>CM076582.1:874373207-874758207 GCA_034641835.2 Pinus albicaulis
ACATGATTTTCAATCTCCTATCCAAGGGGGTGACGCACCTAATAAGAGATCATATGGAGATATAGGAGCAGAACATGTTAGGTAAACATGACTCGGGGTAGATTCAATGTTGACTAGGGTAAATAGTAGTGGTTTTGGGGCACATAGTATTGTGCACCCATGGTTTTAGCCCATGGTATTGCATGTAATTGAGCCTATAAAAGGTTGGGAAGACTTCATTGTAATGTAGGCCTGGTTGGGTTTTTCCCCAGAATTTGGGGTTTTCCCAGATAAACATCTGTGTTTATGTTTATGTGTTTTGTTGCTGGATTTTTAATTATGTGTATTCCTCTCGGTAAATGTTTTATTTCTGCGGTAATTTTTAACAAATGGTATCAAAGCCAAAGGTATATTTGGCTGATAAACTCGCAGGAAAGAAGGGTTCCTCGTTCGAGTGGGAGAAATGGCGGAAGATGGTAAGTTTAGGGTCGAGAAATTTAACGGTCAAAACTTCCCACTGTGGAATATGCAGATGGAAGATTATTTGTATCAGAAATATCTGTACCTACCATTGAGCGGAAAAACAAAGAAGTCGGCGGCCATGAAAAACGCAAAATGGAACATTCTCGATAGAAAGGCACTCGGAACAGTACAGTTATGCCTTGTGGCATCAGTCGCCTTCAATATTTCGAAGGAAAAAACAACAGAGGGTTTGATGCAGACGTTGGCGAAACTATATGAAAAATGCTCGGCCTCAAACAAGGTATTTATTTTGAAATTACTATTTAATATGAAGATGTCGGAAGGTGGATCTGTTGCAGACCATTTAAATGATTTTAATACAGTTATCAGTCAATTAAGTTCTGTAGGGGTAAACTTTGATGATGAAGTTAGAGCTCTGTTATTTTTGTGCTCATTGCTAGAGAGTTGGAATGGTTTAGTAATGGCCATTAGTAACTCTGTCTTTGGATCTAGTACTTTAAAGTTTGATGATGTTGTCGGTGCTATCCTTAGTGAGGAAATGTGACATAAAAGCTCCGGTGAGACATTGGGTAATGCTTTGAGTGCAGAGTCTAGGGGAAGAAGAATGGAAAGAGGAAAGAGCTCAGTATATCGCAGTAAATCAAGGAAAGGTAGATCCAATTACAAATTGGGGATAGTGTGCTGGAAATGCGGAAAGAAAGGACACCTAAAGAAAGACTGTAGATCTCAGAAGGGAAAAGAAGGAGACACACAGCAAGAAAACAATCATGAAGCAAATGTGACAGGTGATGTGTTACAAGATGCTTTGATTCTTTTTTTCGAAAATGTTACTGATTCTTGGGTTGTATATTCAGGGGCCTCATTCCATGCCACACCTAATAAGAAATATTTTCATGACTATGTTCAAGGAGATTTTGGACAAGTCCGTTTGGGTGATGATAAACCCTGTAAAATTGTTGGAATGGTTAAGGTTCTTGTAAAAAAACAGAATGGAAACCAATGGCTATTAAAGGAGGTAAGGCATGTTCCAGATCTAAATAAAAATATGATTTCAACAGGGCAGCTAGGTGGTGAAGGTTGTGTGACAACTTTCACAGATAAAGCTTGGAAGGTCACCAAAGGAGCCCTGGTAATAGCAAAAGGCGAAAAGGTTGGTACATTGTATTTATGCAATGGTATTTCTAAATCTGTTAATGCTTTAACTTCCAAAGGAGCAGATGCAGCATTATGGCATCATAGGCTCGGACACATGAGTGAGAAAGGGATGAAGATTCTTCACTCAAGAAATTTGTTTCCAGGTTTGAAGAATGTTGATTTTGATTTCTGTGAGAATTGCATTTATGGAAAACAGAAGAGAGTCAGATTTCTCAGAGTTGGGAAAGAAAAGAAGAGCAAAAAATTAGAGCTTGTGCATACAGATGTATGGGGACCTACTCAGGTATCATCTCTTGGTGGCTCTCTTTTTTATGTTACTTTTATTGATGATGCAACTAGAAAAACCTAGATTTATTGTATTCAGAATAAATCTAATGTATTTTATACTTTCAAAAAATGGAAATATTTGGTTGAGATTGAGACAAGAAAGAAATTGAAGTGTCTCAGATCAGACAATGGAGGTGAATATTGCAGCAAAGAGTTTGATAGGTACTGTTTAGAGCATGGAATTCATAGAGAGAAGACAGTTCCAAGAACACCACAAGAAAATGGTGTATCAGAAAGGATGAACAGAAAAATCATGGAGCGTGCAAGGTGCATGAGATTGCATGCAGGATTGCCTTTACAATTTTGGGCAGATGCTATAGAAACTATTGTTTATCTAATAAATAGAGGGTCTTCAAGTTCCTTGGATGGTGGTATTCCAGAGGAAGCATGGACAGGTAAAAAGGTAAAATACTCTTTTTTAAAGCCTTTTGGTTGTGAGGCCTTTGTCCATATTAATAAATAAAATAGAACAAAGCTTGAGGCAAAATCAAAGAAATGTACCTTTATTTATATAAAGTTAATGTATTTTACATTTCATGATTACAAAATCACAAAATCATTAGAGCAGAGATGTAATATTCAATGAAAAGGTCTTGTATAAGAATCAACAGAAAAGAAACAAAGAAAAGGAAGCAAGAATACACAGCTTCTGATGAGATGAATCAAAAGAATGTGTTCAGAAATAATAATAATCAACAACCATATAGCAAAGAACTACCACAATGAAGAATACACCCCAAACACCCGAAAGTGGTGTTAGAAGATATACTGAAGATAAGAGACCTGAACTTATTACTCTCCTTCTTATTATATTATTTATTGTTGACTAATTCTGTGAACCCGAATGTTATGAAGAAGCCACGGTGTTGAAAGCAAGAAGAAGTGGGAGCTAGCCATGGAAGAAGAGATGGACTCCTTAATGCATAACCAGACTTGGGACTTAGTCAGGTTGCCTATAGGTAAAACTACATTGCAGAATAAATGGGTTTACAGGCTGAAGGAAGAAGATGGAGGAAAACAGAGGTAAAAAGCTAGACTTGTGGTGAAGTGGTTTGCACAGAAGAAAGGTATTGATTTTGATGAAATATTTTCTCTTGTTGTTAAGATGACTTCAATCAGAAAATTATATATTACAGAGCAATTCAACACATAAAATATGCGGAAAATAAAAGCACACAAAACACATATAACCAGAGAGACACAGATATACGTGGTTCACCCAGTTTGGGTTACATCCACCTCGAACAGCCAGTCCTTCCTTTCTATTATCCAGCAAAATGAAGAGACAACCTACAACAAATCTGCTTTAATATCCTCTGTTCTCTCTCACAGTCTCCCTCTCTGTTTCTCACTCTGAGAATACACATACACATACACAGCCGCAATACAATACCCTCATAAAAGCGAGGGGTTGCCTTCTAGGGAAAAAAACCCTAAACTAAACATAACTTCTATCGTCAGATCATTTACATCTATTTTTAGCTTCGGGGGCGCTGCCCCCAAAACCCCCCGCCAGGGGGGGCTCCATAAAGTCACTGCCACCCCCCCCCCTGGACCCCCCACGGTAGCGATTAATTTACGAGCGGCGTTGCCGCCCCATTTAAGGTACAGGGGTCCAATGCAGTGATACAAAGTAAACAAGATAATCAAGCTCCACACCCAACAGAACAATCATGCATTTTATCAGTATTTTCATCATCCTTTCGATCTTGATCAAAGGATGGGATGAAAATCACACCAGCAGCATCTCTTGATTTATTTTTGGCTACTTATATCATTTTTTGAACACAAATTGTTATGTTAATATTGCTGCCATACACAGTATGTATCTATTCGAACATTTATCAGATGTATTTATTTTTGCTATCATGATACAACTTTATTGCTAATATGAATATGCTCTCTGCATATACAACATGTAACTTTTATTTCATATTAATAGAAGCTACAATTTTTGTTGTGGAAAAAAACACTAGTCAATTGCTTCTTTCACTCCTAACTTTTAGGAATTTTCCCTAAATTTTAGGAGCTTGTCCCACTTTTTATGAATTAGCTCCTAACTCATAGGAACTTTTGCATGCTCAAGGAGAAACTCATTGTGGTTACATTGATTAAGGCACAAAACAAAGAACCCTTTCTCGCTAATATTTTCTACACTCCCTCTTAGCAAGGAAGGTGTTCCTGGAAGAAACTCCTCCACCTGGATCTGTCTCTAACATTGCCATGTTCTCTATTGTTGCAGTTGCTCCCTCTAAACTAGAAGGTTTCCCTACTTTCTTTTGGGGGACATGCTTTAAAGACTTGTTCTTTCCCACAATGCTCTGCAAGCCTATCACTTCTTTAATCTGAGAACTTCCTGCCTTGTTTCTCCCTCTGAAAGCATGTATCTACAACACCACAATTTGCTTCTATTAGTGAATGCATCTCCTTTTGGTCATTGACCTTTGACCCAAAAATTACGCCCTCTAATTTCTCCTCTGTCCATCAAAGATGCCAACTCATAAGATCTTCAACCTTCCCACTACTTGCTCATTGTTGCTCAAAAAACGACAAGTCTTCGGGAAAAGGAGGTTTCCCACTTTCCACTGGAGATGTGTTTCTCAACACATTGAACTAGGGTTGGTTAACTGGCCCTCTTGGATTCCCTCTTAGGTAATCACTAACCACTTTTGGTCGGGGTTCTAGTATTTCCCGACTGAAGGGGGCTCCCTCACATAAAGAAACTAGAGATTTGACAATTATAAACCCACAGAGACAAAGTATGTTGTAACTATTTCACAATTCATTTTGTTGGGGGTAGGTAAAGATTTATCTAAAGGGAATTTTTACAGTTCAAAAACCCTGCACAAATCATGGCTTATGCTTAAACAACCACTCATTCTCACAAAGGCTCAATCAATATAACATCTTAGACATTTAGAAATTGTAGCATAGGGGAACATGGTAGAGTAAATACTCATTTAAAATGAAACAACATGATAAATTCAGATAGTGCACTCATAGGAAATAAGCATTTTATAATAAATTAAACACAGATATATGCACTATCATTGCAACTGAACCAAGTTGTAACCCCTAATTTGGAGAAATGTTAAATTGAATTCCAAATAGCCTCAACTTGTACTTATCACAGGAAAATAGACATACTTTTAGCGGAAGAGAGAAAACATCAAAGTTTACAGAAGAGAACAAATCTTTTAGAGGAGAAAAAAAAAATATGAGATCCCATACCATGAGTATCTTCGCCAGAATATTAGTGGATCAACTGATACACAAGCTCCATGCATAAAAATTCAGGCCACAACACAATCACACAGTAACACTCTTGCAAAGTCTTTTTCCAAACCAACCAAACAACCCTTTCTTCATTTACTTATCTTCATTATATAGTAAAAATATCATAGTGTAATAAGCGGTTGCATACAAAATATGTTCAATCCATGGAGAGGATCAACACAAACTGGAAAAGTAGAAGCATCATAACTGAAAAATAGAAAAATTATAGTTGCTTACACCTTTTTCGAAAATAACAAAGGAAATCCTAAAATACTTAACTTCACCCTAAATAAATAACATATTTTAAACCATGTTTATCTTCGAATCTCATCCATCCTGAGTAAAGAAAATTGAAACAACAGAAAATCATAGAAAAGCTACCAGTGAACTAACAACTCTCTGCAACGACTAGGTAGCACAAAGTCATATTTCCTTTATGGCTAACACATGTTCGATGAAAGCTGGCTAAGATGGAATCCAAGTGTAAAGCAAGCTAACCTCTCAAATATATGACATCTGGAAGCTTCAAAACATGAGTGAGACTCAGTAGGCAAGGGTTGCGCAACACCTGCAAAACACCTGCGTAGCACACTTTTTTTTGGGTATATCTCCCAAACTGTAATAAATTTTTCAAAACTGAAGGAGGTTATTTTATATAATAGTGTTAGGAATAAATACCTCTCTCATTTTCTCCAAATCCTTCCCCATATTCTCATAAAATGCTCTGCAAAACCATGGCTCAAAACAAGAAATTTACAAACTATGAAAAATGAGCTTTAAATATGCATTCATAACGCCTGATTTGTGACACTTGTGCGAAAAATGGAAGAGGTTTTTGTACTTTGGCCCATTTTTAAGAACAAAGTCTCTCAGTTTTCCATAATTGGCCTCTATGTGGTCGAAATTGTCTTTTCAAAAGGGTGTAAAAAATAGAGTATGCACAACGTTGTGCAGAGAGCAAATCTAAGTAGCATTATGATGCTTTGAACTGATGTTTTGGAGTGCTCCACTTGACTTGGCATGTGAATCACAACATAAGTAATGATTAATTATAATGGGTATGATATCCCTTTGGTGTGGGAGTGGGATGAATGGAAGGTAAATGGGTAAATGGGGAAATAAGAGGTGAAATGGACAAGTATAGGGTAAATAACAATGAGGGATAAAACTGTAGGATGTTTAAAATTACCATACCTTGTAACCATCAGAAATATGATTGCAAATGAGCTTAATTTAGAAAATTTTGATAGACAAATGACTAAACCCCCTTTGACTTGACATGAAAAAAACATGTGCGACCATGACTCCCATTAACTTAACACTCTTTCAGAATTTGAATGAACCCTTCATGTAAGAAACTCAAAGATGTTAGAAAATGATATAGAGGCTATGAAGGTAGCAATAGCCACATGCTTAACTACTCAAAGCTAAAAATTAAAGGATAAGGAAAAACATTTGACGATAAAACTTATGACCCTAAAACACATGACCAGAATATGAGCGGTAAACCAAGGAGTTTAGCTTGAAACCAATTTCTTTCATGGAAATTCAAAGTATAGATAAAATCCCACATGTTAGTGATTTAAAGAGAGGAAAACACAACCATGGACCCAATATGATCCCAAAATCTTCACAACATTTCCATCATTAATAAAGTGGAAGCATAACCATTGATTGTATAACATGTTGAAAAGAGGAGAGTACTTAAGAATAGGGTACCGATGTTCTTTAACCTAGGACGCCATCTGAGAGCCGCCCATTCACAGATAAAACCACTTACCCACCAAATCTCATTGTTGTAATCCTACCACCCGGTCCTAAAAAAAATCAGAATAAAAAACGAGTTTCTGATAATCCAGATCAAACTTAATTAACTTCCTTATTTTTCCATGAATGATGGAAAAAAATTTTGTGGATTACAACATTGGGTTCAGTAACCAGTGGGAATACCAAAAAATTCGAATGCACGTGTATAGTTGCATGTACAGGAGATGTCTTAAAGTGATAGACTCCTGACTTGGGGCAACCATGACTCTCTGCTTAATAGTCGCATGTACCAACACATCGAGTATTGGCACATCACCGCCCTAGTTTCCTTCAGTATCAAGTAAAATCCTACTAATAGATGTAAAGGCCAATTGTACAACGAACACCACTGACACTCTGCAATCCCTCCTATATGTGCACCAAAGTAGAGAGCATTACTAAGAAATACCTTATGTAGTAGTGTATGAAAAAACCTCGATAAAATATGTAGACAACGTAACTTAATGTCACTTATCAATTATTGACACCACTCGATGTAGGTTGTCACTGACTCAATCCACTAGGAAACCCCTTCAAATAAAATAGATTGGCCAATCACCATCGACCAATTCCCTTGGTAAGATCTAATCAAGCACACAATCGACAAAGATCTTCAATGACAGCACAAACCATTAATGGATTGTCCCTCATATAATCAATGAACAACTTGGAAAATAAATACCCCCCAAAACAATTAATGACCCCAAGAGACTCCTTCGTAATCAAATTCAAAATTGAAATATGTTACCAACTCCACCAATAAAATTAATGCACTTATGTAGCAGTAAAGATCCTCATAAATCCTCCTATCGAAAAAATCCCAACCCAGAAAGGAGCAGAAAGATCCATAAGAGAAAAGGTTCAGAAGAAATACCATGTAAAACAACCAGCCAATGTGTCTGACATAGACCATAGAGAAGAACAATAGGTAGCATCTAAGATCCTCGAAAATCCTCTGATTGATTATTCCCAAATGAGGGAAGGAGCAGGAAGATCCAAAAGAGCAAAGGTTCAGAATAAAGACAATGTAAACAACCAGCTAGTGCGCCGAAGATAGACCATAGAGTATACCAACAACTCGAGTGGAAAATAAATTGTTATTAGTGTACCTTGAAACAAAAGAACTAGCAGAGATCCTTGATATCATTAAAAATCAGGATAAAAAATGAAGCTAGCTTAGATAATTATGCTTAGATGCATTGCACCAAACAACACCAGTGAATGCTACATTTAATCCATATACTCCACACTTACAACCAAAGTTACCGCCCTTGTGAATTTTGTGACTAATGCTTCCACAATCCTATCTTTTATCCTCGATGTCTACTTCTCGCAAAAGTTATCGTAGAGATTTTGAAGTAGGCATATTTTCTACCAGTGGATATTATGTAGTTTGTCTCCACCATCCTTTAAGTGAATCTAATCCATGTTTTCGATGACCGTCAGAAGTTTCAACACAACAATGTATTGATAGCAGCAACCAACAAATAGAAGTAGCGTTCAAAATAAATGAAACAGTCAAAAAACAAAAATTAAAACACTATTGATGGAGACCCCGAAAATTACTCCAACGTTACTGCCTATCCATGTTCGGCGAAAGTGTCGTCGTCGCTCCTCTCACGAAGCACCTTTGTTGTTGGCCTCCATTGCCCTAAATCCCATCAGTTGTTTTCGGTCTCCATTGCTCTGCTTCCTGAAGAACCCATAAACAACATAAAGACAAACCCCTAATCCTTTACTTTTTCCTTTTTTACTAACGCCTCGTATCAAAAATTTTAAAGCAATATATTTTTTTGTCTTAAAATCCCCCTCCTTGTAGTAGTGTCGAATGCAACGACATACAAGTTGTATCTAATCGTATAAATAGAGATCGAAGGGACATAAGAGGGATTGATGTTTGAGAAATCTTGCCAGGAAAAGTTGTCGGGTTCTTTAGAGTCAGCTACCCCACCAAAATGAAGAGCCCAATAAATTATTGTATTTATATAAGATAACGTGAATGATAAGTGAAATAGCAACCTTGATACAGGCGCGAGACAGTAGTAGCGTGCACGCTGGCAGACTTAGGGTGCACTATCAGAGTCAATTTTGCAAGTCATATAAGTTATATTGTCTTCAATTGATATGGTTTTTTCTTAATTGTTAATTGTTTTAAATGAATTTCATCTTAATTTCCATTGTCTTAAGTGGCCATTGTCTTAATATAAAGTTTTGTCTTAAAATATTTTTGTCTCAAGTTGTTTTTGTCTTAAATACAAAGTTTTTTCTTAAAACATTTTTGTCTTAAATTGTTTTTGTCTTAACATATTTTTGTCTCAAATTATTTTTGTCTTAAATAGAAAGTTTGTCTTGAAATATTTTTGTCTTAAATTGTTTTTGTCTTAAAATGTTTTTGTCTCAAAGTGTTTTTGTCTTAAATATAAAGTTTTGTCTTAGAACATGTCTTAAACTATTTTTGTCTTAACATATTTTTGTCTCAAATGATTTTTGTCTTAAATATAAAGTTTGTCTTGAAATATTTTTGTCTTAAATTGTTTTTGTCTTAAAATATTTTTGTCTCAAAGTGTTTTTGTCTTAAATATAAATTTTTGTCCTAAAACATGTCTTAAACTATTTTTGTCTTAAAATATTTTTGTCTCAAACTATTTTTGTCTTAAATATAAAGTTTTGTCTTAAAACAATTTTTGTCTCAAACCCTTTTTGTCTTAAATTTTATATTTAAGACAATTCAAGTGATATTAAATTTTAATTTAAAATGACTAAAATAAAAAGTGAATTTTTAAGACAAAAGATTTCTATTGTCTTAAAAAAATGTCTTAAAATTCCCTTCATGTAGTAGTGTTGGCATCGAACCATCCCCACCAAAATATTATTATTTGGTTGGCTGCTCTGGAAGAACTAGATTCTCACATGGGATTCGCTTATGCACAGAGGCTTTCAGGGCCTCGGATGGTGTGCCCTTTGTAGAAGTGACGAGGAATCAGTGAGACATCTTTTTTTCTCATGCCCAAAGGCTTTGCAGATCTGGAACATGTTTATTCCACATATCATTGATCCCTTATGGGTCCCAAGTGACTTCATAGATGCTGTGATCAGATAGGATAAGATAAAAGGTAAATTTCAATCTTTGCCTTTCTTTATTACTTGGGAAATATGGATGGTTCGCAACAGGATTATTTTTGAAGAAGGCAGTTTTTCTATTCATGCTATTCATACTGCTATAATGAAATGGATTTCCCAACGAGAGGTGGCTACCATTCCAATTGTGGATGGTTCTATAAGGCTTAGACCCCATGCCATTGTTGTGTCCGAAATTTACTTTGATGGGGCTTGTCAAGATGGGATGATGGGATGTGGAGTATGGATAAAAATGTCCCATTCTGAATGCATAAATATTTGCTGGAACACTGGTCCGAGTTCTAACACTATGGCAGAACTCCTGGCGCTACGGAGTGGGATTTTAGCTGGATATAACCTTGAGATTATGAATGTTAGTATATATGGGGACTCTAAAGTAATTATTGGGGCAGTGAATGATACCTTTTCTCTCTTGGACCCCTCTGCTCAAGGATGGATGTTAAGAATTAAACGGCTCTAGGCTATAATGAATTTTCCACCGATTTCACACATTTTTCGGGAACCAAACACCAGGGCTGATGGTCTATCAAAGAAAGGCCTAAGTATGGAATTTGGCATCATGAATGCGATTCAATATAGGGATGGGGTTCGGGTATGGACCACTGACATATCCATTCCTTGATCGGTTTTTGTATCTAGATGGATGGGGCTCTTTTTGTACAAGAATATGTTTTTTCCCTTCATCTGTGGTATTCCTTTGCAAGTGAGCGTGAATTATCTTTCTCTCGATGTCTGCAAGTAAGCGGGAGTAGCTCATATGTGGCTATCTTTTCGGGGCGAAGATTTTTTCGTATTCGGCCGGATGCAGATCTTTTATGTTGACTGTACATAGTTGATGTCTTTGTCCATATATGATGCTTTTTATTCTTTCGGGTTAGGCTGACTTTTGTTAACAGGTATCTGTATCGCTTGATTGCGGATCAGGTTTGGAATATGGTGAACCGATATCTCCTGGAATATATGTTTTCCAACTTTGGGGATAAATTAGCAATTGTTGCTTATATATCTGTCCGGAATTAGGTTGTCCATTGATGCTATGTACTGGTCTCTAAGTGGCATTATCACATGTATGTTTTCGGTTTAACGATGCCATATGGTTGATATTATTGTGAATGAGTCTACCCTTTGGTTCTCTCATCTCGCAACCATATCTCAATGTCTCGAATATGTACTGCTTATTTCTTATTAATAGATAGTGGTTTTTTTCTTCTGAAAATATATATATATATATATATATATATATATAGATATATATATATATATAATATAATAAATTTTTATGGATAAAAAAAATCATAAATTTTAATGTAATAAAGTTGTGTATTAGTTAAATTAGAGATTTTTTCTATATTTTTATACTAAAATACTTAGACCTAAATCTTGCCACAACAAATTTGAATTCTTTAGAAGTATCAGTGCATTGATATCATAGATGGATGCTCTCAAGCAGTCTCTAGTGGTCCTAAATGTTCAATGTGCACCATTAGTAAGAGTTGTTCAGAAGGTAGGAAGTGAAGCAAGTTCCCACATGCCACCTTTTAATTATTCCGTTATAAGGATAGGGTTGTCTAGGACCGTCAATTGGCTTCTAAGGTCCCTCTAGTGGGTAGTGGCAACAAAGGCCATGTTGTAATGACAAACACTACTGTAGGATCATATGTTAAAGCACTTACAGAGTTAACTCAGTTAACCAATTCACTAGATATTGATAATAATGACATTGAAAAGTTGGATCATATGTTGAAGCACTTACAAGTTAACCCAGTCAACCAATTCACTAGATATTGTCAATAATGACATTGAAAAGTTCTCTAAGCTTCTAGATTACAATGAGCTCTCTTGCTAACCCAATAATTAAGGAGGACAAAAAAGAAGAGCATTATCAAGGTCATTGCAAATGATGCCAAGTTTCAAAGTCCCACTTTGAATTTTCTCTACCTCCTCATTGACAATAAAAATATGCACATCATTAATGACATTATGAAGGAGTTCCAAATGGCCCATAATAAGTTGACTGACACATAGTTGGTCGTGATGACTTCTGTTGTAAATCTTGAGAATCAAAAAATTTGGAAGCAACAGTGTTTGAATCATGTTTTTAATGGTGGAAATGGATTCAACATCATCAAAAATTTCTAGGGCACCCAAAATCTTGAAGTTTGACAACTATAACCTCTAGATTTACAAAAAATTCTATCAAATTATGGTAGAGATGTAATGTAATATTTAACATTTTGATTAAATCAAATTACATAAAAATAAAAATAAAATAAAATTTTAAAAATAAAATTAAATAAAAAAATTAATATAATTTAAACATTTTAAGTCTCTCAAAATAAAAATAAATAAATAAAAACAAAAATAGCCCTATAAAAATAAAATGTTAATATAACTAAGAATGACCATGTTATTAACTCACTGTATTGAGAACCCATGGAATTCAAGTGAAATATAGCATATTTAAAGGAAGAAATTAAACTTCAAGTGGAATGTAGTATATTTAAAGGGGGAAATTAAATTAGCGTAGATCCATCTTAACTGGAGAATACCATGTCTCTAAAAAAAATTGAGTTTTATATATCTTCACTATAAAAAAATTTACCCTAAAAATTTGCTCGCGCACACACATATAACCTAGTTAAAGTACATTGCAACTTAATGTATAGCATAAAATGCTATCATAAAAAGCAACTTTGGATTGATTTTACATTGTAAAATGTGTTTAATAGTCAACTATGTCTAATGTTAGGTGTGGCTCTTGGCATATGCCCATCCACCATAATTACTAAACACCATCTCCCTCAGTCATAAGTATCTGCCATAATTACTAAACACCATCTCCCTCATCCATGAGTTGCTTGCACCCTGGGTGAAAGAAACATAAATTTCTTTGTCTGGATTTCTATTCCAGGCTTCTGGCTTTGTTCTTATTTGTCTGACTGCCTGAGTGAAAGAAACGTAAATTTTTGTCTCGCTTTCTACTCTAGGCTTCTGGCTTTGTTCTTATTTGTCTGACGGTTTTATTCTTGGCTCTGGTAATCGGTACCTCATGCCTTCCCCACATTCATGGCTTGCTCAGACTTGCTAATGTCTTTGTTGTTTGTACCTTCAAGTTGGAATGGTTTGTAACCTCAAAAATGTCTTGCAGTTTGTATCTTGCATTTGAATGATCTGCCAATACATCAACACGATCTGTCGTTTGTACATTGAAGTTGGAATGGCTGGTAACCTCAAGAATGTCTTGCCGTTTTTATCTTGTATTTGAATACATGAACATGACCTGACATGTCTTTTAGCTTGTTGTGGAATTGATTTCACTGAATCTCTCAAGAATGACTTGCAATTTATATCGATGAACATGATCTGGTGGGTCTTTTAGCTTGTCCTAGAATTGATTTCACTTAATCACAGGCATGGGACTGCTCTCTTTTTCCCTCTAGTTCTTGGATTTTGTTTTAATCTTGTTTTTAACATGCCAAATAAACAAAAACGAGATCACAAAACCTGCCACACTTTTGCCTACATACCTTCAATCCATGGATTATTCCCATCGTTGCATCGAAACATGCACATGGGGTCTACATACCTTCAATGCAGGGATAATTCCCGTTGCTGCATCGAAGCATGCACCTGAGATTTTCCCATGCTCCAGAAGTCCAGTTCAGGGCCTCATGGTGCTTGCCTTCAAATTCAATTCCCCTTCTCCATAAAGGGAGTGCAGTGCCCTGGAAGTCGACGTCACACTTGGGAGGAATTGAAATCACGTTATTTCATCGTGCTTTGAGCATGTCTTTAGCCTTGAAAGAAAGGAGGAGTGGTGTATGCTGAGATGATTGTTGATATCTTCACAAAGCCCTTTACAGAGGACAATTTCATTCAAATGGCCTTGAAACTCAGATTTTCGTAACAAAGGGGAACAATGAACGCAACTCTTAGCTTGCGGCTAGGAACCCTTTATTTTTTAACTTTGTTGGTTTATAATCCTACAATACCATGTTGTATCAACACCCTATGGTGACCATTTATAAAAATGCAAACTCTAGGAAAAATATTTAAAGGGATTTAGATGAAAAAATAGTTTCTGTCATAAGTACCATGCATTATTATGCATACAAAACTTAAAATTAAATACAGGTGTTTGTAATTTTTCCCACAAATACCATTTTTTATCAAATACCATGATAAAAAATGGCAGGATCAAAATTATTAAAGCAATATTGGTTAGCTCTACAATGAGAGACTACACTAAGAGGGACTGCGTCCGCAGATCGCTCTGCATTCTCATTACAATACAATCAATATATAGCTTACATGCATATAGGAAAGTTAGAACCAATACCTAAGAAATAGGGACAAACTCATAATCTAAGGTTTTGGTGAACCAACTCTCTCTAATTAAGTTTCTCCATTATCTTCAACACTCCCCCTTAATGGAGAAAGGGTTCACAAATATTCCTAACATTTCCCTAAACAATTCGAATTTAATTCTACCAAGAGGCTTGGTAAAAATATCGGCAACATTATCAGAAGTATTACAATATTCGACATGAATTTATTTTGACTAAACTTTCTCCCTGACGAAGTGAAATTATGTATCAATGTCCTTAGTTTTTTTATGAAACACTGGATTATTTGTAAGTTTGATGGAGCTCTGGTTATCACATCTGATAACTGTTGCATCTTTCTGTTCTTCTCCTGCATCCTGGAGAAGTCTCCTCAACCAAACTGCCTCACAAGTAGTTGCACACATCACTTGATACTCAGCCTCTACTAAAGACAAGGAAACTGTGTTCTGCTTTTTACTACTCCATGAAATGACCCCGGACCCAATGCTAAATGCATAGATTTTTATGGATCTCCTATTATCTACATTTCCAGCCCAATTGGTGTCTAAAAAACCTATCAATTTAACATCACAAGAATTGGTATATATAATGCCATAGTCTAAGGTTCCTCGAAGATACCTTAAGACGCCTTTTGCTGCAACCCGATGACTCTCAAGTGGCTTGGACAAAAATTGGCTTAATACACTAACTGCATAAGCCAAATATGGTTTAGTAGTGGTCAAGTAGATTAAACTCCCAACCAACTACCTGTAAAATGTTGCATATCCCTCCTTAGAACTGGCATCTCTCTGAAGTTTGGTATTCTGTTGTAACAACATTGTTGCAGCTTTACACTGATGCATCTTAAACTTTTTCAGTAGACTCCTGATATACTTACCCTGTGATAGAAAAAAATTTCATGAATCTCTCCAGATTTCAAGACCCAAACAATAGTGAAGCTCACCGAGGTCTTTCATCTCAAACATTTGTGACATCTGCTCTTTGATTTCTTTAATGAGTTTATCTACATTTCCTGTAATGATAAGATCATCTACATATAAAGAAATCAAAACAATTCTCCCCTTTTCATCAAACACAGTATAGATATTTGGGTCATTTTTGCTTCTTTTATAACTGTGTTGCAGGAAAAAGGAATCAATTTTATCATACCATGACCTGGGACACTATTTTATTCCATATAAAGCTTTCTTTAATCTACAGACTAAATGTTCTTTCCTCTGTTTAACAGATCCTTTAGGTTGCTCTAAATACACTTCCTCTTTCAACTCCCCATTTAAGAAACCAAATTTAACATCTAGTTGGTGCATCATCCAGTGATTTTAAGTAGCTAAGGCAATTAACATTCGGATTGTATTAAGTTTAGCATCAGGGGCAAAGGTTTCCTCATAGTCTATACATTCTTTTTACGAATATCCCTTTGCAACCAGCCTAGCTTTATATTTATCTCTGCTCCCATCTGCTTTAAATTTAGGCTTGTATAGCCATTTGCAACTTATGTTTTGTTTACCCTCAGGTAATTCAACTAACTCCCAAGTTTTGTTTTTAAGTATTGATTCATGTTCCTCTTCCATGGCTTCCCTCCATTCATTATATTGACTGGCTTCTTTATAACTAGAGGGTTCAACAACATTTAACATGCTAGTTATAAAAGCATTTTCCCTATATCTTGCTGGAAATTGTGTTTGCCTACCTGATCTCCTGAGTGTTGGAGTGGCATCAAACCTGTTTTGATTATCCCTTGATGGAATTGGCTCGATCACAATATCTATACTCTATGCTTCTTCCTTTTTCTGCTGTTGCTGCTCATGGTTGTCTCTTGTTTCATTACTCCCTTCTTCCACCAACAAAGAAATGTCCCATTCTTCATTAATGTTTTCACTGTTTCCATCATGAACCTGCTCGTGAAATAACTTTAGGTAGTAGAGGGATCAAATAATTTGTAAGCTTTAAATTAAGTACAATACCCAAAAAAAGTGCATTTGATGGCCTTTGAATCCAGTTTCTTTCTATCCTCCTTTCGTACATGAGCAAAGTCTTTGGATCCAAAAATTCTTAAATGTTCAACTGCAGGTTTAAAACCTAATAAGGCTTCAAATGGAGTTTTAAATTCAAGACTCCTTGTTGGACTTTTATTTTTCAAATACATTGCAGTATTTATCGTTTCAGCCCAAAATCCATTAGAAATATTCTTACCTTTTCAGCATGTTGCAAGCACACTCCACAAGGGTTTTGTTTTTCCTCTCTGCAACCTCGTTCTGCTGAGGAGTGTGGGGTACTGTAAATTGTTTTAGTATTCCATGGTCTTTGCAATATTTTCTGAAATCAACCTTCTTGTATTCTCCCCCTTGATTCGAGCAGAGAATATTGATGAATTTACCTATATTCTTCTCAATCATGCTTCCGAATTGTTTGAAATATTCAAAAGTATGACTCTTTTTACTGAGAAAATATACCCAAGTGAATCTTGTACAGTCATCAACAAATAATAAGAAATAATAAGCAGCTCCCAACTACATTGGCCCACATAAATCAGCGTGGACTAAGTCTAGTATATCTCTCTATTTTCTATCTACATTTACAGGAAACTCATCGTTGTGCATCTTCCCAAGAGCACATGCTTCACAGTCAACATGAATATGCTTTAAATTAGGGAGAACATTGACCATACCTATTTTCTGAAGTAGCAACAAATCATTGAAATTAATATGGCCAAACCTCTGATGCCATAAATCTTCTGCAATCATACCTGATGATGTCAAAGCTTGATGTAGCACACTTCTCACATTCAGCTTGTAAAGACTGCCCACATGAATCCTGATTGCAATTGTCTTCATACAATCCAAAAAATCCTTAACAACACAATATTACTTATAAAATTCTACCTTAAGGTTATGATCTGTTATCATTGAAACAAAAATAAGATTCTTATTAATTCCAGGTACATACATCACGTTTTGAATGTGCCTAATATTTCCATCAGGCAAAATTACAGGGACATTACCATGTCCTTTGATTTGGTACCCTCTATCAACCAAGGTATATTTTTGCTCCATTGTTGGTTTCTTTGAAGTCTTCAATCCATTTTCTATTACCTATCATGTGGGTGGATGCTCCTAAATCCACATACCACGTATTCGCTTCATCATTCTCATCAGAATCAACCATAAATAGTTTGAGGTCCTAGTTATGGTCATCATCAAAAAAGTGTCTTGCATGTCTCTTGTATCTCTGCTGACCTTCATCAAACTTCTTCTTTCGACAATGTTTAGCTATATGGCAAATTTTACCACAATAGAAACATTTTAATGCTGAGCCATTCCTATTTGATGACATACCTTGAGACGAATTCAACCTTTTTCGTGGTGTACCTCCACCTCTCTGTCCTCCATTTGCCTTCCCTCTAAAGGGCTTCTTCTTCATCATTAAAGCAAGATTTGAATTCTGGGGTTTCAAGGTCATCTGCCTTTCCTCCTCTTGCATTAGAATCCCTGTCAATTCTTCAATTTTGGGGGATTTCTCTCTCACATTCAAGCCTGTGATAAACATCTGATAGTCGTCAGTCATACCATTCATATTAATTGTTGCCAGATCAGTATTACTTACTACCTCTCCTATTTTTCCAAGCTTGTCTTTGAGGTCCTTGATGCGAGAGATCAACGCAGCTACTGTTTCATTCTCCTCCATTTTAATGGAGAGAATCTTGCTTTCTAGGAACAGTAGGCGATTTGTATTTCTGATTTCATACAGGTCCTTAAGAGTTGTCTAGATCTCGTTTGTTGATTTGCAATCTCTGATGTGAGGGATAATGCAGTCTTTGACTGCCATTTTCAACATCATTTTTGCCTTGTTCTCCCTCTTCGCCCAATCTTGTACTGCAGCAGTTGTTGCACCTCTTGCAACTGTAGGTTTCAATTCATCTCCATTCACGATCCCCCATGCACTATGCCCTACCAGCATAGTCTGCAACTTGAATTTCCAATTAGAATAATTTGAACCGTCAAGCTTGTTGCTCTCGTTTAAGTATGCCTCCATTATATTATTCATCTTGACACTTTAAAAAAATAACTTCCAGGAATTGACAAGAAAATGGATCTACAAATGGATCTACCCCAGATCCACAAAAAACAATATAAAGAAACAGATCTACCTGATCTTCGACCACTCTGGCAGGCTGCTCTACGCATTGCACCATGATCTCACGGGCTCTTATGCCACAACCTCTTCTGCTACGATTTCACGGGCTCCTCTGTCACAGATCACACTTGCAACAATCCTCACAATTTACCAGTGATCTACTACTGCCTCTGCTGCCACGGCTCACCGGCTCCTTTGGCATGATCTCACTAGATCTTCAGGCACGAGCTCTCTGGCTCAATAGGCACAAGCTCTTTGGCTTCAATTGACACTCCATAACAGGAGCTCTCTGGCTCCACGGTGCTCCACAACACGAGCTCTCTGGCTCCACGACGCTCCACAACACGAGCTCTTTGGCTCATCCAACACAAGCTCTCTATCTCCTCTTTCACAAGATCACTGGCTCAACGAAGCTCCACACCCACTTTGATCTCAATGACGCTCCTCAACCCTCTGATGTCGTGTTGGGCAAAAGTTTCATAAGGCTTGCATGGATCAACACGATCGTCCTGCATGATAGCGTGATGATTTTGAAGATCAACGCCTTTCTCCCACACAATCCCACACTGATTTTGAAGATCAGTGCCTTTCTCTTGTACGGGTCCGCGTTGATCGATGCTTCTGTGCCTCCAACGAACACGTTGATCGACGTTTCCTTCAAAATAAAAAATAGCCTCACTCAGGCCACCAAGGGATTCTCTTCTACCGCTTGGACACTCACAGGGATCAAAGCACTATAGCTTTGATTCGGCCCTAGAGCTCTGATACCATGATAAAAAATTACAGGATCAAATTTATTAAAGCAATATTGGTTAGCTCTATAATGAGAGACTACACCAGGAGGGACTACCTCCGCAGGTCACTTTGCATTCTCATTACAATACAATCAATATATAGCTTACATGCATATAGGGAAGTTAAAACCAATACCTAAGAAATAGGAACAAACTCCTAATATAAGGTTCTGGTGAACTGACTCTCTCTAATTAAGTTTCTCCATTATCTTCAACACAACACGCAGTCTCCGAGCACTAATTTTGCACCATTATGCATGCAAAACCTAAAGCTAAATTCAGAGGTTTATAATTTTTCCCACATATATCATTTTTCAAGCCTTAGTTTATATGAAGGCAACATGCATTCTCTGAGCACTAATATTTCTTAGATTTTCAGTGACATGTATGCTTGGGATAGCTACTGAACTAGTGTCTTGCCCTGTTAAGCCAAGGTAACGCAAGAAGGGTTCAGACTGCCAACGACCTACCGAGGCAAAAATCTAGCCTCAAAGCAAGGCTCAAATAGAGCTTAAACCTCTAGCTAGAAAGAAAAAAAGCATTTTCTCTTAGCTTACAAGTGAATTATATGTTATATGTGAACAGATTCTACTCAAAGTAGAATCTTTTCACATGTAATACAGGTAATTCTGAAAAGATTTTGTAGAGACAACAAAATCAACTATCTGAGATTGGAATCCCTGGTATGTAACGCACTTCATCATCCAGTTTCATTGTTTGAATGGTTAAACTGTTGCATTCACTAATGTTGTCCTTCACTGTTAGGATCACTCATGTATCTATTTTTTGCCATTGTCTTTCTTTGCATCTATTATGCATAGTAGTTTTTTTTATTGAGTGTGTACATAGTCCAGAGTCCAAGGCGTAGTTTTTCTTATTGTGTGTGTACATAGTCCAGAGTCCAGGCCATCTATTTTTTTTATGTATAAGATTTGCTTGTGATATGAAAGTTTAACTGTTTTGCATGCTCAATAAAATTATCAATTAGGGAAAAAACTCTAGGACATGTCATCCATCTTTCTTTTTACAGGTCATGTCATAAGTTTATCAATGAAATTGTTTTGTTTGGGTTTAGACCATTTAAATCCTAGAGTTCTCTATATCCATGATTTTTCCAGTGAGATTCACTGTCGTAATTGAATGTACAATCAGAAAATTGGAATAGATAAAGTGTTTGTTGTGAAATTTAGTTTAACTTTTGTGCATAATTTTTATATGCAATTAACCATGTAATTCAAAGTTCTATTTTATAGAATCATTTGAAGGAAAACCAGATGCATCATTTACCTTTGCAGACACTGATTACCTTTCTGTGGTTATAGGCAACATGAACCTTTCAACTCTTACTAATTTAGATATGTACAAAACAGAGCTTATCCTAGATTTCTTTGGGTTGTTTGATGGCCTTATTTTTTGGAGAGGAATCGTCTTTAATTATTTTTATTTCCGGGTTTTATGTCTTGGGAGAAAGTTCATTAGCAGTTCAATTCAGAAACGAAGCCGTTCAAGATAAATCTCACCT
The DNA here is from genome assembly GCA_034641835.2 of Pinus albicaulis. Taxonomy (NCBI): domain Eukaryota; kingdom Viridiplantae; phylum Streptophyta; class Pinopsida; order Pinales; family Pinaceae; genus Pinus; species Pinus albicaulis. The sequence goes on from CM076582.1 coordinate 874,394,168, forward strand.
TCTATTTTTTAGGTGCATGGCTTTATTATCAAGGTTTGGCATGATTAAAGATTTTCTTATGATAAATCTTGAAAGTTATGGTCTTTATAGATTTAAAAGTAATAACATATAATTTGTCAATTCATTTGAGAGAAGTGCCCAATATTGTATTCCTTTTTCATTAGGTAACCTATTATTATTGATGCATGTTGCAATGGTATTTATGAGATAACTTCAGTTCAACTTTTTTTGGTTGAAGATACAAATTCAATGAAGTTTTGAAATTTTCTGTGTTTAATGGAGCTATTATAAATTTACTCTTGAGATTTTCCCAAAACCCTTAAAGTTCTCAATGACATGCTCTTTTTTGACATCAACTCTTTTCCCAACTTCTAGTGGGAAAAATGCATAAGTTTATTTGTTAACATCTTTAGTACCACATCCTATGGATGATTATTTTTTGTGGCACGGGATGTGATTGCAAAAGCAGCAAGAAAGAACATTTTTAAGCATATAATGTCAAAAGAGTTACTGCTATAAATCAAGATATTATTCTAGTTTGGTTCATAGCATTTCTATCAAGTTTTTTTCAGAATTTTTGAAAAACAAAGGATATAATTGCAAGTAGTCAAATAAAAGCATATGCCTAGTTGGTTTCTTGTATGCTTTTTCAAAGCACAAAATGTGATTGTAAATAGCAAAGATAGACAATTATACCCATTTGAGTTCTTCAATAAAATTGCAAGTATTTACTCAATTTATAAACAAAGCAAAAAAATAGCTGATCTAATAGTTTTGAAACTATGGTAAGTTTAATTTGAGAATGCTTTTATTTTAAGTAATTTTGTTATTTTTGACACAGGATACATTTGCATATCAATCTGAAGACAATATGATTATAATTTATAATTTGATTTTTGAATGCACATAATATGACTATAAATAGCAATAAAAAGCAAATTATACACATTTGGGCTCTTCCTTTTGTCATTTTTAATACAGAATGCACTTGCACATAGCAATTTAAAGACAGTATAAATTACAATTATCAAATTTTAAAAACCATTAATAGAATTTATTTATTTTAAATTTGAGTTTATTGAAATTTTTTTAGAAAAGTTATGGGTTAACAATGGAATTTTGTACTGTAAATGCAAGCATTAACATTTTATTGTATTTTATTGTCCTACTCATTTGACATTTCAATTATTTAAACAATATAAATAAATATTTTTTGAGTAAATGACTTAAAACAGATGGAAATACATTTTTTTATAGGGTATTTAATGAATTATTGGGTTTTTTTTAAATAAATGATGAAATATAAAATATGATTATTGGCTTAGACTTGCTCCATGTGTTGCTGTAATATTGGTACGGATGTGCTTGATAAAATTTATTTAATGTTGGTGTCCTCAAGTGCAGGAAGCGTCCCCTTTTGGAATCATTGCCATAAATGTATTAGTTGCAAGAGATGGTGGACAAGCTCCATTCGGCTGCCACAATTGTACTAGGTTGAGTCTTAAAATTTTACACAATTGATGTTGCCAATTTCAACGGTCATAAATTCCAATGCTGATTTCATTCTTGGTTTCCTGATTCTTATTTCTCCACTTAGTATACTTGCAATCTTGTTACTTCTTGTACACTATGTTGTATATCTAAGGTATTATATGAGTAGATTCTAGAATTAAAAAGAAAACCAAACTTTGTATAACTTATAGCTTGACATGGTGTAAAAATCACCACTTGGTTCTTGTATAAATTATTCAGATATGTTATGCAGAGTGTACTTTAATTTCATTCATGTTACTTTAAGTTTTTGGACACAGATTTGTACGTCATATTTCTCAAGCATGATAATGTAAAGCACAACTATATGTTTAAGTTTTTCTTAATAAGTTAAAATAAAAATCACCACTCGTTTTTTTTTTTAACACATATATGATCTGAAGGGTGCACTTCAATTCCAATTATGTTCGTTTCAAGCTTTGTGATAGATTCGTACATCATATTTCTCTACATGTTAATGTAAATTACAATTGTTCAACCTATTATATCATCATAAAGTTGAAAATAATACTTAATTTGAATTTCCATTGATAGATTAAGATAATTTGATATCTTACTAATATCTAAATACAAGTCTTAAGATAATACTTTGTAGATAGTTTACCTACAAGATGTATATCTAAATAATAAATATCAAGAATATTTATTTACTACATCACACAAAACTCTTCATAAAATTGGACTCCTATTTAGTTTTGGTTTTGAATTATTTAAGTGGCATAAATTTGTCCATAAGAACAAAGGTTTGCAAAGTTACTTTTAGATATGGTATATTTAGATAAATAATTTTACATTCGTAAGTGATAAGTGATCTTGAAAACATTATATATGTGACAGATTGACATTTATTATATTGGTTTAAAACACATATGAAGTTGGTGATTAAGATAAATTAGATGCAAGTGTTAAGTGATTTTGAAAACTTTATATATGTGACACCGTGACATTTATGATATTAGTTTAAGACACCTATAAAGTTGGTGATTAAGAGAAATTTCAAGTATTCAAGTTAATATATTTAATGGAATTAGAGAGTAGGGAGAATTAAAAGAGGGTTTATGGTACCATAAACGCCACCTTAAGTGCACTCGTTATGAAAAATGCAATTCCTAAGATCTTCATGGATTTTAGACCCATCTTACTCTGCAAATTGGTGTAAAAGTTGATCTCAAAAATTATAGCTAATAGGATGAAGTGGTGTCTCTCAAACCACATAACTCCTGTTCAATTTGGCTTCCTCCACAATAGATAAATTCATGAAGTGGTAACCATCACTCAAGAAGTTGTACAGTCTATCAAGGCACAAAATAGAGATGTTATTATTTTAAAACTCGATCTTCACATGGCATACGATTGTGTGGATTGGTCCTCCTTGAGTTTGATTTTACATAAGATTGGGCTCTCGTTCTGGGTTGTGGAAAGGATCATGGCCTGCATTCAATCGGTTCATTTTTTGTTCTGATAAATGGGAAATCATTTATTTTTTCCGTGCTCGCAAAGGACTCAGACAAGGATGTTCTCTCTTGCCATTGTTGTTCCTATTGGTTATTGATGGTCTTAGCAGATGAATTCTACAAGAAAAGAGTTGTGGTCTTTTCAAGGGCATTCAGAGTACAAGAAAGGTATATTTTACACATTTAATGTTTGTAGATGATGTTTTATGTTTTGGACATGTTTCGTTCAAACAATGGTCTCATTTTCTCAATATTATCTCAGTTTTTGGAGAGACAACTGATTTGAAAATGAACGCCTCCAAGTTTGAACTTATATTTTCTTTAGAAGATCTGGAATGTGTCTCGAAGATTAGGGAGTTATTGGGAGTCAAAACCCTTCCTTTGGAGATGGGTTTCAATTATTTGGGATTCATAATTAAACCAAATAGATACCTTCTGATGGATTGGCAATGGATTATTGATAAATTCAGGTCTAGATTAAATTTGTGGACTCACAATTGGTTGTCCCTTGGTGGAAGGTCGGTACTGGTCCAATCTGTTTTACAAATCTTGTTGATATAGTGGATGAATATTTATCAATTTCCAAAGACTATTATCTGACATATTCACTCAATTATCGCTAATTTTATATGGGTTGGTTCATCGAGTTGTAGGAAGATCCACCTGGTCGGACTAGGACAAATTGCAAACAACACCTCTGTGGGAGGATGGGGGCATTAAGAGAACTGAATTCTTCGTATGGGCTCTATTGTCAAACAGCTTGTGGAAGGAAATCTTTGGTACAAGAATTTGGCATGATATTATCATTGACAAATATTTGAAGGGAATGTCGCCTATGGAGTGGATTAGTCAGGGTGCAAAATCCACAAAAAAGGATTATATATTTGGAGTAGTTTAATGACGACTAGGCATTGGACTATTGAAAAATTCAAATGGTTTGTTGGAGTAGGCTCAAAAACCTTGATTGGTATTGATCTATTTTATGGTATGATGGGGCTAAATAATCTGCCATTTTATATTATCGATCGTCTTCATGTGAAAGGAATTCTCTATTTGGCTCAAATCCAGAAAGGATGAGACCCATTACTCTTATATCTTGCCTAGAAGAGTGCAAAGGATTTAGGGATGAGACTTGAATTCACGTCAAGGTGGAATAATTTTTTATTACAACTTCGGATGAATAGTATTCAATTAAATCAAAAGGAGGACAACATTTGTTTCCAAGTAGATAAACAAAAGGGAGACATAATAGTGCACAGCTTATCTACAAGCACATTTCAGGCTCCCTTGGAATAAAAGTGGTATGAATTGGTATCATTAGATTAGGTCCTAAAATATTCCTCATAAAATCATTATTTTTGGTTGGTTGGCATGTAACAATAAGATACAGACCTGGAATAATTTATGTAAAAGAGGCTTCTCTAGCCCTAAAAGATGTTGCATGTGCAAAACCTCGAAAGAAAGCACTGTACATATCTTCCTAAAATGCCCTTTTGTTGCGGGGACTTGGACTTATATATCTCAAAAGCTAAGACTAAATGAATGTAGGGACCTCCCATTAGTGGAAGAAATATTTAATCATTGTATGAAATTGACTCTAGAAAACATAACTCACTTTTTTGTCCATTGGAGTATTTTTAAAGCACGCAAGGCATCCATTTTTGAAGACCTGGATCTGGGCATTGGAACCACTGCTTCCAAAATTTGTGCCATATATGGTGAATTTGGCCAAGTCTCTAGCTTTAATACCATATGTTCTATCAAGGCAAGGCCTCCTCAAACTTTTCCAACAGGTTTCTTCGATGGAGTAGCACAAAACCAGGACTGTGGGTGCAGGGAAAATTTTAAGGATGGAAGTTTATTTTAAAGTTTAGAAACCTTGGCGAATCTTACTATTCCCTAATATGAAAATTATAAAAATTTTGGAGATATTTTTGTAGAAATATTTAAATTTCCAATGATTTTATATTTTCTGATATAATATTTTGGCGATTTTTAAAGTAAAATAATGATGTACTATAAAATTTGGGCTAATCAGTTTAGAAAAAAAATGGAAATTGGCGAATCTTTTTTTTGGGAAAAGCTTTGAAAGTTAGCCCACCTGCGAATATTAGCCCCTAAAATTTTCCTTGTGTGGGTGTGGAGCAAGAACCACAACTAGTGTGGATCTCAACTTTCATTTTCAGTGGAATGGGGGTAGAGGATCTAACAATAGGGCAAAAATAATCGCTTTATGGGGCTTAATGTAATGTTCCAAAAGAAGAAAACTTGAAGTTTGCACGTGTTTAGTGACTCCCAGGTCAGCATTGATTGGATCATCAGGGAAACAAACTGTGCACTATCTGAGATGGCACATTGGATTCATCGAATACATGGAATCAAAAAATATTCTGTCTAGTAACTTTCTCTCATGTGAATAGAGAATTCAATGTTGTAGAAGACAATTTATCGAGGGAGGGGTTTGCTATGAGACATGGAAATATCAAGTTCTCAACCTTCTATAAGGGGGAGCTAATAAGCTCAGACTTTTTTCAATGGAATTAATAAATTAGGTACCTTTTTTAATAATTTTGGATCTAAATTTTGTGAAAAATCCGTAAACTCGGGATCCTACTACAAAAACTAATGGAAAGTATTCTATTTTTTATTTAACTTAACAAATTATTTACTGTGTTCTACAAGAAAATATTGAAATCCAGTCACTACAGCCTACAAAAAAAATATTGTAGAAGAAATACAAGTGCGGAAACAAATATGAACATACACATATTACTTCGTAGGCTCTGCGTCATTGGATTTGCGTAATTTTGTGGCTCTCTCTGTCTTTGTTGTTGTGTACTCTCTAGCTCCAGAAAACTTCCAACCAACGATACTGCCCCTCACTGCAATGAAGAATCACTTAGATCTAATCCCCGTCTAAGTACTGCTCCGTCAGAAGAATTCAATCTCTAGATTCTCTATGTCTCTCGAATGTGTTTTCTAAATGACCCTTCAAGTCCTTATAATATTCTTGTTGAAGATTCAACAGCCCATATTAGATCTTAATCAATTGCTAAGATTAACTTTTGACTTGATCTGTTTCTTCTAAATCATTCACACTCATATTCTATTAATAGCCTTTATTTATTTTATTTTCCTAAGTTTTAACTTAGGGTCCCTTTAAAAATAATAAATTATTTCTATATAATACAATCCAAGTGGAATTTCACCAAATGCTTTCTAGGTTATTTAGAATACATGTGTCTAAGCCTCTCCACAAAATATGAGACTTAGAGCAGATATGATGCTACCCCAAATCAACACTCCCTCTTAGCAAGGAATATGCTCTAACAATATACTCTGTTGCATATTGTTCTGACTCTGAAGCATCTCCCTCTATGTTGTTGATATCTGAATATGTTGTCCACCAACTCTGCACAAATGCTGCATCTGTACTGCTGCTGACACTGCCACTGCCAACACTGCCTCTGTACTACAACTCCCTCTGAGTTCTACATCCATGATGTTGATGTCTTTGCCACTACCAATTTCTACTGCACTGCAACTGAAAAACATCCTAAATTGGACAAGTATATTGCATCTTAGTGATGAAGGTCTGATTGATGCTAGCCTCTGCGTTGTCTCTCTGAATTTGTTGTGTTGTTGCTACTATGCATTGTGCTACACCACTGTGCATTGTGATACAGTTGCTACGATGTTGTTGCCTCTGCTCTGCGCTGCTCAGTCTCTGGCGCTGCTAACTACTGCACTGTCACTTCTTACTCCTCTGCTTTCGTCCATCCTACTACTTTTTTTCTAGCTCCCGTAGCAAGGTGATGATCTGAGAGGTGGACTTCCTCAAGGTTCCTGCCCATCTTGTAGATCTCTGGGTCTACAACTCCATATCAACCCACCTCCCTCCTAGAGGTATATCAACCATCATCACACAATCATCCTCCTCTATATTTGTTGCTCTAGCCTGAGGATCATGTTTCTCATCTTTTTCCTTCTTCTTGAGAGGACACTGTGTGGCATAATGACCCATTACGCCACACCGAAAACACTTGATCTTTGACAATTCCTTCTTCCTCCTGTGTTTTTCTTGATGCCCCTTTGATGCAAGGGCCACATTCTCTTCCTTCTACTTCTTGGTCTTCAAACCAGTGTTGCTGCCACCCTCATGTTGACACTTGAGTAAATCTCTCCGCATCTCTTCTTGCTAAAGAGCTACCCACATTGAATCCCAGTCTGGAAAGTTCTCTATTCCCATGACACTGAGTTAGGAGTTGATCCTACAATTTCCAATTGATCTCAGTTTTCCTAAAGCCAAGACAGGAATGGATCAATTCTTTTTCCCTTCTACATCCTGGTGGTGCGCATCTTCTCCTCCAAATACATCTTCCTCTACTCGAAAGACCCTTGATACAACATTTCTAGCCCATCCCACATCTCCTTGGTTGTCCCTTTGTTCGATATGTGCAAAACAATGCGATCTCTCACTCCATCAAGGATCAATTGCTTAGCCTTCGCCATATTATTCTTGAAGGCTCGTAGTGGTGTTGGATCCACTGGTTCAGCCTAAGCACTATCAATAAAGTGCTTGAGATCGTGCTCATCTAGAAGGAAGGAAATCCTTGCCATCTAGATCACATAGTTGGAGGCACCCTCCAACTGGTCCTAGTCACGCAATCCGCTGGTGGCCATCTCACCCAACTGTTGTCGATCTACTGCCTCTCATCCTCTGTGTATTTGGCTTTACGCACTCCTTGAGGAGTAAGTCACAAAATTGCTACTACTGCACGAGGAACCTAAGTTTCTTGGGCTAGAAACTCACTGAGGTCAGAAAATCCCCTAAACTGTGTTTCTTTTGTGCTTACTGGCGCTATCCATCAGAAATCACTATTGTGCAGCCAAATGCGTCCCTCCAGCTGATGATATGTGCTTATTTTTTATGCTACTGTCTCCGCCTCAGACATTTAAACTGTGATCTGGAAAATCCTACATCTCTGTCGGCTTACTCAGAGAGAGATTTCCTGGTAGCTACTAGCCCTCTTGGCTTGGACTGCATAATTTTCTGGGAGATCGATTTGCTGCTACTGTGGCTCTATCATCCCAACTTCACAAATGTTGGATCTACTCTTTGTCTCGTTTGCACTTAGCTTAAAGAAGCTCTGATACCATGTGAAAAATTTGTAAACTCAGGATCCTACTGCAACAACTGATGGAAAGTATTCTATTTTTTATTTAACTTAACAAATTATTTAATGTGTTCTACAAGAAAATATTGAATTCCATTCACTAAAACCTACACAAATAATACTGCAGAAGAAATAAAAGTGCGGAAAAAAATCTAAACATACACATATTACACAACCATCCAACACAATTATTTTTGGACAAATGTCCCTGGAAACACCCAATGCGGGAAAACCAGTGCAACAGATCTGAGGGTTTATGTTATTATGTAGTAAATTTTGAGTACATGTTTATAATTGACGAAACTATTAAATCATTCAGAAAAACTAACAAAAGAGATCTCGTGAGACAAACCTCACTCCTCCATGGGAAACTGGCACTGATCTGCACCAAGGCTGGAATGTGTTGTGTTGCATCTGCACAGTGACTGTGTCACTCTATGCAGTGATTGCGTCAAATATCTGCTACCCTTCTGCCTCTGTGTTGGTCTGCTTGCTGGCTTGGATACTGAGCCTCCAAAAGATCTCTCTGGGGTCAAAACTGGCTCTGTGCTATCTCTGGGGCAGGAAAATGATTTCCCCTCTGCAACTCTGCGCAGTTACTACATAGGCTTTGCATCACTTGCTCTGAGTAATGTTGTGGCTCTCTTTGTATTTTTTGTTGTGTACTCTTCGGCTCAGGAAAACGTCCAACCGATGATACTTCCCCTCACTGTAATGAAGAATCACTTAGATCTGATCTTCGTCCAAGCACTGCTACATCAAAAGAATTCGACCTCTAGATTCTTTGTGTCTCTTGAATGTGTTTTCTAAATGACCCTTCCAGTCCTTATAATCTTCTTGTTGAATATTCAACGGCCCATATTAGATCTTAATCAATGGCTATGATTAACTTTTGACTTTATATGTTTCTTCTAGATCATTCACACTCATATTATATTAATACCCTTTAGTTATTTTATTTTTCTAAGTTTTAACTTAGGGTCCCTTTAAAAATAATTAATTATTTCTATACAATACAAACCGAGTGGAATTTCACCAAACACTTTCTGGGTTATTTAGAATACATGTGTCTAATCCTCTTCACAAAACATGAGACTTAGAGTGCATCCGATGTTACCCCAAATCAACAAATTTTGGGTGAAGGTATTTATACAATCTGTGTATCACAGCTATTAGACAATATGTCTACTCTTTAGTTTAATTGAGAGTGATTGTTGAGTACATTGTCAAGGGGGATAGACTTGGTGATTTCTGATATCACGGGATTTCCTTTTTGGGTCTGTATTGACAATTTTTGTATGTGTTTATCTAATAATAGAGTATTTATATTTTTATTCTTGAAAAAAAGAACCATCTTTATTTGGAGCTTTGAAAAAATATTTTCACTCAAATAAATATGTTCTATTGTTTTAGGGAGTTATCTCCCAGCCAACCAAATTTATTTTACCACAAACATAGCCTAATCCAACTATTATTTAAGCCTTTATCAATAACTAATGGTCTCGCTTCTTCAACTGGTACATATTTCCTAACTATTATTCCTAATTCTACTTTAGATTTGTTGCCTACAACAGATTTTTTGGGTAGCCATTATTTGGCATGTAAGTACAATAGAAACAATCGAAAACACAAAACCCTCAAATTTCTCATCATGTTCATTACTACAATATCCTCAAATCTTTCTACCTTGTTTAAATGTTATACTCTTAATGAAACTCTTTTATCTCTTAAAAGTTAGATACTTGAGGCTTGTTGAGAAAATTCTAACATGATATCTGACCACATTATTAGTCCTTACATGGGATTATTATTTTACCTTTTTCCATTACTTTAATTCTCCATAGAAAATCACATACAAATAAAAATGGCTTCCTACATTTTTCTTTTGGTCTTGTTCCACAACTAGTCTACTTCTTCTTAATGCTTCTATCAACATGCAAACTATTTTATTTTACATTAGCAAAAAAATTATATGAAAAACTTAATTGTGGAGTGAAGGGTTATTGTATAATCTTGTTAAATTACAATGTTGATATAACCCAGTCAAACCATTTTAAATGGCACACCTAATATTGCATTTGATTTCATCTCATTTTTCTTGAAAATTCATAAAAGTTGGTCTTCTGTGCCTCTAAGGAAAGAGACACAACATCTCTCTAAAGATAAGATGGTTGAGGCTTAAATTGTATAATCTTTTGGGTTTGACATAGATGACCATTTCCTTTTATACTATATAATTCTTTTAATACTAATATAGCTATACAATGAACTAAATTTCCTTACCCTAGGAAGGCAATTAAAATTCCTTCTCTCCCTTTGATAAGCCACTAGTGTCAATTATAAGTGAAGGCCATACCAACAACAAAATTATGGAAGTTTTCTTGATTTTAGATGGTTGTTGTAGATTTGGAAGAATGAGTTCTAGTGTTGAACAACAATGATGCCTTAAATCTTCAATTTCCTTCAATTATTCATCAACCAAATAAACTTGGCTTTGGATCCACACTTGGTTACCTAGTTTAGGGACTAAGTAATATGAGAGAACCCTAACAAAAATGTGCAATAAATGTTGTTCACGAGGTTGAATAAGTTGTTAAGTTGTGTTAGTGTTTCAAGGTTGGCCAATCATAGATGAATTAAATATTGGCTTGAGAGGCATGCCCACAACACTCATCCACAACGTACCTAAGATATTGAACCCTCTACATGCCAATGAGGAATTTTATATCTGGTATATAACATATGTTGTTTTAGGGTGCTAAACACTTATTAAATGTGCTTGAGATGCTCTTCTCAAGTTTTTTGAAGATGAGAAAACATGCATGCACACATCATCAAAAGAATAGTTGAATGATTATAAAATATTGTCTATCATCCTCATGAATGTTGTTGGTGCATTAGTAAAATTGAAGGGAGTGACCAAAAACTTAGAAATATATTTCTTATATTTCTTTCACACATCAATTGGATTAATTGACACCTAATTATATCCTAGCTTAAGATCAATATTGTGGAAAATTTTGTCACCTTTGAGTTGACTGAGTATATCAACGGTCCAAGGGATTGGGTATCAATCCTTGATAGTTAATTTTTTAAGGCTCTATAGTGAATAAAATGTTGATTCCATGTTTTATCGTTCTTGTGAACCAACACAATTCAACGAGGAGCTTCATCAAATGTGGCCATTGTGTATTAACTCCCAAAGCTTGCATTTGATCTATTCATTCTTTAGAAGAGAGAATTTGTGGATAGGTCCATTAGTAGGAGGGGCACCCATTGTCAAATCACTTGCATACTTTATATGACATGCAAATATATTCTCGCAAGCAATATGAAGATCTATTTGTTTTCTTCCAACAACTGATGTACCCTTATTTGATGTACATAATGACCCCCTTTTGAAAAATGATATTGAACCCCAAGATTACTATAACTAAATATGTCATCATCACTTGTATGACATTGAAATGCCATCATGGCAACAAACTAAGTTGAAAATTTTAAAGAGGTACAAAAAGGACAACAAGGACTTCATACGTAGATGGTAGTTCTCTCATACTTAAATATGTTCATGTCTGTGTATTTCATTGAAAGTGGAACAAGTTTTGTAGTATATATTCATTCACTGCAAATTTAGGGAACATATCATTTGTTGATATTTGGATGGAAACATTCAATGTCGTAGATGTTAGGCTCCTTTGTGGTGCTTTTCAACTCTGCCTTCTCCATTGGTTAGCTTGGTATTTCCCTCATCCCCTAGAAAATATGGAGCCCTTTCCCTCCTTTTTAGGGAAGAAGCTCCTCCTTATTCTGCAATTTGAGCTTGATGACATTCATGATGCTCTGCACCATCTACAAATTAGAGTTGATAAGCTTGTAGCATAGGTCTCCTCTTGTTTGGAAATTTTCATTCAATATAGGAACACTATTAAGTGGTTGTATGATGAAATTGGTTGGGTTTATAGTAAATTGGAAGAATTTTTTTTTTCAACCCTTTTCACAATAGTGCCCCTATGCTTCATTTATGCATTTGACTTCCTCTCATTATATACAACACACTCTTCTTCTTTTAGATTTGAATGTTGAAGCTAAGGTAGATGAGCCAAATGATTGATTCACTATTTTTAATGTTGGTTCCAATGATTAGCAATTATGTATTTTAAGATCTATAGAATTTTTTTTCTTCAAATCTATAACTATCAATGCTCAAAGCGAGTAGAGATCTAGTGATCTAGTTCCATTTTGTGCTAATATTCCTTGTTCTTGTTCAAAAGTGTTAGTCATTTGTATACGAAATAGGCTATGATTAAAATTTTCTCATGTTATGAGATTCACCTCTATAGTTTCATTAATAAAATTTCTCTAGTTATGGTTAAAATAAAAAGCAATTAATCAAATATTAAATTAATTTAATGTATGGTAATTAACCTAGGGTAGTGGATGTCATGGCAAGGATGTATGCCCTAAGTGTTGATATGACACCACCCTTATGATGACAAGTGCACCTGGGGTACCATGTAATCTCCACATGGGAGTTACACTATAACATTGATATAATGCAAAGGGAAAAAACCTTCAAATAACCATATTTTAATAATTTGGACTCGTATTTTAATGAAGTTTATGCCATTAAAAAGTCACGATAAGTAGAAGGTGATGGTGATTTTACAAAAGAGTTTTGATTTGAATAATACTCAGTGAAAATTTTGTACCATATATACTTAATTATGCATTAAGGGACTGGGTAGGTTTTACACCTTGTAAATGCCTTAGTGGTTGTAGTGATTTTTCTTTATCCTTTTGGTTGTACCATAAAGAGGAAAAATTTTCATAATTCAACAAAATATCTTCCCTCATTTATTAGACGTGATAAAAGAGACCAATGTAGTAGGAAGTACCTTTAATATCTTGTAAAGCTAAACTCCTAGGGTAACAAAATCATTATGAAGGATGAACTAGTAAACAATAACACTTCCACATGTGGTAGTCCTAGAAGAGCATGAAAAACATCAAGTAGGTAAGATCACATAATGCCTGATATTTTAAGGGCTTGTTGTCATGTTGTAGAAATCATTGATAATTGGCATGTATATCTCATCCCAAGCTTAGCTACTAAAGGTACATGAATGGGAATACAACATCGTTGGTGATCTGATCACGGGTCAAGTACTACCCAACCATCTCATGTATGGTATTAAGATATTTTAAATGACTATGGCTTATACAGGTTTAAATGATCATGTTAGTCCACATAAACATAATAAAATGAACTATACATAATCAAAAAGCACAAAACACATAAGAGAGTGAAAATCAATTGGTAACGGAGTTCACCCCTCCATCTCTCTAGGGCTACATCTCCAAATCTGCTTCAATTGGAATGCAGATCCTCTATATTCCTTCGTCAAAGTAATCTTATTAAATTCAAGCTCTCTGGCCGAGCATTAGCCAAGCGCTATGGGTCTCAATGGCTAAGCATCCTCCCCTGTCTTCTCCCCCTCTCATGGCTTACATAAGGAATATATATAGTTTTCCTCACCCACTCTCCAATAAAGAGCATTAATTACAAGACCCATAATTGTAGGGCCTAACTACAAGGAAGGAAAAACGAATTCCATGAAGGTAGGACCTCCAACAATCTCAGGCTCATAAATGGAAAAGTCTCAAAACTACCTAAATACTTTCCAACCATGCCCTTGATCCTCTCAGCCTATAATTGAGCAAAAATAGAGAATTGGTGTGAGGTGGATTCTCACAGAAAACCAATTTCCCAAATTACATTAAATTAATAATATGTGAGAGAAATTTCTCTCACAAATATTAATAATTCATATCAATAATGCATGGTTTTAATAAAATGCATAATTAAATGCATAAGCATAATTTCACCCACTTAAATACTTGTCACCAATTTCACATCAACATGGCGCCAAGCTCTTTTTATGTGCAAAGGTCATTTTCAATCACACCTCCCCACAAAGAGACTTTTGGTCTCCAAAAGTATCAGCTTCAATCAACTCAATTGTATGCAAATGTCTCTGAAAGGCACATTCCATTATGACTCCTTCACCTGACGTTCTTCGGAATCGGAACACAATGCCAACACCTGCAATTGTTGCAACACAAATGCTTGAAAGGCACATTCCTACAAGATTCCTTCACCGTGGTCTTTCAGAATTGGAATGCAAAAGCCCACATTTGCTTAAAGTTGCAACCTGTAACTGATCATACCTGCTTACAACACTTGCCAAGAATTCATTGGTCAAGTTTCCATGCCAAAATGGCTTCGGAAATCGCCTCATTCAACCTGATTACAAAGAAGCCAACAAGGCTTAATGCGTAAAAATACGCCTCTCACTCTCCCTTACATAAGAGTGGCTGAAAAAAAAGACTTTTACAATGCTTCATAATCAGTTGTACATCATGACTTTGATGGTGGAAACTGTGGCCTTTTACATGGCATTCAACAATTTTCATGCCAAATTCCTGATGCCAAGATATGATGGCAACCACGGCCTTTTACATAAAAATTACAAAATAATTAATGTGTCAAATATATGCACAAAGGGGGAAAATACCAATTGTTCAAAACCCTTTTACATAATGTGTACATAAAAAGGGCACACATGGTGAAAAAATATAAAATAAAAATTCCCCCCTTGTTCAAAATGTGTCATACCTCATATTCACTTGGAATGTGAAAACAATTTAAATCCCCCATTATAAGAGTGCATCAAAGGACTATGGGAAAAAAAAATTTAATGAAATAAATCCCATTCATTTTAAACATTTAGAAATTGGTTAAATGGCATAGGAAAAAAAGGCTACCATTTGAAATATTCATCATCCATCATTTTTGGCTGAAGCCCGAGCATTATAAAATCTGAGAAGAGCCATGTCACGGCCGCTTGAAGGATAGAAACTTTGGAAGTGGCCAACATCCCACTACTCAACATGGTCAAGAAATTTCACCCATCGGCTTCTTCGTAATGGGCAAAATATCCAACACATTCTCTTGTCGATATGCCTTACAAACAACCTCGATTGCCACAGCTACACCTTTATCACCACGGTAACCTAGGAACATTGTATCCGCAACACGGACCAAAGCGTTGTCAACTTCATAGCAATCAACCTACTTGATCACTTTTGTTGCCATATCACCCATGCATTTTAAGGATTTCAGTGCTGAATAACAGTGTTGAATAAACACCTCCATTCCCATCTGGAGGATTTTCCTGCACATAAATGCTATTGCTTCATTTTCATATAATTCATCATGCCCTAGGCATCTCACCCCGGAACGAAAATGAAATAGCACACGGAACCTTTGGAACTATCATCTTAAAACGATGGCCACTTAAGACATAATCAATGATAGATGTTTCTGTTTTTCATTTTTTATCACCCTTGTACACCAGCGGTCGATTTGGATCGTTCATCCAATTTGCCTCGGTCTGGAAATGAAATCACGATTAAACACACCTAAACAAAATTCTTGAGAGTTAGCGTAACATCATTTGGTTCTCCTTTTTGTTAATTTGGGCTCCCTCTCGACAGTGGTGCGTATCTCATCAGCCTCGATAGGGTGTTGCTTCAACATTATGTGTTGTTTGTGATGTTGTTAGAAGAAAAAACCTTCATACAGTCCTTCACGAGAAGTAGCAAGGTACTTTTTACATACCAATGGTGTTGATGCAAAGAATGCAGGCCAGTTTATCAGCTATCTCAACAGTGTGAATTGCATCGGGTGCATTAGGGGAATTTTGAGGTATAAAATGGGCCTCCTAAGAAAAATGTACAACAAAAATAAACTTTATAACAACCAATAGGATTCAAGATGATGATGTCAACCATGGGGGATGATTTACCATTTTTTAAATAAAAGGTAAAAATATTAAAAAATAATAAAATAATAAAACTACTTTTTCAACTCGTATTTTCAACTTATCTCCTAAAATTTTTACTCAAATTTCGAGTGGGAGTACTCGTTGGATGCAAAATTTAATTCCTCATCCAAGGAGTACCCATGTTGCATACTTTCGATGAACTCTACTACATGAAAAATGAGAAATACATAAAAAAAACGTGATTGTAATCACGTTTTTTTATGTATTTCTCATTTTTCGTGTAGTAGGACCCATTGAAAGTATGCAACATGGGTACTCCTTGGATGGGGAATTAAATTTCGCATCCAACGAGTACTCCCGCTCGAAATTTGAGTAAAAACTTTGGGAGATAAGTTGAAAATATGAATTGAAAAAGTAGTTTTTTTATTTTTCCCTCTAAAATTTGATGATGTCATCAAATCTTATTTGATTTTTTCCACTATTATTTTATAATTTCCTTAGGAGGCCCATTTTAGACCTCAAAATTCCCCTAATGGATCCTGCTTATTGCAAATACGAGGAGAAAAACATCCCGCCACTCAACCTCATTCAACATTCGATGCAATTCACATTTAACATGATCAGTAACGCAGTCGTCTCCTATCCTGCATTAACTTTAAATTTCAGTATCATAATTGATGTTTTGAAGATTGTGCAGCCTGTCTGGTGGAACTGTCCCACGATTTTATTAATCGAATTCTCATTTTCTGGCTCCAAATCCGGCAATCCACGGCTATCAATGGAAAATCGATCCATGAATTCCCCAAGGTTAGCAATATTTCCCTCCAAACCAGCTCCTTTGCACCACATACAAGTCCCTGTTCGATGCATGCATCTTCGTGCTGCTAAGGATCTTTCAACATATCTCCTTGCTAAAGCACCATGATTGTCTCGAGCAAGAAAATTAGCTCTCTCCTGAGATTTTTGTTGAGCAGACTCTGCTTCATCACCACTAGGCTGATGGCCTTCTCGAAGCTCATGACAACAAATGAGAAAGAGATCGTAACAATAATTTGGGCAGCTTCTATGGTAATCAACAATAGATGTTGTATAGTTGTTACAATAAAGGTGCTCATCCGGATTGAGTTTGGCCCTCTGAAGTTCCGTTATTGATACTACTCCTCGAATTTTGGCCTCCACTTACTGTTCCAACAACTACTCAGCCTGAATTTGCTTTAGCATAGGAAGAACCATATATAGCAGGTGCCTCAGATGGATTATCTTCTGAGCATTATTTATTTCCTTCACATTGGCCTGGCCAAAATGGGGAAAAAAAAAATCATGCACGTCTGCATCAATTACCTTTTGCGTGAATCTTGATCCGATCATTCTAATGGGGAGTATTTGGAATCATCATAAATATTGACATCACATTTGTTTTCATTATAAGAGCAGCAGGTAACAAAACCAAGACTGCTATTGGAGCCATGTACAACGACAGATTCTTTAGAAGAAATCATAATGCCTTGGAGGACAGATTTTAGAGCCTGTGCAGCTGTTGCACCTATGCACATATAAATCCATACAAAATGAAACTTGGTTCTCCTCCACTGGAAATCGCAACTCCTGCAACTACAAACACAAGGGTGGTGGATGTCGAGGATCCAGCTAAGTATAAAAACGTGAACAAAATCAGCACATTTTGATGCATGGGCACATAAGCCATCCCGACAGTAGAGGCTTGAGCCAGAATGAGATATGCCATCTGCAAGAATGTATGCAATTGCTAGTGCACGTGCAGATGGAATGATGTCGTTGTGTGGAGGAAAAGATAGTTCTGGTCCAATTTTAGAAGGTGAATGGTAATCCTTCTTGGCATCTACTGAGGTCGCATCTGCTGGGGTAAAAATATCACCCATTTCATTCTCATCTTTTATTTGACATGGGGCAGATTGACTTCCTTCTTCCCCGAATAAGGTTCTAGAGTCCACTAAACCAAACCCATTGTGATGATTAACCTTAGAGAGTGAATCTAAGAGCATCTTCCATGTAAGCATTTGTTTTAGTTGCAGGTATTCCATGTTTCTTACATAGGTTCTGAATCTCTCTCCTGGAGAGATTACGATAATCTACAACTTCCATCTGTGTTGCCATTAAGAGCATCAAACGTCAGTAATTGTAGCTTATGGTTATTGTTGTGGAGAATTCCATGGACATGGAAGTGCATTTTTCTTAAAGCACTTGATGGTATCTATCTTCAAAGGCTTACGAAGTGCACTGGGAAGCAGGTTATTCATGTTAGGGTGTCCCAAGCTATCGACCGATTCAGCCAAGGGTCGACAAGCAGCCCTTTTTTTTGCCTTGTTTTGACAAAACTTCAGGTCGCAACAAATTTTCCATCCAGAGGCCATTTGACGTGATTCAAGCATCATCGGATTCCTCTTGTCGAGATCTTCACGATGGTTCTGTTACTTTTTTATTCTGAGTAAGCCAAATTTTTAGAATTTTCTATCAAAAGATGGATACCTACCCCCATAAAACTCGAAATTTTGCAAAAGAGTAGAAATATAACTTATAGAAACATCATGAACTAATTACCAAACCAGCACCGGGAAATTCCTTCTTGTAAGCGTGCTTTTTGAATGGTGGGTGGAGCCTTCTTCACAAGCTCTTTCACCATATGTCTACTTGACTTATGGCGACTTTCAGGGTGCAACTTCCAGCACTTCTTCTCCCAATGGCCACTGATTTTGTAGAAACTACAGAAATTACGTCGTTTCCCATTCAACTATGTCTTCATGATAGGAGGATTCAGAAGGTTCTCATTCTTCTTGGTCTCCCTTCTTGTGGGCACATCTGTCTTCTTAACCCACTCTCTCTTTGTATGATGCTTAACTACATCACGGTTAGCATATCTATGAAAGCAATCACTTCTCTTATATGTAAAAGCATAATTTGAATGATTGTCATACCTTCTTGGCTTGTCCTTGAACTAATGAGGACTAGGTGGCTTGATTCCTTTCTTGGAATTAGGTGATGAAGAGATGGCTTTTGCTTCAGCTACCTCCAAGCATTCTCCTCCCTCTTCTTGTCCATAACCCAAGCCTGCAAATGGTTGTCTTGGTACAACCTCCAATAGCTAGGTGATTCCCTGGCCATTTATGCCAAGTCCACCTCCGCTATACCCCATCTTCATGAGGATTTTCATGCCAACATTAGTTTCATATTGAGAGATAACAAGACATGAAGTGACATCATATACCTCAGTTTGAGATGCAACTTCCATCGTCTTAGCCTTTTTCAATTTAGACAATATCTCCTCTTTGGCATGTAGTATCTCCTGAAGCTCCTGCTTATCGAGCAATAATATTCACAATTCTGCATTTTCGGCTTGAAGGCTTTCATTTATCTCTTGCAACTCTTGCAGTCTTTCAACGTGCTTTGCTCCTTTTCCCATCCTGCAAAGTAGTCACCTACTCCGATACCACTTGATCCGATCACTGGTCAAGTACTACCCAACCATCTCGTGTACGATATTAAGATATTTTAAACGACTATGGCTTATACAGGCTTAAATGAGCACGTTATTCCACATAAACATAATAAAATGAACTATACATAATCAAGAAGCACAAAACACATAAGAGAGCGACAATCAATTGGTAACAAAGTTCACCCCTCCATCTCTCTGGGGCTACATCTCCAGATCTGCTTCAATTGGATTGTAGATCCTATATATTCCTTCGTCAAAGTAAGCTTATTAAATTCAAGCTCTTTGGTCAATCATTAGCCAAGCACTATGGCTCTCAATGTTTAAGTATCCTCTCCCATCTTCTCCCCCTTCTCATGGCTTACATAAGGAATATATATAGTTTTCCTCACCCACTCTCCAACAAAGAGCATTAATTACAAGACCCATAATTGTAGGGCCTAACTACAAGGAAGGAAAAATGAATTCCATGAAGGTAGGACCTCCAACAGTCTCAGGCTCATAAATGGAAAAGTCTCAAAACCACCTAAATACTTTCCAACCATGCCCCTGATCCTCTCATCCTATAATTGAGAAAAAATAGAGAATTGGTGTGAGATGGATTCTCACATAAAACCAATTTCCAAAATTACATTAAATTAATAATACGCGAGACAAATTTCTCTCACAAATATTAATCATTCATATCAATAATGCATGGTTTTAATAAAATGCATAATTAAATGCATAAGCATAATTTCACCCACTTAAATACTTGTCACCAATTTCACATCAACGAGGTGCCAAGCTCTTTTCATGTGTGAAGGTCATTTCGGATCAATTGGCAACTCATATTCTTAATGACTTCAATGGAGATTAGGATATTTTGGTTATGATTGCTAATAATAAAATGCAATAGTGTTTCCTTTTCCCGCATTTGTGAGTTGTAGAGGAATTCACCTTCCTTGGGGCCTCTTGTTCCTCAAATTGGAAATTTGCAATGGTAGTAATAACACTAGCTCCATTGAGGATATATTTTTTAACCAACTGGATTTGGTGGTGCCAAAGTAGAATTAGACAGTAAGGCTTTAAGTTCAAACAATAATAATTTGGGGCATGGAATTCATCATTTGTGTACCAAGGGATTGTATAGGCATAATGCCATTCTCACGTGTCCTTCTTTGATTTCTTGCTCTTCTTCTTTTTTTATTTGACTTAAGTTCGGTTATTCTTCCTCTATATTTGTTTTTAGCCTTTTTGAGAATTAGTGACAATTTTACCCTTTCTATATTATGGTTTATTTCCAACCTCAATCTCTTTCTTATCCTTTCATGATTTTTTTTTAATTTGATATTTTTATGAGATAATGCTAAGTTTATTCTAACAAAGAAATGTTTAGAAACCACATTTATGGAAGGTCATTATGTAATTTACATAAAACTACTACTTATATTTTTCGAAACACAACTTTACACATAGGGTTATAAAAGACAATGGTGTACTCTGGCATAATCTAGTTTTTACCCTAGTGCAAGATTTTCCATCTTGTTTATTATCCATCTCATTTAATGGTCTTCATAATTTCTAGCAAGTAAATACTCCTCCTTAAGGGAATAAATGAAATTATTCTTAGTTGGATTTATCTCATACACTCCATAATCATCTCTAAAATGTTGTGCATAGTAATTATCTCACCAATTCTTGACACAAGGAAGGGACCTTAAGAGTGTAAAGCTAAATCTCTTAGTTGGAAAAGTTATGAACATATATATAAACCTCTAGCATATTTAATGGACTTTTCAATGCTTCTATATCCATATTTCCTTCGATTAGAGGGATATCAAAATTAACTTGTAGCTTGAAAGAAAACATTCCTTCTAAATCATTGCTTCTTCAAAGCACCTCAATCATTGTTTGAAATCGCCAATGCACGTGGTGAAATGATCCATCATCTCTTTTCTATATTGACTTACATGTTCTTACCGTAACAAACTTATAGTGCTAGTGATCGGGCCTCAGTGTTAAAGCTCAAAAATTAAAGTGCTCAAAATCGAATGGAAACTGAATGACAGTGGAATCCGACGCAATTCGTTTCATCGAAAACTGACTTTGAATGAGGAAGATAGAGCCTGCTGTTCATTTTCCTAAACAACTAAAAAAATCGTAGAAAGGACAGCATGCTGACATGGTAGCATAGTCAGAAAAGAAAAGTATATTCTAGGAATATTTTGTCATTTTCGCCCAATGACACTATGACAAGTGTCACTGTAGGATTTTCCACAAAGTTTAGAAGGTGAATTTTTTTTATGATTATCTCCTAAGGTCGAACTGTGTGCATTTTTTTAAATATATGGTTGGAAAGATCCAACCAGAGACGGAAATGTGGTGTGGCCAGGAGCTTCCATGTGCCCCCTCTGGTGGACGAAGGTCAAGGCCGAATTCATATTTTCAAAGGTTAGGTTTTATTATAATTCCAAAGTCTGAATTCATATTATACCAAAGGTTTGAATTTATATTAAATTTTCAAACATGGGATGCTATGGTATAGTTTTTTGGGTGGAAAAAGTATTATACATAGGCTGGGTGGAGTTCAGGGTTCGACCCCACGATCTCCCCCTCACAACGCGCCCTCATTAGGTCGGGGCTCGACCCCACGACCTCCCCCACTCAACGCGCCTTCATTACCAACATACCACACGGGAGTTTCTTAACCCTTATGTCCAAATATTATATTTATTATCATAAGGATTGACCGTTGGGCGAAGAAGGGACCCAGTTCCGCGGGCCAGCCCCCTCACAATAGAACCTCACCACAGGACCATTTGCGATAACCACAATGACGAAGTTAATGTTTATGTGTGGGATTAAGGTTTTTAATACGAGTTTATAACCCACAACCATTTTTAATAAGCGCTAACCATATGCTAATGCATAATTATGTTTAAACTGCATGTTTAGCACTAGCCAAACTTATCCGCTAATTAAACCCACTTATCAATTAATTAAACAACAGTTTAATTCGGCACCAATGATATGAATTTATGCAGGAACGAAACAGAATAAACATATAACCATAAATACAGAGATGCAGCGGAAATAACACTTCATTTCATTAATATCAAAGAACTGAAATTTGCTTACAGACAGAATGGAAATAAAACTAGCTAGGGCGCTGGTAGCTATCTCTGAGAAGAGATGTGGCGGCTACAGGCCTATGAACTGAGTTACAATGAGGCTCGAAGGCCTATTTATTATTGAGAAACAATGGAGAACCCTAAACATCCCAAAAACCTAACCCTAGGAGATGAAGCGCCAAAACTATGGGCCCCGTTTGGGTAAATTGGTGTTTCAACTTCCCAGGGACGTAACTTTGGCATACTATCTCCGTTTGACGCACATGATACATCATTATAAATCTCTATCCGAGGACTACAACTTTCGCCACGAATATCATTCCAGAATGGAATGATATTAGTAGGAGGTGCGATGCCCAAAAAACATCGTTTAGGGCCTCAAAACGGCTCCGGAAGTTCAGGACCCGAAAAACTGCTAAAAATAGTAAGTTATGTCGAAACTGAAAAACTGAAAGAGACAATGGTGGGGCCCAAGTGGAATAGGCAGGTGGCCACCAATATCCACCTGGATCATTCCTCCCCCCTTAGGAAGCAATGGTCCCCATTGCGTTAAGTTCCCCCATGAGATGAGGAAATTTCTGCTGAACTTGGTCCCTGGTGAACCACTTTCCTTGGTGCAGGAGTTGGCCAGCTTTGACAACCCAATACAGTTGGATCTTCTGTTGGTGAGTGTTCTTGATTTGCATGTCCATGATACAATCTATGGTGGCCTGTTCCATGCAGTCTAGGTTTAACTCTGTTGGTGTGAGTTGTTCTGCAATGTCCGAGGTGTCCAGTAGAGGTGGGAAGTAAGGACGAAGGCAATCCACATTGAATACTGGGTGCAGACCAAGGAATGGAGGAATACTAAGCTTGAAGGCATTGTTCCCTACAACCTTGGTGATGGTGTACGGCCCGTATCAGAGCAGGCGAAGCTTGCGGTGGGGTCCAGTGAGGCGCTTCTTCTGCAAATGTAGCCATACTTTGTCACCCACCTGGAAGTTGTGTGGCACCCGGTGTTGATCATGGCGATGCTTGTACTTCGCATTGGCTCTATCCAATATATCATGAACCTGTTGGCGGATGTGTTGAATGCGCTCGATGAAGCTACTTGCTTTGTCAACTTCAGACTGGACGTGCGCTGAATCGGCCTGAGCAGCTGCAAATGGCATGGCTACGTCGATGGGACATAGTGGCTGGAATCCCAAGCCCACCTGAAAGGGGCTATGGCCAATTGAACTGTGGAGAGCCCGGTTATAACTATGTTGTACATAAGGGAGGCTCTCGTCCCATGTGCGTGGATGCTTTGAATTGTACATGCGCAGAATGTGTACAATCATTATGTTGACAACCTCTGTCTGGCCATCTGTTTGGGGATGGAAAGCTGTGGACTTGGTGAGCTTTGTGTCCAACATTGACCAGAGGCTGGACCAAAATGTGCTGAGGAACCTGCTATCTCGATCTGATGATGACAGGCTGGCGGGATCCCAAAGTGCCCACACTCGTTCAAGAAGAGGTAGAAGTGGCTTCTCGCCGCGGTATTCTTCTTACGAGGCCGCCATAATGGCCATCTTCGAGAACATCCCAGCGACCACGAAAACACGATCATTCCCATTCTTGGTAGAAGCGGGCAGAGCATGTAATCCATGGAGATGGATTCCCAAGGTTGACTAGGGGTAAGAAGTAGTGGAGTATATGAAGCCTTGCTTCTTGATGGTCGGTTTAGCAATGGCCTGGTAATGCGGATACGATGTTGCTTCTTGACATCTTTCGAAGGTTGACCAATAGAAATACTTCTGCAGGATTGCTACTATTTTCTCGACCCCGAAATGCCCAGCGACTCGATTGTAGTGTGCTTCCCATATCATCTTGGCACGCTCGCTTGGAGGAACATAAAGGTGTCCCATGTGACATAAAAGTGCATCTTGGAGGTGAAAATTTGGAACTTGCATGCCCCCCAAGAGTGCCTTGTAAGTGTGGCCAAATTATGGGTCACTCCCATAGAGAAGAGGTCAATCAGAAGTCTCGTTCCCACAAGAGTTGAGCACAGTGGTGAGCGCCACGATCGGTGGTTGGCTGAGGCAGTATGCAACATGATTGGTGCTACCCTTCTTGTACTTGATGTTCAAATGAAACTCTTGCAGATATGTGGACCACTTCTGATGGCGATCATTCTACAACTTCCCTTGTGTCTGTATGAACTACAGGGGCCGGTGGTCGGTGTGGATGATTGTTTCCTTCCCCAAAATGTAATGCTTCCATTTTCGACAGGCTTGCAAAATGGAATACATTTCTTTGTCATAGGTGGGATACTTGCGAACTATCTCAGACAATGTGTCACTATGATATTCCACTGGATGTCCCTGTTGAGTAAGAACTGCCCCAATAGCATAGTCGGAGGCATCTGTCTCAATCTCAAATGGCTGTTGCAGAGTACGGAAAGTAACGAACGCGGGGCGAACGGGGGCGATTTTCAGTTACGTGACCTTGTTGAGGTCAGAACGAAAGAATTTTTCTCTCGCTCCACCATGGTGACTTGACTCAGAGGCCGTGTTATGGAGAATACAACAGAATCTACGGTAGGAAATTAGCAAGACCTAGAAAGATTCGAAGCCCAGAAAGCTACGAAGCTCTGTTATAGTGGTTGGGGCTGACCAATCCTGAATGACTTGGATCTTGGTTGGATCCAAATGCACCCCCCTTTCATCAATAATGTATCCCGGATATTGAACCTGGGTCATGCCAAAAGTGCACTTCTCCAAATTGGCACACAACTTGTGTTGTTGCAGTGTTTGGAGGACTTGTTAGATGTGGTGAAGGTGCTCTTCCCAAGTTTGGCTGAATATCAGAATGGCATCCAAGTACACCACTAAAAATGAGTTGGTGAATGGCCACAAGATGTTGTCCATCATCCTCATGAAGGTTGCGGGAGCATTCGTCAACTCGAAAGGCATGACCAGCCATTTGAAAAGGCCTTCCTTGGCTTTGAAGGCAGTCTTCCACACATCGCTGCTTATTCGGTGGTCTTGGTGATACTGGACTTGATTCAATCTTGCACCTTTGAGTTGGTCGAGAAGGTCATCAATCCGTGGGATTAGCAACAAGCGCGGACGGTGATCTTGATGGTAGATAGTCATCTGGATCACCACGTCCCCATCCCCTTCTTCGTACCAACACGATCGGGCTCCCACGGGCGATGAACTTGGTACGTTGTGACAACCTTCTGCCTTGACACGAATGCCTCTTGATTTCATCATTCTCGAACGGAAGCGGCAGGTAGATCGTCGGGTGGGTAGCCGGCACGGGGTCGGTAGGTAGCGTGCTTGACACGACAATGTAAGGGAACCCTTGTGGGTGAGGTGAAGATGTCCCCGTACTCCTCCACAACCTTATCCATTTGTTGTTGTCGTGTAGAGGAGCCCTGTCTGGAGGTCGTGGCCATAGTCTTCTTCTTGCCCTGGGGGCGGATCATCAGGAAAATGAATTTTCTGGTTTGGGAAATGAGCTTACTGCATTATTTTGCAGTAACCAAAGAGATAGTGGCAGGAGGTGGTACCTCTGGTATCCTGTACAACTTATTTCACAAAGTAACAATAATAGCACGAGGTCGAGACTCATACACATCATGACGCTTCCACAAGTATGGTTTTCCTAATAATACATCAGAAACATCAATAGGAGCAACATCACATAATATCGTAAGTGAAGGGCATGATGTTGTAGGGAAGGCGACACTTCTAGCTGATGTGGAGATCTCGTCCTTGGTGAAGCCACTCGATGGTGTACAAATGTGGGTGTGCTGTGGTCGGAAAGCCCAAATGATTCATGACCTATACTGAAATGAGGTTCTTTTGGCTCCCACTGTCGACAATGAATTGTAGCGGGGAACCCTTTACCCACATGTGGGAGTGGAAGAGACGCTCCTCCTCCTCTGGATCTTACAGTTCCTCCTTCTGGATCTTCGTAGTGGCAACGGTGGCATTGGGCTTCGCATCAATAATATGCTTCCTTTTGTCATTCCCATTTTCATGTTCTGATTCAGAGTCAGAGCATGCATCGGATTTAGAAGCCCTCATCTCGGCCCTTGGCAGGCTTGGCTGAACACTCACTTGTGTTGTGAGTGGAGCTCTTATGGAACTCACACCACTTTCCCGTGTCCTTCTTTGGCTTTACGGTGTAGTTCTTTTCTTGTGGCTTTGATGGGTTGTCTTTAGCCGCCATGCCTTGGCTCTGTCCTTTGTTCCGCGGTTTGGAAGCACCTTTTCCATGCTTTTGATTCGCAGATCCAAAGTCTCGCTTCTTCTGTTTGAATTTCTGCTCAATCTTGGCGGCATAGCGATATGCCGTGCCAAGCGATGTAATGTCGAGGAACTCCATTTCCTCCTGAATGTGTTTGTGCAGACAGCCGCGGTACTTGAGCACCAAATGTCTCTCTGAATCTTTAATACCCAACTTTGTGCGCAGGGTATGGAACGGATTCGTCAGTTCGTGCACATCTTGATCCCTTTGTTGCCGCAGCGTGGTCCATTGTATGTACTTGTCCTCGTAACTCCCCACGAGATAATATTGTTCCTTGATGGCATCTTAGAAATAATTCCAAGTGGGTATCACTGAGAACAAAGGGGGTTCTGTCTCATCCTTTTTCTCATAGTAGGTTTCCCACCAGTCCTTGACATGGGGGGTAGCTTTTAGGAGTGCAAAAATAATATTCTCCCGGTCGGAAAAGTCATGAACCAAGAAATATCCTTCTAATAGATTTAACCATCTATCTATGACATTTGCATCTATTTGACCCTCAAATATGGGAATGTCAAAGTTTACTTGTATCTTAAAGGGAGTTGTGCCTCCAGAGTGGGCACCTTCCGGATGCGGTCTGCCGTTGCCGGTGGAAAGCCGGTTGATGAAGGATTTGAGCAAAGTTATCCGTCATCGCGTTCCTTTGTTTCTCGAGGGCCTCCTCGAGCAGTATTTTGATAGGATCTCTTGCTCCCTCGTCTTTCTTTTCTTCCGCCATGGGAGGTCGTCGGGGTTTGCGAGGCTGATCTTGCAAGGGTTCGGATCAAGCCCTAGCTCCTTATACCCCGACCTCGTTGGGGACATGCAAAGAAGGATCGAGAAAAAGCAGACCGCTCTGATACCACTGATCCGGATTTATGCAGGAACGCAACAGAATAAACATATAACCATAAATATAGAGATGCAGCGAAAATAACACTTCATTTCATTAATATCAAAGAACTGAAATTTGCTTACAGACAGAATGGAAATAAAACTAGCTAGGGCGCTGGTAGCTATCTCTGAGAAGAGATGTGGTGGCTACAGGCCTCTTAACTGAGTTACAATGAGGCTCGAGGGCCTATTTATTATTGAGAAACAATGGAGAACCCTAAACATCCAAAAACCTAACCCTAGGAGATGAAGCGCCAAAACTATGGGCCCTGTTGTGGACAATTTTGTCACCACCTAGAGACAGTCTAGAGTTGCCATAGACCAGTGCCTAGGACATCTTAATATAGCAAGGGGCTCTTCATATAGTTTGGATTGTCAGTCCAAGAGCTCACTTACTATTTCTTGTTTGAACAAGGAAATTATTTTTGAATGGGACCAAACTCTCTCAGAAGCTGACACAAAGATAAGAATAGTGTAGGGACATCATGTAAAACTCCAATACAAAGGCATCAGAAAGTTAAGAGACAGCTTACTGTAAAGAGGGCCAGTTCAAATAATATATCACAGAAATCAAATATCAGGAAGTGAGTGCAGTGAGGAAACATAGAGAAGATATTAGTTAACATGACACTGATACCCAGATACACAACAGAACCACATAGGGGCATATTGATTTATGAATCCTTATATGACAATGGCATTTTAAAAGCACCCTCCTCAAGTAACTAATATAGCAGAAAATATGGAAGAGATGAACATGGAACAGTATATCATGACTAGGCTTATTTAAAGCGCTTGACTAATTCCAGAAAGGGCATCAACAAGGATGAATCCTTACTACAAACTAGTGAGCCACTCGCATTCTAGAACATGATACAAGAAGAGAAATAGCATGAAATGAGATATTGTATTAACACATAAGAGAAATTACATACTGTGAGATACCAAAGACCAGAATCCTCATTACAGTTATAACTCCTCCTCACTGAGACCCTACAGGCTCTGAACCTTCATACATAAATATTACAGAATGTATACAAGAGCCTTTTCACTGCACAGTTTGCTGAAAGAAATCTGGAACCCTTACAATGTCTTTCTTTCTACCTTTTATAGAGAAGATGGAAAGCTCCAGAGCGTGGGGTAGGTATCTTACATTTATTGATCTGATTTGAATAAAATGGCGGAAAACATTCGCGCCCATACTATGAATGGCTAAACATAAATGACTGTACTTTACAATTTACTCTCAGAAATGAATGTTGAAAATGAAAATCTCCTCATAAACAAGACATAAATAATAAAATATACAAATGTTCTGCCCTTTGCTGGAGGAGGGAGATCTGCGGAAATTAAACCTTGAGGCGCCTGTTTCTGTATATAGTACTTTCGGCCTTCTAATTTTGAATTTCAAATTTGAAACCTTTCATGTCGGACAATGAATTCATAGCCTCTTTCATTAATAATCTGCTGCTGCATTAATGTTTTCATCCACCCTGATTCGCCCTTTTTTATTTTCTCTGGAGAGTTCTATAGATCGAAGTATCTTTCTTTAATGGTGGTCACATCATAGTGACTCCCGGATCCTTCCTCACCAATTTTCCTCCTGGAACATAGTCCTGCAATGCATCCTCGACCTTTGTAATGGAAATGATGAATCATGGTAATTATTGGCCGTAATAAACCAGCAAAAACCGAAACCTGTTAAATAAAACCCAGCACAGAGACAGCGAACATGGTGGAGCCGATGGAAATGGTGAAGATGAAGGCATGGATGAGTAGACGAAGGCGCAGATATAAAACAAAAACACTGAAATGTGACACCTAAGCAGAATATGTGGATGGTGGAGGGAGAAGCGGATAACACGTGGGCAGATGACGAAGAGTGGCGGAAAAACGCTAACAATTTAAAGACCCAAAGGTTAACTTTTGGAGATATTACAAAGGAAAACATGACAAAACAATGGAGTGAGAGCTTTGGAAGTGGGACCCGGAGCGCACATCGCAAATTCACAAGTGGAGAAAATGCGATGGAGGGAACGATGGAATAACAAGAATCTGCGCTATGCGCTATGCGATGGGCGTAACCGGTCGAGCGCAGATCGCAAAAACAAAAAGTGTGATGGCGCAAAATGGCATGAACGGAAAACTGCGCTTTTGCGATGGGGCGGATCTGCGATGGGTGCGCAAATCGCAAAGGCAGAAAGCGCGCTGGCGGAATATGCAATGAGTAGAAAGTGCGATGGCGCGATCATGCGATTTGCGATAAACGCTCTAAGGGGCAGCGCTTGGCTATATGGATGAAAGGAGGCGCGGAGCTAGGGGAGAAAGGAGCTAGGCCTTATATGAATTTAAAGAGCGGATTTTAGCCTTTTTCAATGTATTTCCGGCTCGGGAAAGGGCAACGATAAAAGGGAAAGAGGAGACGCTGGCCAAAATTTGAATGGAGGGGCTGATTTGTACAACATCGGCTCCATCTGGGGACGACATGTTCGTCCTCGGACATGTCGAGAACACGCAGACCTAGACCTCAGACCCTCGTGTATGTGGATTTTATTCTACAATCCCCTTGCATTTTCTTCAAAACTCATTAGCACCCATTCCTTATTAAAAGAATGATAAAACAAAAGAAAAATAATGTACAATATAATACACCAGGCTGTCTTCGCCTCCTGGGTCCCATACTTTGCTTTGCTGGCATCCATTGGTTACATTATTCTTCAGTTGTACCCCTCCATGTTTCCATATTTTATTCTGCAATTTACCTCCAGCTATGCTTTCACATTCTGTTCTTGTTTTTCCATTGCCAAATTTTCTTTGCTTTCTTGCCGTCATCTGCTTTTTCTGAGGCATCTTCGTCATTAGTCTTCTGATGCTGTCAATTCCTATGCCCAACCTTTCTTTTATCTGGAACTGACTTTGCTCACCGCTGTCTTCATCCTAGCCAGCTTTGAGTTTTGCGTTTTCCACTGCATCTTCAATATGACTCTTAAAAGCCTAATCACTTTCTTCTTGTATTTTGAAAGGCAGTGGTATCTCTTCTTCTTGTTCCAGAATAGCAGCTTCAAAAAATCTTCTTTCTGCTGGCAACATGTTGCTAGAAAAGACCCTTGATCCTTCTTCAAATGTTTGCAAAAAATGAGCATAAGGATCATGAAAAGATACCTGGTCATGTATATTAGGCAGGCAGGCTTCAACCAGGATTTCTTTTCCTTCCACTGGATTAAGAACAAGACTCTCTTGAGAAAGAGAATCTCCCTCATTTTCTTCATTTTCTGAACTGGAGGACTCATCATATATGGCAGTTGAGTCCTCATAGGGCTCGGATATGCTCTGCTCTGACGTGTTGAGCTCCATGAAAAGATCTAAGTATTCTTGAGCAGGGGCTTGCACCTTTGCTTCCTCTTTTTCAAGAGTAGGCTCATTATTTTCATCTTGCTCAAGGACTTCTTATTTTCTCTCCTCCTCTTCTTTTGAAAGGAAAGACTGCTGATCGCCGATCACATGACACTCATCACTGATGCTTTCATAACTTTCTCCATCAGTGTCATAGATAGGACGGATGGGTCCACTGCTTCTCTGGAGACAATCATCATCAAATAAATCATAATTAGGAAAGTCACAATCATAAGCAATGTCACCAATCAAACTTGTCGGTTTCTCGGCAGGTCTTTCTTCGTCTTGATTCTCAGAGGAGCTTTCTGGATCCGAATTATCAAACTCAATGGACGAGTGAGCAAGGGAATATGTTCTGTAAAAGACTTCTGAGGTGAACTGCTGATTTAATTTCTGATCAACCTCATCTTCTGTCAAAGGGGATGATCGCTTTGTGTTCCTCTGTGTAGAAGAGCATAAGCTCTCCTTTTCTTGTACTAGCTGATTGGGAGGCGGGATGTTCTCTTGAGCCTCTTCTTTTACATCGGATTCTGCCTCTTCTATGTGGTCTCTTGCTTCTTCAAGGCAGCGTTTCCTATTAACTTTTGCTATTAGGTCGTGATATTCTCTGACTAGCATAATACAAGATATAGGCAAGAATTCAGGCAATTCCTGATTGCTTTCCTCTTCATCTTCCATGGGCTTTAAAATATCATACATGCCTTGCTCATTATCCACGTCTTGATTTTGTTCTTGTTCTGGAAGAGGCATGGGCCATTCTAAATAATTATCATCCTCATTCATATTAGCGCTATACCTCTCCTGCACTTTACCAAACCTTTTTATTAATTCATTTAATTGATAATACAAAGCCTCTAGCTTTGTATCCCTATCCATGCTTGGATCCATGCTTCTGCAAAGATGATCACTAGATCTTCTCAACCAGTTCAGAGTCCTCTGCCAGTGGGGTCTTTTAATTATTCAGGAAATGTGGAGTCGCCAGGTGGATGGTTTAAGATCTTTACTGTCCACCACAGTGATTTGCCAAATCAAAGCTATTGTTTCTTCCCCAGCAGAGTCGGGACTGCAAATAGATTTATCAAATAAACAACAGTGGAGTCGGGATTTTCTACTGAGATTTATTGAGAAGAAGAAGATGGATAATCTTCTACAGGATATTCAGGGATTTCGGCACAAACTGACTTCTTCTCTTTCCAAACTCTTTTATGGATGGTCTTCTCCGGGTCAGACACATAAGGTGTTTTCGACTGAGATGTATCTGACCTCAAATGTGGCTTTCGAGAAGCCAGGACTACCAATAAAATTTATCAGATAAAGAACAGTGGAGTCGCCAAGGTGAGAGATATGCAACTCTTCAACTCTCTGTGCTCACCTGATTAGAGAGTGAAAACAATTTGTCGAGACCTAGGGAAACTGATATTCTTGAATTCGATCCCCGACAACGGCGCCAGAAAGATGTTGTGGACAATTTTGTCACCTCCTAGAGACAGTCTATAGTTGCCATAGACCAGTGCCTAGGACATCTTAATATAGCAAGGGGCTCTTCATATAGTTTGGATTGTCAGTCCAAGAGCTCACTTACTATTTCTTGTTTGAACAAGGAAATTAGTTTTGAATGGGACCAAAATCTCTCAGAAGCTGACACAAAGATAAGAATAGTGTAGGGACATCATGTAAAACTCCAATACAAAGGCATCAGACAGTTAAGAGACAACTTACTGTAAAGAGGGCCAATTCAAATAATATATCACAGAAATCAAATATCAGGAAGTGAGTGCAGTGAGGAAACATAGAGAAGATATTAGTTAACATGAGACTGATACCCAGATACACAACAGAACCACATAAGGGCATATTGATTTATGAATCCTTATATGACAATGGCGTTTTAAAAGCACCCTCCTCAAGTAACTAATATAGCAGAAAATATGGAAGAGATGAACATGGAACAGTATATCATGACTAGGCCTATTTAAAGCGCTTGACTAATTCCAGAAAGGGCACCAACAAGGATGAATCCTTACTGCAAACTAGTGAGCCACTCGCATTCTAGAACATGATACAAGAAGAGAAATAGCATGAAATGAGATATTGTATTAACACATAAGAGAAATTACATACTGTGAGATACCAAAGACCAGAATCCTCATTACAGTTATAACTCCTCCTCACTGAGACCCTACGGGCTCTGAACCTTCATACAGAAATATTACAGAATGTATACAAGAGCCTTTTCACTGCACAGTTTGCTGAAAGAAATCTGGAACCCTTACAATGTCTTTCTTTCTACCTTTTATAGAGAAGATGGAAAGCTCTAGAGCGTGGGGTAGGTATCCTACATTTATTGATCTGATTTGAATAAAATGGCGGAAAACATTCGCGCCCATACTATGAATGACTAAACATAAATGACTGTACTTTACAATTTACTCTCAGAAATGAATGCTGAAAATGAAAATCTCCTCATAAACAAGACATAAATAATAAAATATACAAATGTTCTGCCCTTTGCTGGAGGAGGGAGATCTGCGGAAATTAAACCTTGAGGCGCCTGTTTCTGTATATAGTACTTTCGGCCTTCTAATTTTGAATTTCAAATTTGAAACCTTTCATGTCGGACAATGAATTCATAGCCTCTTTCATTAATAATCTGCTGCTGCATTAATGTTTTCATCCACCCTGATTCGCCCTTTTTTATTTTCTCTGGAGAGTTCTATAGATCGAAGTATCTTTCTTTAATGGTGGTCACATCATAGTGACTCCCGGATCCTTCCTCACCAATTTTCCTCCTGGAACATAGTCCTGCAATGCATCCTCGACCTTTGTAATGGAAATGATGAATCATGGTAATTATTGGCCGTAATAAACCAGCAAAAACCGAAACCTGTTAAATAAAACCCAGCACAGAGACAGCGAACATGGTGGAGCCGATGGAAATGGTGAAGATGAAGGCATGGATGAGTAGACGAAGGCGCAGATATAAAACAAAAACACTGAAATGTGACACCTAAGCAGAATATGTGGATGGTGGAGGGAGAAGCGGATAACACGTGGGCAGATGACGAAGAGTGGCGGAAAAACGCTAACAATTTAAAGACCCAAAGGTTAACTGAGAGCATATAAAGGAAATGATGACAAAACAATGGAGTGAGAGCTTGGAAGTGGGACCCGAGCGCACATCAGAACGGTATGGAGAAAATGCGATGGAGGGTCCTTATGGAATAACAAGAATCGCGCT
Source organism: Pinus albicaulis (assembly GCA_034641835.2). NCBI lineage: Eukaryota > Viridiplantae > Streptophyta > Pinopsida > Pinales > Pinaceae > Pinus > Pinus albicaulis. The sequence goes on from CM076582.1 coordinate 874,428,561, forward strand.
ATGCGCCATGCGATGGGCGGTGAATCATTGAGCGGCAGATCGTAAAAACGAAAAGTGCGATGGGCTGTAATGGCATGAACGGGAATCACATAAGGCTGGGCGACTGCGATGGGTGCTAAATCGCAAAGGCGCAAAGTTGCACTTTCATGACACGCATGAGTAGAAAGTGCGATGGGCGCACGTGCGATTTGCGATAAACGCTCTAAGGGGCAGCGCTTGGCTATATGGATGAAAGGAGGCGCGGAGCTAGGGGAGAAAGGAGCTAGGCCTTATATGACTTTAAAGAGCAGATTTTTAGCCTTTTTCAATGTATTTCCGGCTCGGGAAAGGGCAACGATAAAAGGGAAAGAGGAGACGCTGGCCAAAATTTGAATGGAGGGGCTGATTTGTACAACAGGCCCCGTTTGGGTAAATTGGTGTTTCAACTTCCCAGGGACGTAACTTTGGCATACTATCTCCGTTTGACGCACATGATACATCATTAGAAAGCTCTATCCGAGGAATACAACTTTCGCCACAAATATCATTTCAAAATAGAATGATATTCGTTGGAGGCACGATGCCCAAAAAACGTCGTTTAGGGCCTCAAAACGGCTCTAGAAGTTCAGGACCCGAAAAACTGCTAAAAATAGTAAGTTATGCCGAAACTGAAAAACTGAAAGAGACAATGGTGGGGCCCAAGTGGAATAGGCGGGTGGCCACCAATATCCACCTGGATCAACCAACCCCAAATTCGGCCCCAAACCTAAATTTAACGACCCTAACTGGTGTTATCTCCATATTTAGTGGGGTTTCCTAGGCAAAATAGGGGAGGCCATAAATTTTGCAAAATTCGACCAAATTGGGAGCAAGAAGAGTCTATTATAGATGATTTGGACATTATGAACACATTGAAGCAGGTTTCAAGAGCATTATATAATCATAAACATCACTTTTTTCAAAGTTTATCTAATACAGAGGCCCAAGCCATGGAATTTGGACCAAGGAGATGTAGCCTAGGAGGGGTGAACTCCTTCATCAAAACACCGAGTTAATGGATCATTTGATGGGTTTTTGTACAAGTTATTACTGTTGTTCAGTACTTTGTTTTTAAGTTAAAATTATCATGAATTTAACATGAAACTTAACTCATTTACCTGTTTAAAACTCGTAAAAAGCTCAAGAAATATATGCACATGAAGCAAGAGAGCAACAAATTATTTATAATTCTGAAGATAAATTAGCACAGCAAAACTAACATTCAGATTCAGATCGGCTAGAATATGTGGTAACGTTTTATAGCAGCCACATATATAGTGTAATTATGATGGTATGTGTAACATAAAAGGTTAGTATTGGTGGGGCATTGATGCACATGTAATAAGGACTCATTATACTTATTAGGACCACTTATATGGATTTTAGTATTCAAAATAAGAATAAATGGCTAAATTTCTCTTGTGCATTAATATGGTTTTGGTATGAGTTTATATATCACACATTCATTATGTGGAGATGTCTTCTGATTATTTAAGCCTATATATTGAGTTCAATCTCATGAGGCATTTTTTATCCATTGGTAGATCATCTATTATAGTCGATTATTATGAGCATGATGTTTGAGTCATCTTGCAGACTTACTCTCATAATGTTTTGGAGTGTAATTTAAAGTGATTCATCTTTTACATTGGGTATTTTCTCTACACATTGTAGAGGTAATAAAGTAATTCATTTTCGATAGCCAATGTTTCTTTCACATATTGTAGAATTTTTACCACTATAAATCTTAGTGCATTTGTGTGTAACTTTTATCTTTGAAATTACACTGAAGGAATCTATTAGGAATAGTTTTTTTCTCAATATTTATCAACCTCTAATACCGGTTACCAATACCATTGGTTTCATTGACTCTAATACCTTGCTTGAATGTACAACTCCAATCTGTGTGTCATACTGGAACCAAATATGATTTTTCCTTCTCACATTCAAATTTGCCTTATCTAATTTGATTGGATTTATGGGAAACAAACATCATTTTCCACTTATCTATCTACTTAGTTGGATATTTGCATACACATTGAATGCTAGTTAACTTAATGGTTCCTTTACAAATATTTCATCATTATGGTAGATTATGCTTACTTCCCTAGAAGCGGAACCATTTGGTGGATGGATAGGGACACCGTATTCACCGACATGGTATTTGAGCTTCCATTTGAGAATTACAAGAACCACATCTTCATCTTGCATAGATTGTATCAACCTTAACACCTACAAATTATTACTTTATTACTTCTAGTGGTTGCTCAACATCCTAGATGCATGGGCTTTGTTGAAAAATGCAGCAAGAAAGCCTCAATTTTAATTTGCCTTGGTCAAATTGAGAAAAAATGAATTTCCACATTAGCAGACAACTTGGAGGCAATTAACTGAGGTGACATGGCTCTTTTCACTCAGTTAGCTCAGTAAATTCAAGTTAGAGGAGTTGGAGTTCAGTTAAGCATGTGTGATTGCTAATTTGTAGCAATCAAGGTGAGTTATTTCATTTATTTTTTATTTTTTATTTTTTTTCAGTTAAACTAATTCTAACAGTTAGAGGAACTAGTTGAAGGTCAGTTGTGCAGTGGGACAACACTTTGACTCAGTGATCATCTGCTTAGCTGATCAATCAACCCAAAATATCTAGTCCATACAGAGAATTTGAGATCCCCACCTGTGGTGGAGATTCCAAGGCAGTGTAACATCAATTGTAGATTAGTTTTAAGTGTACAAGTGTTGCATGCATGCAAATGATCAACATTGGGAATTGTGCAATGAATTGGAGGAAAATCCTTAAATAATAGGGGGCCTAATTCCTTAGGATTTATGCAAGGAAATTGGGGCAGAAATTGACTAAGTCTGGGTCAGAGGTTCTTAGTGAGTAGAGAGATAGGTTATTCACTTGCAGGTTGAGCTCAGATTGAGCTAGCAATTCATCAAATTAATGCAAGCAGACATAAGGGGTTTTTAGCAGTTTCTTTCCCCTGGGAAAATAATATGTGCATGTGTGTTATTTCGTATTTTATGTTTGTGATTGATGTTATAAATTGTGAATTGAATTTTGCAGAGCAATAGAGTAGGATTGTGTCTTAAGTTTTAGATAAAAATTTCATGAGAAATTGCAATTCTACACTATAATTTCCACAGGATTCAATGGAACCCAAGGGGAAAAGCTACATAGAAACCGAGAAACCACTCATGCATTTTCTCATCGACCAACCCAAGAATCAAGCTCGTGGACAATCAACATTGGTGTATTTGTTGACCATGAATAGGGAAAATTTGGGGACAAGACTTACCGAGAAAGCATTTACTGTCTTTACACTTACTCGAGCATTTTGGTGGAAAAAGTGAGGAGATGATGGAGAAGTAGTACTCGGGGTTCAAGGATCACCACTAGCCCCTAGTTACTCATCTTTTCAACCGCAAACCTTGTAGGAAATTTGGGAATAACCCTATGGCATAATGTTTGAAACAAATGTAGATAGTCTTTAATTTTGGATAAAATCAGATCCTCTAGATCTACAACTTTGTTCACAAGAGCCTCAATAACCGTAGCATGAATCCATAAGGACGTAAACATGTCTATTAAAATCAAGGATAAGCTTTGTTTGTTGCACCCTACCTTTAAGGTCATCAAAGTCTAAATTTTCCCACACCTCTCATGGTACACCCATACATTTTTCCCCTATACTTCTTTGGCTACATACAAATTTTCTCTGGTGCCTCTTAGCCTAATCCTCCATGGCAACATATTTAATTACTAGAAAGCTTTATATTATATTGTAAAGCATTGTGTAGGTTTTGCGCTAGAGTTTCATTCAAGCCTTCCCCATTATGATAATGGGAATATTTTTTAATTAAAATTGTTGTGAAACATACCCATGGAAGAACAAGGGTCGACCGCTTCGTTAATGAATAATGTAGATAGAATCATAGTGTGGTTAAAGGCTATATCATTATTTAGTATATTTTTTTGTTACTTCCAAAAAATAATGTTTTTTGGATTTCTATTTCCCTTACAAATGATGATTTTTATTACTTCTAGAAAACCAATGTATTTTTTGGTGTCTATCTGTCTTACATAATGATTTTGCAAAAGTTAATTCCACCCCCCCGCCACACCCCCCCCCCTCCCCTCAATTTCTTTCACTTATCTTCGAAAGTTATTACAAAAATGCATCTTCATTTGAACGTTGACCCTTGTTATCTAGCATTACACATGACCATGTCTTACATCCATTTTCACTCTCATCATTTTTTAAAGAAAAAACTCTTAGCATTTCTTTTGGTAAGAAATATCGTCATAACTGACTTGTGCATATTGTGAATCTTAAGATATTGGGTGTGAATTTGTTTTCCAACTTCACTTAATAGAAAATAGATAGACCTTTCCCTTTCCCTTGAATATGATCCTTGTAGATTGACATAATATTTATCTAACATCAATTTGATCATTCTAAATTGACATAATAGTTATCTATTAGTTAATTATATACCTTTTTTTTCAAAAGAATATTGATTCTCTTGCATAATAAGCTTTATTTCCTTTTTTTTTTTCCTTTTTTTGTAAAGTTGGTATTTATTTATTACTTTCCACAAACATGCCCCTAACTTAACTTGATTGTGCATTTGGAACAATTACAATAATAAATAGTAGTTTAAAAACATAATTGACAATGAGCTTTATGTATAAAGTTGTTTAGACATGAAGATTTCAAGTAATGGATTACTTCGTGCCAAGCATGTTCATGCATATCTAAATTTAAAGAAGAGATATGCACAATAGGAAACTTTAATAGCTTATTAATTGATTGTCATGAAATTTTTAGCATTGAAAAAAAAATTAGCATAGAAAAAAAATCCTAATAGGGCTTCTTTGAGCTTGCTTTGGGTAGCTCATGTAAAGATAAATTATGTCTCTAGTCTCCAACAATTAATGTTGGTTAAAGAACAAGTGTATTCACATCAATTTGTGTCATTATTGGAGCTTTTGAAGTTTATAAGCCCCTCTTCTTTAAATGCAGAGAAATGTATTTCAAACTATGCAAATTAACTAGTAAAAACAATCTCTAATGTTTAAAGGTTGAAAAATCATTAAGTAATTAAGTCAATTTCAAATGTTTAAAAGTTGAAAAATCTTTTCAAAGAAATCATGGTACATGTTTGTATTCCAATTTGCATAATTCCAGACCAGACTATCCATAGTTATAATCTTAATTCTAAAATATAGACTAAATTAGAGTCACTAATACTTTGTTATAATCAACATGTCATTTTTTATATAATACATTGAACAAAAAATCATATAAATAAATAAAAAATAAGATTTAAATTTTATATGAGCATTGTCATCTTCATTACCATCTTTAAAATAAAATCATAACTTAAAAATTATAATTTACTCTTATAATTATCAAATTCTTGAATTTAAAAAATTTACATTTTCTTTTCAAAATTATAATTTTTCCATTAATTTAAAATTTTCAAAAATAATCATTAAAAAAAAACAAAATAATAAACTAATTTCAAATAAAATTATTCTAATCATAATATTTTTATGGTTTCCATTAATAAGATTAATATGAAACTTCTTTTAAATTATTTCCATCTTAAAACTTCACGTTCATATTTGTGCATTTCAAAAATAAAATTTACATTGAATTCTTTTTACATTGTTAAATTTTACCTTCCCCATTTCAATAATAAAACTTACATTGAATTTTTTTTACATTGTTAGATTTTAGCTTTTTTATTGTTTATTTTTATAAACAAAGAATTGGGATTTTCCACATTAATTTTTTTATTTATTTTCATATTCTCATTTTACTATTCCGAAATTAAAACTTAATATTTTTATTTTATTATTTAAAAAAAGAATTATTTTTAATGCAAATTTTTGGAGTTTTTGGTAGCTGAAAATTTTGAGATGAAACTTTGATTTGCGTTATTTAAACTGATTTTTTTTATTATATATTTTTTAACACAAACACTTGAATTATGTAAAGATTATCTATCAAACTTATGTATTTAATGAATTCCTCTCAAATTTTAAAAAAATTACACTTAAAAAACAAAAACAAAAAAACTTTCCAAAAAATCACATTAAAAACAACTCAAAAATCTCAGAAATAAAAACTTGTTAGTATTTTTATTTCCCACTTAAACAGTGAAACTCCCCATTCTCATTATATTCAATTTTTTAAAAAATATTTTAGCATTCCCGTTTGCCCACTTTTAAAAATATATATACTTATTTAATCATATTCATATTCATGGTATGGTGCAGGCTCATAGGGAATTAAATATGGTATGGTACATGCTCAATACAATTAAATAATTGATGATTTATTTTCTCAACCCTTTCTATATCAACCGTATTCCAAGTAGCATTGATTATGTTTGATAAATTTTACTGTTGGGCATTGGGGAGATGTATTATAAATGAGAGAGTATAATATTGTCTGGAATTTTTTCTCACAAAAAATAATATAATTACATTAATAATGCTAAATCTATTATGTAATATATTAAAAATTATTATTAAAAGAAAGTGAGTTAAATATCATTTACCATTATAAGCAATTTTAGTATCATTAATAAAATATAAAATTAAAATAATTACGTTAATAATATTAAATCTATTATTTAATAATATATCAAATCTGTTAATTAATAATATATCAAAGAAACCTAGTCAAATATCTTTTAACATAAAATTGTTTATTTGGAATTAAAAAGATTAATCTGAGCTGTAATTAAATATTATATTAGGGTTTGGAATAATGTGCAACAAGTTACTCCACGACAATTGCCATGTAATAATAATAATATCATTATTATTTTAAATATCATCCAAGATAAAAATGCTTATTGGTATCTTTAATCAAATCCAAAATTAAAATAATAATAACTACGTTAATAATATTAAATCTATTGTTTAATAATATATCAAAAGAAACCGGGTCAAATATCTTTTTAACATAAATTTTTTTATTTGTATCTTTAATAAAATCCAAAATTAAAAATATCAATCTGAGCTGTAATTAAATATACATTAGGTTTGGAATAATGTGCAACGAGTTATTCCATCATAATAATAAAAATATTATGTTTATTTGTATTTTTAATGTAATCTAATATTAAAATAACAATACTTATGTTAATATTAAATTTGTTGTTTGTTTATGGGGTTAAAATAATAATATTTAGGTTAATATTAAATTTATTGTTTGTTTATGGAATTTTGGATAGATTAAATTTATTATTTGTTTATGGGTTTTGGATAGATAGCTGTATATTGGTTAAGATAATATTATAATAATATATTAAACATAATGAAAATATAATCTTACTGAATTTACCAAAAAAAAATTATTAAATCTATCATTTAATAATATATAAAAAAAAAAAAACAAATCAAATATCTTTTAACATCAAATTGTTTATTTGTATCTTTAATAAAATCCAAAATTAATAATATTAATATGAGCTGTAATTAATTATATATCGGATTTTGGAATAATGTGCAACAAGTCACTCCACGACAGTTGCCACGTAATAATAATGAAGCCTTATTATTGTGTTCAACGATCGCTAGGTAAGGGACTTCGGGATGTTATTTTTTTTTCGTCTATTATTGCTTCGTACCGAAGAATACGTGTGGATTGGCTTGCACGTATATATTTGCCCGCTTTTTTTTCATCAATACGTGTCACCTGTATATTCGCCAACTTCTTTTCCATCAATATGTGTCATGTGTATATTCGCCCACTTCCTTTTCCATCAATACGTGTCACTTGTACCTCCTCCCTGTGATTCATTAATACCGGATCTGATACGACTCAATCAAACGAGTAGTCACGTGCCAAGTGATGTGTAATAATACACCTATTTATTTATTTTTTGTTTCACACCAAAAATTATAGCGACAGTGGAAAGTTTAAAAATAGACCCCCCACTTGGAGGTTCTGCAAGTTTGGGGGATTTGGAAAGTTCGGATTCGCACTTTACTTTGAGTAAAAGTTCCACTACGTTAGTTATAAAGATGCCACATTTTGACCAGACTTGGCGGTGTCAGCTTCTGATAGCGACCTCCACTCGCCCAAAATAAACACCACTGCCACTAGTAGTACGCTTGGATAGACTCTCTCCACCTTTCACTTGCTAAATCGGGTGTCGCGGTGTCCAATCTCTGCCAACTGTAGCCACTCACTAAACTACGGTCTATATCCACGGATTTACGCGTATCTCCACTTACGGCCTTTGTGCCAGTCATATCAGCGGTGAATGCGATGGTAAGATTAGGGTGAGGTTGTGTTAGGTGGGTAAAACCGGGAGGGTTAGTTTATTTCAAGAAAAAAATTGTTGAAAAATTAGACCAATTTATCATAATTTGAATTAAAAAAAATTGAAAAAACAAATAACAAAGATTAATAATCCCATATACTATTTTTAGTATCAAAAATATTAAAATATAATTTCTCATTGAATGACCCAATAGAGTTAGAAGTAAATGATGATAAAAATGGAATGGGTATTGAATAACAAGGATGGGGCACGCATTTGCCATGGGATTCTCTCCTTACATCTGTACTTTTTGTCAATTGTCTTCACGCTCCACTTGTGCCCTCCGATTTCCTAGCAAGATCTAAACACCATGCCCACATTACATTAAATCCATGCCCATCCATATAACACCATGACCATGCATCATGGGGCCAGATCATGGTTATCAACCACGTGGCAGCCACATGTAACTGTTGTTGACGCGTGGGAATTTTTTTGGATTGCATTTATTATTTTTCTTTGAAGTTTTCAAAAATTAATAGTATAGAGTTTATTGCATTTATTAGTGTTTTTGAAGCTTTCAAAAATAATTTAAAATTTGTATTAATTTTGAAACCGAAATTTTCGAAAATCGATCAAATGTGCAGAGTCTTCGGAAGTCTGACTCGGACAACTCTGACAAGTCAAAAACTGTACTGTTCACATTTACTGCACCAAACGGCTCCGGTTTTCCACGTCACGGTGGTATTTCCCGTTAAGAGAACGGCTGATTATGCAGACAAAAGGAATTAGGAACAGTGGCTAATTTAGGAAAAAGTTTAGCAGTTTATGAATTTAGGTTAATCTATGCATGAGATATATTTTGGAATTAAGTAATGTAGTTGAGACAATTGAACATGTTTATTTATAAATAAAATACTTTTCAAATTAATCACCTTGTAAAACTAAGTTTTCGAACCAATTAATATGATTTATCTTCAAAAACAAAAATATATATATATTGAGTCACGAGTCACGAACCCCAAATTTATGGGTTTTTTCCGTTCAGAGCGCTCCCCGTAATGGCCGTTGACGTCGATTATTCAAGAACTCCCGTAAAACACGGCGGTTCCAAAAAAAAAAAAAAAAAAAAAACCTATAGCGACATGTCGTTATCTAATCCCTACCGGTCCGGTACACCGGCAATGTCGCTCGCTGCTACTGCAGCTTTAACCGGAATATCTGTCAAAGTGTACCGTTTCAAGCGGTCATCTCGGGTAGATATTTTCCGGCGTGGCGAAGACGATTGGATTCAGTCTTTCTCTACCACCCAAAACCCGTAGTTTTCGATAACGTGGTGTACGTGGCAGGTGAATCGCCTGACACGTGTCAGAGACTTGAGAAAGCAGGCAAAATAGCCGTTCGTTCCGTGAGAGAAAAGATTGGGCATCGTTGTCATCGTGCAGAAAGAACTAAAGAAAAGCGGGAGTGTGTCATCGGGAAAGCGCCCCTGTATGTGTTGATTCCGTCCCAGACGTCGCCGGTTCAAATCCCTGAAAGCGCCCCTGGATGTGTAGATTCCGTCTCTGACGTCGCCGGTTCGAATCCCGCCCTCGGCTTTCCCGCCCTGGAAAAATAAATATGCTTATGTCAATGCTCGCTTTTCCGTAAACCATATTTGGTGTGCTGTCGGCCCTGTTCGTGGAACGGTACGGGGTGTTATCATTTTGAAAATGCCTTCATATCTTATGGCATGATCGCATGGTATGGTTATGGAGGCATGGGGCATCAGACAGGTAAAGGGAATAATAATAAATCCTGTGCGACAGTAACTCTGCGGCAGCAATCAGTTACAGTCTGAACCTCGTTAGCTTCTTTAAAACGCGTCTGACCAGCCCTGCCCTTTCCTCGGCTCCCGTGACTTCCCAGCCCCCATAAATTGCCAGACATCCAATCCATTTCTCGACTTGCAGCCTCATGCTATTTCTCTGGTCGCGCCTTTTCTTTCTTTCTTTGCATTATTTTCGCGTCTGCGGCAGCAATCAGTTACAGTCTGAACCTTGTTAGCTTCTTTAAAACGGGTCTGACCAGCCCTGCCTTTTCCTTGACTCCCGTGACCTCCCAGTCCTCATAAATTGCCAGATTTCCAATCCATTTCTCGACTCGCAGCCTCATGCAATATCTTTCTCTGGTCGCGCCTCTTCTTTCTTTGCATTATTTTCGCGTTCTTGATTTTCTTTATGCCGATGGATGATGTGCCGTCTGTTGACGCCATTGACGCCGACAGCAAGCGCTCGCTGGAAATGGCGGGCGACAAAGATGCAACTTCCCCGTTCGACGAGGACTGGACTGTTACCCTGGCGGGCTTAAACGCCGATAACATCCCCGACGACATGATCGAGGATCTGTGTAAGATTCTTGAACCAGCAGTTGAAGAAATTGAACGCGAGTTCTCTTCGTTGTCTGAGAACCGCGAATACACTTCCTCGCCTGAGAACACTCTGCTTTGTTCTCAAAATGCGAACGAGACTCATGACAGTGGGTTTTATATGTCAGAAACCGAGTCCAGTGTTGCAGGCAGCAGCACTAACATTGAAGATTGTCACAATAGTTATACTGGCATCGACAATCTGACTGATGAATTGCATGATGACCTAAGTGGTTACTCTGACTTCGATGATTTGCTCGAAGAACTGCGACACAAAAGGTCTGTAACTCCCGGAGAGGACGACATGTTGCATGACAGCATAATCGCCAACATGTTCGACACCTACACTCACCCGGGGGAGTACTTATCCCAGATTGGTTGGCACGAAGATACACAGAAAAATGCCTTCGAACAATTAAATGATGATGGTTTTCTCGATTGGATGAAGCACGCTCTGTTGAATGGCCCGTATTAGGGGCCCTATCTCTGAAACTGGAACAAATTTTGACTATAGATGATACTCTCTGTGCATAATGTACATGATATCCTGAGAGTTCTGCGGAGTTTTTCTGCACACTAACAGAAAGGTCTCGAATGGCTAGCAGGGAGTCCATGCGCTGACTCCTCTGCGGAGAGCGCATTCGAATTTTTGGTCTGTCTTTGTTTGAATATGAATTCATGTAATGTCATATCATATGAGCAGAAATAGCAAGATTTCTGAGTTTTGAAATGAAAATCCCTGAATTTAACTGTCACATTTTCTGATGTTTTCTTATGGATTTGTTCATGCAAAATTGGTTTTGTTTTGATTTGACTCATCGATCATGCAAACATGCAGTTTCTGGAAGTTTATTGTCTTGAATCTGCAGAATGTCTGGAGTCTATTTAAATGACCAGTTATTGAAAAATGTGATAGTTTGATAATGTGTCAGATACACCTTACCAGTCATTAAATAAAAGCTTCCTGTCTACACAGTATGATAAGCCAGTTGGCAAGATTTACAGTGAATGGTGACTGTTACTCAATGCTCTGTTATAATGTATAATTAAGGAATCCTATAAATCAACGAATTGTAAAGTGTTCTGGGAAATTTTTTGAAAAAGTGCCATTCCCATTAGGAATCATAGAAATCAACGAAGTCTAAAGTATTCTGAGAAATTTTTTGAAAAAGCGCCATTATTTCTTACCAAGTACTCTGTTCTTTTTAGCAGAAAGCAAGGTTTACTATTAATGGTGGGATGGTGTTATACTGTCTGAAAATTTTGTGAGTTTTTTTCTTCCCATTATAAGGATTACTGGACTAGAATTCAACCGCATCGAAAGTTTATTGCGGAAGTTCATTTTTGTTGCTTAAATTTCAAAACTAAAAAATAAAATAAAAGCGACCCCTCACTGCGCACCACACATTTCAAAATTAGCAGGGGATTGTAGATAAATACCGCATGCAAAATTTTGCCTTTTATCGATATACTTTTTTAGGTTTAGTTGTACATAAACCGAAACTTTCTGATTCTGTGTTGAGCTCTACGTGATACATGTTACATTAAATTTGGTGTTTTTTATAATATAAAAACACTCTATTTAATTTTCATGCATATAAAGATATTAGCCTAGTTTCTGCGGATTAAATTGATGTTTGGGTTAATCTAAAATTTATTTATTCCGATTTCTTAATTAAATTGACTTTAAACTCCCGTTAAATTTATTTGATGAGATTAAAGTAATATCTAATTTCCATTTTCGATAAAATTGACTTTAATAATAATTGTTTATTAACCTTTTTAGAGAGATATTAAATGACATAGATTTTTGAGATAGTAAAAAATTATCTGTCCCTGTCAAAAACGATTACGAATATTATTTTAATGAGATACATACCAAATAACATCACGATCAGAATATTATTTTGAATTTTTTACACTTAAATGTCCTTCTTGGTCCAATACGAAATTCCAACAATGTTCGGTGGTTTTTAAAGAAGATAAACATGGTTATAGTTTTTAAAGAAAATAAACATGGTTATATTATTTCTTTGATTTACAAAGAAAATATTTATTACGATTTTAATATTTGTGAATGTTGTTGAAATGATTTTTTCATCTAAATTTTTTTATTTTTTATTTTTTATTTGAAATTAATATTATTTATAAATTTAAAATTTCTATTATCTTATTAGGTTAGTTTTTTAATATTTTTTAAATCGTGGAATTTTTAATTGATGGCTTTCACTCTTGCCAAATATTTCTGGTTTTTTGAGTCATTAAAGTGTTTTTTTGAGTCTAAGGAACATGAACCTTTCAGAAACAGTTTTAGGAAAGTAGGTTTTGCTTGGCTAAGAGCTTGTTTTTCTTTTGACATAAGAAAACAAGTTAACTACCAAGACCCATAGGCATCTTCTAGTAGGAGTGAACTCCAACCTCTTTAAGAACTATAAGACCACTAGTGGATAATTAGAGGTGGTGTGATGTTCCCTTGAATAATAATGATGAGTCAACTTACATCAGTAATCCAAATTAGTGATGGTTATCCCAATGTTATTTTCCCAGTTGAGTTATGATATATTTTCCCACTATTTTCCCAATTGAGCTATGATATATTTTCCTACTATCACTTTCTTTACTATAGTAACTCTGGGTAAATATGTTTATTTGCATGAGTGTTTGAAGTTTATTTATTCCCCATAATCCATTTTAGAATTTCAACTATATAAGTCCATTGGAAATGCAATTGGGAAATTTTAGTGCAGATTCTTAGAAACAAAGGACTATGTCAGAACCACCTATGCACGCATCTGTGTAGAAATGGACTTCAGCGTCGGATTCCCAGTTGAAATAATTCTAACAAGCAAAGACTATGTATGGAACTAGAAACTCGACTATGAAAGTGTCCTCTTCAGATGTCGATCTTGCTTTGAGACATGCCATCTAGCCAAAAATTGCCCAAAAGTCTCCAAGAAAAATTTTGTTAGAAAGAATCACCATAGATCTACATGGTGAGAAGGAACACAAAAAAAACATTACACTGTCATCAAGGGAGAATACTCTCCAGAAAACTCTGAATCGCAAGAAATCACGCAAGAAAGAAACAATCCTCAAGACAAGCAAGGGAAAGCCCAGCGCAACAACAAAAAAATGAACTCGACAGTTCCTCAAGCATCAACAATTATGAGGATTTGAATACTGCGTAATAGAAATCTTCATTTAGCAGCAAAACAGATCTCCCAGACCTCGAAGATAAAACACCAGTGTCCCAAGGATTAGAAGAGATGAAGGAGTTGCAAGATAAATGAGGTTGGAAGATCGTAGAGAAGAAAAAAAACGCTACAACACCAATCTCACCAAGAAAGACGAGAAGCCAGACAATTAAGAATTAAGAAAATTATAGGTCTGATAGACCAAAGTTTGGTCTCAGTGGACGTTAAGCATCATCATCATCATCATATATATATTAGGCAAGATTTTTGTGACAACTGCATTTATTGCTAACTAGTTAACTAGTTAAAAATGACTTTTAAATATTGTTTAAAAAAAACTGAGACAATTGTTATGTTGATGGAAAAAGTTATTTTCCATCTTGTTATTATGAAATAATAAAATTGGTTAAGAAAAATAAAAGTAAAACGCGTTGATGGTAATGTTGTTCCAAGAACTAAAAAGGTGGTTGGACAGTGGAAGCAATTATCTGCTCTTCTGGGGATAAGAGATTCGTCCAGTGAGGAGTGGGGGTTCTATTGTTGGACTAAGGAAGGGTGGAGATTTCCCTGAGCTAGTATAAACCAGTGGAAAACTCAGTATTCCTGAAAGTTTCTGGCTTTACTACACTGAAGGTTCTGAGGTCATAGCAGAACAAGTCCACTGCCAACTTGAGATTTTCAGTGGAAGCACGGGGGAAGAGCTGGACGTCATTGCCGTTCTTAAGGTTGGGAGGAACATCAGCAAGAGAACATATTGTGCAGATAAGTATTTATTTTATTTATTTCATATTGAGAAATAAACTGGAATCCAGATACTGTATTTATATTAGTAGAATTAAATGAATTCCAGATATTGTATTGATCAGGTGATCATGTCTTTAATGGAAAAATGCTCAAAAATTTATTTGCTCAGAAATGGTTCAAACCAGAACGACAGGAACTTAGAGCTCGAAAAGACTATCCTGTAGCCATGAACGGCACTGAAAACCGATGATGTATGAGGAAGATATTCAACTTTGAAGTTTTTCAATTTCAAGGAAGAAGCCCAATTTGACTCAGTTTGACCTTATTAAAAAAATTATTAAAAAAAAATATTCCACAGAGTATTCTGGGAATATTCCATGGAATATTTTACAGAATATTTCGAGTGGTCCAATGAGAGGGCGCCACGTGGCCAGCCCAGAGGCCGCCACGTGGCCCCAAGAAGTCAAACCATGGTCGAATGTTTATGTAAAATTATGTTGTCGCGAACGGGATTCGACCTCGGGTCCGGGCTGTGGCAGCCGAACAGCTTGAACGGGCGCTCTACAGGTGGTTCTTATAAGGCTATGGGCAGATATTGTATATAAAGTTTGAATTCAAATCTGGCAGGGTCGTAAGGGGGCCAACCCTCTCGACGATGAGACCATAGCGCTGGGAACCAAGAGCCAATCTAAATGGCGCGTAACAAAAAGGAGAAGGCTTGGTCACGTGGAGCGCGGGTTTATTAATGAACAGGTTATAAGATAAGGTTAAACCTTATCAACTCCGCACATAACTCCGAGTTCCCAACCGAATGCCGACGGGTGCGGTTCTATGGACCCGCAACCCTTATCCGATAAGCACCCAACGGTTGGCGGGATTCCTAGCGGATTCCACCTTTTATGGTGGCCGCCCCACATTTAGTGGGTTTAACTGGAGTATGCCAAGTTTTGGTGGCGCTGTTTAGGGAAAACTTGGACAAAAGTTGTTTTGACCATAACTTTGGCTAGGAGAGTCCTTTTGGAACGAATTTTTTTTGTTTTGGAGGTATTGGAGCATTCTGAAGCTACTGGAACAGGATACAGAGCCATCAAGGCATTTCTTTAGGTGTTTTATCAACGAGATAACTTGAAGAGCCACCAGGGCTTTGGGAATGGAGCGCTGTATTGGGCTATGTTCATCTGTTTGAGGTGAATTTGCTGTCATTTCTTACTGTTTCCAGCGCTCTGAAATCATTTATGCAGCTGTTTATGTCTGTTTAGGCTTTCTACACTTTGTATAACCAATTTAAGAGCAAATAAGAGCAAAGGCATGCCCATTTGGGGGCCTTGAACCCGACAGATGTAGCCCGGGAGGGGTGAACTGCCTAAACATACGCTGAGTTATATTTTGTGTCAATTTTGCTGCTTATTTTCAGAATTACATGTGTTAAATAGTAAATTCAAATCAGCCTCCCATTCACAAAAGGACTAATACACTTAACAAAACACATTTGTTCCATTGCAAAACACTTCTAAAGGCTTGCACACATCTATTAAAGGTTAATGAATACTTTGAACCAGCAGCAAATACTTTCATAACCAAATCATTGAGTGTTTACTGTTTATTTCTTTAGGCAGACTCTGTTTGTGGGCCAGATAGCCTCTGGTTTCATCCTTTTCTTTGAAAGGTGAAATAACCAGTAAAATCCCAACAATCAATCTTTGTCTGAGAAATAATTAGTTCACACGTTTTCAGAGCATGTATTAAAAGTAACAGAGATATAAACTCTGAGATAACCATTGTTAAATTTTTTGAATGGAGGATATGTAAATGATGATGCAAGTTTTACATCTTTATGCATAGATATGGTGTAGGCAATGTTTCAAAGCTGTGATAGAGTTGAGGTAAAGATAGTTTTGAGTTCTGTTAGAACGATTAAAAAAAAATATTAAGACAATTTATCCTCTCAGTCGGAATAGAATTTTCGATCCTGGGTAACGAAAGAAACCCATAATACCTCGTCCTTTCCTCTCTAGCTATACATGGATAGTTTCTTGGGTGGTCCAGTCACCTCATACTACAAGAAAATATTAATAAAAGAACAACAATATTCTACAAATGTTCGATAAGTAAACTACCAGTGGAGCAATTCTAATGAAGGAAAGAAATTGTACAGAGAAACAAAGTAGTAAAGCAATATGAACAGTGAAAAAATAGAATATTTACCCTTTTAAGAGATACTGAAGAATATTTAGAACAATGTTGATTGGTAAACTAAAGAAAAAAAACAAAACCATGGAGTTCCTTACATGTTGAATGCCATGAGAGGGTATAACACATGTACATCGAAAACGGAAAATTCCGTAATTAAATTCTTTAGATTTATAAGCTTATTTACTGTAAGACGGAGGAGATTTGCAAATACATATTTTTTTTCTGTAACAAGGAGAAAAAATGGTTGAATATCTTAACAAGAACCTTTTTCCTTGAAAAAAAATTATGTTGAACAAGTTCAGAGAACTGTGAGTAGTTCGCTATAAAAGTTCAAAGACAGGAAGTAAGGAAACAACTTCCTCAATGACAGAAAAGAAGAACAAAGCTTGCATATCCACTATAACCCAAATTGCAAAATCCATTTAAAATCCTAAAAACGTAAATATTATAAACTCAGTCCAGCCTCATCGTGGAGAAGGCATAAACAGTATATGTGATACAATTTACAGGGTAAGAATAATGAAGGATTACCGCATATTGTAATTTCCGAAAACCAAAACAAGAGTATCATTTACAATAAGTCTGTGGTTCTGGTCTTAGGAAGACTGTCTAAAACTCTCTCAGAAGGAGGTTGGTCTATTAACATCAAAAGAAAAACGGATAAACTTGTGTATTGGATTCAATCCGTAAACCGTTCACTAGGAATTGACAGTTGTACGAGGCTAGAAATGAGTTTTCATTTTGGCTGGAAGTACCTGTAGAGGAAATTGGAGTTGTCAATGGGCGAACTGGAAAATTGTCTCCAAGTTGTTTACTAAGCTTTGTAAATCGTGTTATTCGAGGTAAACTCACCTGCCAACTGCAACAATGCACATGCAAAGCTCATGTAAGAAAACATGTTGAGTGCCCAGTAATCAGATACCTAATTTTAACAGTAAACTTGAATATACAAAAATTTAAAGAAATGGAGTAAGAGGAGAATTACTGGAAGAGAGAGCTCCTCCATTTCTCCTGTTCGGTACCCTGTAGATTCAAATAGAGAAAGGGAATTAAGAAATGGCTATACAAACACTGCTAAGGACTGCCGAGGAAAGGTATTGAACAATATCAAGTAAACCAGTGAAGGTTCTATAATTGCTAGTTCCGAGTTTGCGTGCTCAGGTTCTTGAAGGAGATATCTGAGCGTTTGGGAGAAAAAATTCCTCTGGTGGCCCGGCGACGTGCTAGCAGAAAATTCACCCTCATCGCAGAGAACACCGCGGAGAGTATACCTCTCTAGCCATAACTCGAAAGCTTTGTGGGACCGCGTCTAATGGACGGTAGAAGAAACCTTTACTAACAAAGATACCATCTCCTGAGCGAAGAAACTCCGAGGAGAAAAGTTTTTTTGGCATGACATATAGAGAAAATGGCAGAAGGATTTAGGGTTAGCGGGGTTATCTCGATAAAACTCCCGCTACAAGCCTGTACCCTCGATTTGCTGATAATCCAACGGTGGAGATGGACTCGGGTACAATCGAGGACTGCTGCAAGTGATAGTGGTGTCACAATTGTCAATTGGAAATTAATACTAAACCTACTGCCATAACTTCTTAATGCGCCAGTTAACTCCTCGCTCAAAGACATCGCTGGATGAATGTATGTGTTGGGTACAACTTTACAAGTGTAACTTCAACAACACTTTTAACATAGATTGATAAAGTCAATGATATCAGTCTTATGCGAAAGATCTACCTACAACTGATGTAATTCATAGGTAGTCTAGGACTTAGGGTTTTCTGAACCCAATATAATAAATGACGAGATAAGAATTTCAAATGACACAACCCTTACATATAAGCTCTTTAATTAATAAGGAACGAATATCATAGGAATTAGAAAGTTAGATTTCTCAGATTAAGGTAAAGTAATTTTATTTTTTTTAGTTTGTTTTGTGAATGTGACAAGTGGTATCAGAGCAACGTTCATACACTGGGACCTTAAGGGTCAACTAACGATACACTGTGTGTATACTGATGCAAATAATTTAGCAGGAAACATCATAAGAAGGGGAACAACACAGCAAACCCCCCAAGACACCGGGAAACCCCAAACTCAACCAGTGATGAACCCAGAAATGTGGGTTCAGTTAAGTGTCGATCAACATCGACAAACTAGTAGACTGCTGGAGGAGCAGCACCACCAAACCAGTTTCTTGTTAAACACGGTACAACAACTGCAGGAAGAAATGGTGCGTGTTCTAAAAGATAACGAACGATCACTGCAAGAGTAGGGAAATATATTAAAGATCCTGTCAGATAAGAAAAACCAGGAAGTGGAACATCCTAGTACTGACAGGGGCATGCAAGAAGAGGAAGAGCTACAAACAAGACACAATACCACTAACAGAGTGGAAATAAGCCCATCCCAACGAAGCAAAAACATAAATTACAATGAAGCATAACCTGACAATTTTTCAGATCAGTAAGAGGTTAAGAAACAGAAAGTAGAGCTTCAGGGGGAATTTCGAAAAATAAAACCACCAACATTTGATGGTGAGGCTGAAGAAGTGGCAGAGGTCTAGTTAATAAACATGAACAAGTACTTTCAGATGTATGATTATAACAACAACCTGAAGGCCAGATTGGCCATATATCAGCTAAGAGAGAAAGCTACTCTGTGGTGGGAAGAAGTAAAGAATGTATGCAGCATTGAGGGACAAGATGTCACCTGGGAATCATTCTAGCAATACTTTAAGGACAAGTATTTGACAAAATTATTATATGATGAAAAAGCTAAGGAATTTCACGACTTAAGACCGAGATAGATGAATGCGGATGAATATATCACTAAGTTCACCTCCCTGTTACAATATGTTCCATATTTTCGAGAGGAAAACGCTAAGGTGCAGAGATTTCTGAGCAGTTTTCCGACCCATATGAAAGAGCGTATTGAGTTTGTTAATCCCAAAACCTTTGATAAATCCATTCGTAAGGCACGAATGTGCTATCAGCGGTCCAAGGCTAAGGGAGAGGTTGGAAAAAGTTGGCAGCCAAGGAAAGGACAAAAAATCAGCTCCAACTTCAAAGGAGCCAAAAGCAGTAGTTTTAAAAATTCTGTCCGGAATTATGTCCGTAAAAAATTTGGCAGAAATCATTAGAGAACCCGGTGGCCGGCAGAAGAAAAGCCTACAAAAGCATCCAGCAAGTCTGAGCAAGGACAGGTGACTAAGTCTTCTCTACAGTGTTGGGGATGTGGTGAGACACATTACTACAAAAACTTCCCACAACGAGCAAGGAATGACACAGTTACAAACTTGCAGGAGGCTTCTACAGTTGGCAATGTGGCACGAAATATTCCTCGTATCAACGCGGTGTTGGAGGATCGACAGACAGATTATCAGCCAACGATGATTGAGTTGGAAGGTAAATTACTATATAAATCTGTTTCTATTTTGGTAGACTCAGGTGCAACTCTGAGTTATGTTAGCCCCAAAATAGTGGAAATGTGTAAATTAAAAGAACTGAAATTTAAAAACTCATGGCTGGTACAGCTAGCCACAGGGGAAAAAGGAAAAGTGAATGCTAAGATTCCAAATTGTGTATTAGAAATTGCAGAATAGCAGTTGAATATGGATTTGAGTATACTGCCATTAGGGTCCTATGATGTTTTGTTGGGCATGGATTGGTTAGAAAAACATTAGATCTTAGTGGACTACAAGGAAAAAGGTTATTTATTACATAATGCAAGATGGAACACGCAAGGAGATTCAAGGAGTCAAGAAGCCATTACAGCGACGACCAATTACAACGTCCCAAATGAATAAATGTATAATGAAGGGATGCCAGATTTATGCTATTAAAAAATAAATACCCTTTACCCAGAATTGATGATCTGTTTGATCAAGTGAAGGGAGCCACCGTGTTTTCTAAAATCAATTTAAGATCTAGATATCACCAAATTCGAATCAAGGATGAAGATATTTGCAAGACAACATTCCGTACTAGGTACGAGCATTATGAATTTGTGGTATTACCCTTCGGGTTAACCAATGCACCAGCGACCTTTATGAGATTAATGCATGGAATTTTTCATCATTTCCTTGATAATTTTGTGTTTATATTTATAGATGATATTCTGATCTATTCCAAAAATCAAGAACATAAAGAGAATTTGAGGATCGTACTGGAAATGTTAAGAAAACACCAGATGTATGTTAAGTTTGGAAAATGTGATTTCTTTAAAACAGAGATTCAGTATCTAGGCCATGTCATATCAACAAAAGGGATTGTTGTTGACCCAGAAAATATTAAGACAATTATGGAATGATGAGTACCCCAGAATGTGGCAGAAATTCTATCCTTTATGGGGTTAGCTGGGTACTATCGAAGATTTATTGAGGGATTTTCCAGAATTGCTTTTCCCATTACCTCTTTGCAGAGGAAAGGAAAAGTTTTTAAGTGCACTGTTGAATTTCAGAACAGTTTTGAAAAGCTGAAACAACTTTTGACTACTACACCGATATTAAGGGTAGCTGATCCTAGCAAATAATTTGAAGCTTGTATAGATGCAAGCAAAGATGGTGTTGGGGCAATTTTATCGCAAGAAGGCAAGGTAGTGGCATATGAATCAAGAAAGTTAAAAGAGCACGAGCAAAGGTACTCAGCCTACGATATGGAATTAACAGCAGTAGTACATGCACTCCGGGTTTGGAGACACTACTTGATAGGTAAAAAGTTTGTGTTAAAAACAGAGCATAGTAGCTTGAACAATTATTTCAAGCAAGCTGATTTGAACTCAATACAAGCGAGATGGAATGCCTTTTTAAGTGAGTTTGATATGGACATCCAGCACGTGAAGGGTAAGGAAAACCGGGTAGCAGATGCTTTAAGTATAACACTACATTGTGTTTATGAGCTTTACTACAATCAACTGGAAAGTAAGTTTTTAGCTCAAGTGAAAGAAGAAATGCAAAAAGATCCAGAATATCAATTCCTATGGCAACAAATGGAAGAGTTTAGAAATCAAGGGAAGACCTCTGATTATGGAATAAATAATGACCAGATGCTCACCTTTAGAGGAAAAGTGTAGGTTTTAACCTTGAACAGAAATTATCTACACACGAATCTTATAACAGAAAATAAACAATAGCGAGAGCATAAAACATAAAAAAGATAAACACAGAGATTTTCCCCTGGATCCCAAATCAGGACGACTAACTTGATTTTTCATTATACTCCTTTTAGTGTTACAACACATATATATACATGCCGAAGCATACATAAACCTCAATTCATTAACCCTGGATTAGAACATAACCATAGTTCCCTTGACCGGATCTACAAAATACCAGGGGCCGAAAACCATCGTACCCCAAAACCATATGCAAAATCATGCACAAAACATGGGTGGGTCCACATATGAGTGGGTCCGCACACCAAACAAATTTTTGCCGGGGCGCTGCCCCGGACCCCAACAGTGGGGGCTGCCTCCCCCCTGTTGCGCCTGGCGCAACGTACAGCGCGTGGGGCTAGTCGTGGAAAGAATATAACACATATCCAACATTCTTCCACTTTTTGTTTTCTTTCCACAGGGGGCCACTAGAGAGCTTAGTCATTGGGCTAATTCTTCAATATCCATTGTTTCTCTACACCAAGAGAACTTTTGAGTGCTCACAGACTTCGTCAATGCATCTGCAACATTCTTCAAAGTGTCCACCTTTATCAGCAACACCCTTTTAGCCTCAACCATATCTCTAACAAAGTGATATTGAACATCAATGTGCTTTGTCTTTGAATGGTAAGTATGGTTCTTAGCCAAGAAAATTGCACTTTGGCTATCACAGTCTATCCTTATAGCTTGCTGTACCAACCCCATACTTGAACACAATCTCTGCAACCAAACTGCTTCCTTGCTTGCATGAGTGGTTGCTATGTATTCTGCCTTTGTAGTTGAAAGAGCCACTACAGACTGTCTTTTACTCATCCAACTGACTGCGCCTCCAAATAGGTTAAACACATACCCACTTGTAGATCTTCTTTGGTCCAGATCTCCAGCCCAGTCTGCATCAACAAAACCACGAATGTCCAACATTCTTTCCAATCCTGGTCTTCCCCGGTAGCACAAGCCATAATAACTAGTGCCACGTAAATATCTGAAAACCCGCTTCACTACTATCCAATGCTCCTTCCCGATATTTCTGACATAAACCCGCTTTCAATACCCCACCGCATGTGTACGTCCGGCCCAACACGTACCATTGCATACATCGTTACCCACCGCACTTCAGATATGGAACATGTGATATATCCTCCTTCTTCGTGTCTTGGGACAATCGTCGAGCAGACAACTTTACACCCGTAGGAATAGTAACCTTCAGAACATTCACTGTTTACTATCCCACATATTGAACCTCTCATAACATAGTCTCAACATACTTCCTCTGGTTTAACCAGAGCTTCCTCTTTGCTCGATCTCTCTTAATTTCCATGCCCAAAATATAGTTTGCAGCACCAAGATCCTTCATGTCGAATTTGGAGAATAGTTGGATCTTCAAATCTTGGATAATTTCATTTTCATTTCCAATCAACAAAATATCATCCACATACAAGACCAAATAAATAACACAGTCACCAATTAATTTAAAATAAACACATTGATCCTTCTTGTCTCTGGTGAAGCCAAGTCCCCGTATATAGGTATCAAATTTCTGATACCACATCCTTGGTCACTGTTTTAACCCATACAGAGACTTCTTCAACCTGCACACCAGTTCTTTCTTACCCTTCACCATAAAGCCTTCAGGTTGCTTCATGTAGATCTCCTTTTCTAGATTCCCGTGAAGAAATGTTGTCTTCACATCCATCTGTTCTATCTCAATGCAATAGCAACAGATAAAAGTAATCTAATAGAAGTAACTTTGGAAACAGGAGAAAAAATATCACCAAAATCAATTCTCGGCACCTGGGAATAACCTTTTGCTACCAACCGAGCCTTGTATTTCTCCACCTTGCCTTCTACATTCATCTTCTTCTTAAACACCCATTTGCTCCCAATGGGCTTCCTTCCAGCCAACAACTCCACAAAATCCCATGCCTCATTTTTATGCAAGGATGCCATTTCATCAACCATGGCCTCCTTCCAGAGTTTTTCATCCTCTGAATCTACTGCCTCCTTGACAGTTCTGGGATCGTCATCAGTTATAGTTAAGGCAAAACTTGAACAAAAAGCAGATGGACTATACCTTTCTGGTTGCCTTCTTTCCCGAACTGATCTTCTCACAGCTGGAGTTTGTGGCTCTTCCTCTTCTGAGTCTTCTTCGTTGTAGAGTCCGATTCATCCTCCTTTTAGCTCAACCTCTATCTTCAGTTCTTTTGGCAGGGCTTCATGTGTAATAACATTCACCTCTCTAAACACTACATCTTGGCTGTACACAACCTTCCTTGTTTCTGGGTTCCAAAGCTTGTAACCCTTTAAACCATCCTTATACCCAATAAAGATGCACCTTTCAGATTTATTATCCAACTTGGTCCTTTTCTCCTTTGGAACATGTACATATGCATCACATCCAAATACCCTTAGATGTGAAAGAGAGGGTTTCTTACCAGTCCATACCTCATGTGAAGTCTTATCCTCCAACGCTGATGAAGGTGATCTGTTAACTAAGTAACATGCAGTCTCCACTGCCTCTGCCCAGAATTCTTGTCCTAACCCGGTACCACTGAGCATGCTTCTTGCCTTTTCCATCAGTGTTCTGTTCATTCTTTCTGCAACTCCATTTTGCTGAGGTGTGTATGGAGTAGTATTTTTTCATGCTATGCCACACTTCTTACAAAACTCTTCAAATTCCTTCTTGCAGAACTCCCCACCATTATCTGTCCTCAGCGCCTTTATCTTCTTCTTTGTCTGGTTTTCCACCAGAGCCTTAAATTCTTTAAATTTGTCAAAGACTTCATATTTCTTCCTCAAGAAACATATCCATGTATTCCTTGAGAAGTCATCTATGAATGAAACATAGTACACAGACTTTCCCACTGATGGAACTGACACAGGTCCAAACACATCACTGTGCACAAGTTCTAATATCTTGTTCGCCCTCTTAGCACCAGAAGGAAAACTCACCCGATTATACTTCCCATATACAAAATGTTCGCAGAAATCAAAATCTAGAGAGAAATTAGACATACCTTCTACCATACCATTTCTATGCAGTATCCGAAGGCCCTTCTCTCCAATATGTCCAAGCCTCGAATTACACGGTCCACAGCGGGTCTTTCTCCATTGTGGCTTTTCAGGGCTTTCCGCTCCACTTTGTGGAACCACATAACTCACCATCTATCAATAATGTTGGGTTGGCCTTGTAGCTTGTACAGAGTTCCAGTCCGAACTCCTCGCATTAATACCAGTGCTCCCCGAACCATCTTGCAGGAATCTTTCTCGAACACTGTTTTTACACCTGCATCATCCATCTTGCTTACAGAAATCAGATTTCTAACCAATGCAGGAATATGAAGAACACCAGGAAGTGTTCTAATCCTTCCACCTTGCAGCTTCAACTTGAAATTTCCACGTCCAACGATTTTGGCCTTCCTATCATCCCCTAGGAAGACATCACCACCATCATATTTCTCATACTCGCAGAACCACTCCCTATGGGGAGTGAAGTGAAAGGATGCACCTGAGTCAATTAACCATGACTCATGATCTACATGTGTATTTGAAGAAGAAGCCAAATACACATCCCCACCTTCATCCGAGGTGGTTTTTGCCTCTGCAGAAGGAGCATCATCAGATCCCTTTCCTTTCTCAGGAGCTTTAGATTTGCAGTGCTTTTTGTAGTGCCCTTCCTTTCCGCATTTCCAGCATACCTTTACAAACTTTCCAGGAGATTTAGATCTCCCTCTAGATTTGGATCTCCCACTCGAAACCTTATTCTTGTTTCTGTTTTGGGATCTTCCTTGTAGAGATAAGGCATCTCCATTCTGGCCCTCCATACTTCTCCGTCTCATTTCCTCCGACAGCAAGGCTGAGACAATGTCGTCAAAATTCAAGGTAGTTGTATTGCTACCTATTACAATAACCAGACTATCCCATGTGTCTGGTAGAGAACACAACAAACTGATGCACTTATCTTCATCTGAGATTTCAATATCAACAGATGACAGCTGACTTACCACAGTATTGAAGGCGTTCAGATGCTCTATCACCGAGTCTCCATCCTTCATCCTCAGGTTATACAGCTTTTTCCGCAGGAACAACTTATTCACCAGAGACTTAGATTGGTACAAAGTCCCAAGTTTTTCCCACAAATTCTTCGTCGTAGCTTCCCCAGATACATTCAACAATAATGAATCTGAGACACACATTCGTATTGTGCTCTTAGCCTTCCGATCCAGTTTCTTCTAGTTTTCATCTAACATTGCCATTGGTTTAGTACCTGGATTTACCGCGATCCACTGATATTTATCCACCAGCAGATCCTCCATCTTGAGCTTCCACAACTCAAAACTCTGACCATTAAATTTCTCGATCTCTATCTTTCCGCCGCTCACCATCTTCTTTCACCGCAAGAATCGATCCCGCAGATCTCCCACTGAATAGGGTCTACCTCAGGCCCAAGCAAAAAACCCTCAGCAGCAAAGGCGTCCCCTTGAAGCCGAAACAACTCTTATACCAAATGTAGGTTTTAACCCTGAATAGAAATTATCTACACACGAATCTTATAACAGAAAATAAACAATAGTGAGAGCATAAAACATAAAACAGATAAACACAGAGATTTTCTCCTGGATCCCAAATCGGGACGACCAGCTTGATTTTTCATTATATTCCTTTTAGTGTTACAACACATATATATACATGTCAAAGCATACATAAACCCCAATCCATTAACCTTGGATTAGAGCATAACCGTAGTTCCCTTGACCGGATCTACAAAATACCAGGGGCCGAAAACCATCATACCCCAAAACCATGTGCAAAATCATGCACAAAACATGGATGGGTCCACCTATGAGTGGGTCCGCACACCAAACAAATTTTTTCCAGGGCGATACCCCAGACCCCAACAGTGGGGGCTTCCTCCCCCCTTGTGACCCCCCTGCTGCGCCCGGTGCAACGTACAGCGCGTGGGGCTAGTCGTGGAAAGAATATAACACATACCCAACAAAAAGTGTACATACCAAACCGTATGGGCTTGAAAGAAATGATTATGGATGAATACCATAGAAGTAACTATCATCCAGGATACCGGAAAATGTTGACGACAATCAGAAAAGTATATTTCTGGCCTGGTATGCGTAAAAATATTGCTAAATACCTAACTAGATGTTTGGAGTGTCAACAGGTTAAGGTGGAGCATCAACATCCCGCAAAATTATTGCAACCCACACCAGTGTCGGATGGAAGTGGGAAATTATATCCCTGGACTTCATTACAGGTTTACCACGAACAAAAAGGCAGAATGACTCCATCATGGTGGTAGCGGACAGATTGAGTAAATCTGCACATTTTATACTTGTGCAGTCTACTTACAAGACTGTACAAATAGCAGACATATTCATGAAAGAATTTTTTTGGCTACATGGCATTCTGAAGACTGTTATCTCAGACAGGGATGTTAAGTTTACCTCAACATTTTGGAAGACGTTGTTTACAGGTCTGGGGATCCAAATAAATTTTAGCACAACTTATCATCCTCAGACTGAGGGTCAAACCGAGCTAGTAAACTAGGTATTGGAAGACATGCTGCGCATGTATGTGATGCAACAGCCAACCAAGTGGGAGGACTATTTGCATCTAGTTGAATTTGCTTACAACAATGACTACCAAGATTCCCTGAAGATGAGTCATTTCGAGGCTTTGTGTGGGAGGTAGTGTCGCACACCCATAAACTGGAGCAGCCCCGAAAAAAATTAATGTTGGGACCAGAGATGCTTGCTGAAATGGAATCAGAAGTAAAAAGAATAAGACAAAATTTGAACGCTGCACAAGGTCGACAGAAGATCTATGCAAATAAAAAGAGGTCTTATCGAGAATTTGAAGTGGGAGACTACGTTTATGTGAGGATCAAACCCAAGAGGAGTACCTTGCGGTAGACCTCTTGTGCCAAGTTGGCTCCTAGATTTTGTGGACCCTTCCAAATTTTGGAAAGGATAGGACCTGTGGCATATCGGCTGGTTTTACCCAGTCACATACGAATACACAATGTATTTCATGTGTCCCTATTGAAGCGATATATGCATGATTCAAAGCATGTAATTCATTGACAAAATATTCAGGTAGGATAAGTTAAAGATCCCAACTTGGAATCTGATTTTTTTTTTTTTTTTAAAGAGAAATCGATAAGAAAATTTGCTGATTGCAGATAGAACCGAATGGCGAGTTTCTGGTTGAGCCGCAACACATACTTGAGCGGAGGGAAATTATGTTCTGAAAGAGATTCATCACCCAGGTTAAAGTGCATTGGAAGCACTTCGGCTCGGATGAGGCTACTTGGGAGAATGAAAAGTTTGTGTGCGAGGCTTACCCATAGCTGTTTTCTGCAGTAGAGTGAAACACCGAGGACGGTGTTACTTCTAGGGGGGAAGTTGTGACAGCTACATCTATTGCTAGCTAGTTGTTAACTAGTTAAAAATGACTTTTAAATATTGTTTAAAAAAAAACTGAGACAATTGTTTTTTTTTTTTTGCTTTGTTTCAAAACTGAGACAATTGTTATGTTGATGGAAAAAGTTATTTTCCATCTTGTTATTATGAAATAATAAAATTAGTTAAGAAAAATAAAAGTAAAAAGAGCTGATGGTAATGTTTTTCCAAGCACTGAAAAAGTGGTTGGAAATTTGGAGCAGTTACATGCTCCTCTGGGAATAAGAGATTAATCCCAGTGAGGAGTGGGGGTTCTGTTGTTGGACTGAGGAAGGGTGGATATTTTTCTGAGCTGGTACAGACTAGTGGAAAACACTCAGTATTCCTGAAAGTTTTTAGCTTGACTATACCGGAGGTCCTGAGGTCATAGCAGAACATGTCTACTGCCAACTTGAGATTTTCAGTGGAAGCACGAGCGAAGAGTTAGACGTCATTGCCGCTCTTAAGGTTGGGAGGAACATCAGCAAGAGAATGTATTGTGCAGATAAGTATTTATTTTATTTATTTCAGATTGAGAAGTAAATTGGAATCCAGATACTGTATTTAGATTGGTAGAATAAAATGAATTCTAGATATTGTATTAAAAGGGACAGAGATATAAAATCTAAGATAACTGTTGCTAAATTTTTTGAATGGAGGATATGTAAATGATGATGCAGCTTTTACATATTTATGCATAGATATGGTGTAGGTAATGTTTCAAAGCTGTGATAGAGTTGAGGTAAAGATAGTTTTGGGTTCTGTTAGAATGATTAAAAAAAAAATATTATAACAATTTATCCTCTTAGTCGGAATAGAACTGTCGATCCTGGGTAACAGAAGAACCCATAATACCTCGTCCTTTTCTCTATAGCTATACATAGACAGTTTCTCGAGTGGTCCAATCACCTCTTACTACAAGAAAATATTAATAAAAGAACAACAATATTTTACAAATGTTCGATAAGTAAACTGTCAGTGGAGCAATTCTAATGAAGGAAAGAAACTGTATAGAGAAAAAAAATAGTCAAACAATATGAACAGTAAACAAATAGAATATTTACCCTTTCAAGAGATACCGAAGAATATTTAGAACAATGTTGATTGTTAAACTAAAGGAAAAAAAAAAAACCATGGAGTTCCTTACATGCTGAATGCCATGAGAGGGTATAACACATGTACATCGAAAACACAAAATTCTGTAACTAAATTATTTAGCATTAGAACCTTATTTACTATAAGACAAAGGATATTTGCAAATACATAATTTTTATTTTTATTTTTTTTTAAAAAGGAGAAAAAAACACTGAATATCTTAACAAGAACCTTTTTCCTTAAAAACAAATTCTATTGAACAAGTTCATAGAACTGTGATTAGTTCGTTGTAAAAGTTCGAAGACAGGAAATAAGGAAACAACTTCTTCAATGACAAAAAAAAAGAACAAAGCTTGCATATCCACTATAACCCAAATTGTAAAATCCATTTAAAGAATTGAAAACGTAAATATTATAAACTCAGTCCAACCTCATCGTGGAGAAGGCATAAATAGTGTATGTGATACAATTTACAGGGTAAGAATAATGAAGGATTACCGCATAATATAATTTCTGAAAACCAAAACAAGAGTATCATTTACAATAAGTTTGCAGTTCTAGCTGTAGGACGACTGTCTAAAACCCTCTCAGAAGGAGGTTGGTCTATTAACATCAAAAGAAAAACGAATAAACTTGTGTATTGGATTCAATCCGTAAACTGTTCACTGGGAATTGACGGTTGTATGAGGCTAGAAATGAGTTTTCATTTAGGTTGGAAGTACTTGTAGAGGAAATTGAAGTTGTCAATGGGCGAACTAGAAAATTGTCTCCAAGTTGGTTACTAAGATTTGTAAATCGTGTTATGCAGGGAAAACTCACCTGCCAACTGAAACAATGCACATGAAAATATCATGTAAGAAAAAATGTTGAGCGTCGAGTAATCAAATACTTAAATTTAATAGTAAACTTGAATATACAAAAGTTTAAAGAAATGGAGTAAGAGGAGAATCACCGGAAGAGAGAGCTCCTCCTTTCTCCTGTTCGGAAACTTGTAGATTCAAACAGAGAAATGGAATTAAGAAATGGCTATATAGACACTGCCGAGGAAAGGTATTGAACAATATCAAGTAAACCAGTGAGGGTTCTATACTTGCAAGTTCGGATTTTGTGTGCTCAGGCTCCTGAAGGAGAGATCTGAGCATTTGGGAGACAGAATTCCTCTGGTGGCTCGACAGTGTGCTAGCAGAAAATTCACCCTCATTGTAGAGAACACCGCGAAGAGTATACCTCTCTAGCCATAGCTTGAAAGCTCTGTGGGACTGTGTATGACGGACAGTAGAAGAAACCTTTACTAACAACGATACCATCTCCGGAGCGAAGAAAGTCTAAGGACAAAAGTTTTTCCGGCATGGCAGATAGAGAAAATGGCGAAAATATTTAGGGTTAGCGGGGTTATCCCGATGAAACTCCCACCACAAGCCTGTACCCTCAATCTGCTGATAATCCAACGGTGGAGATGGAATTGGGTAAAATCGAGGAATGCTGCAAGTGATAGTGGTGTCATAGTTGTCAATTGGAAATTAATACCAAACCTACCGCCATAACTTCTTAACGCGCCAGTTAACTCCTCGCTCAAAGACATAGCTGGATGAATGTATGTGTTGGGTACAACTTTACAAGTGTAACATCGATAACACTCTTAACATAAATTGATAAAGTCAATGATATCAGTCTTATGCGAAAGATCTATCTACAACTGATGCAAGTGACAGATAGTCTAGGACTAAGGGTTTTCTGAACCCAATATAATAAATGACGAGATAAGAATTTCAAAGTACACAACCCTTAGATATAAGCTCTTTAATTAATAAGGAACGAATATCATAGGAATTATAAAGTTACTCAAATCAAGGTAAAAGTAATTTTTTTTTTAGTTTGTTTTGTGAATGTGACAATTTTCATAAATTTTAGGGTTTATAAATATTGTTAAGAAATCTTGTTTACATAAGTGAATGCAATAAATTATTATAATAATCTATTTGAGTGATTTTTTCCTTAATACATGAATTATATGAAAAAGAAAATTATGAATATAATTTACTTACATTCATAATTTTTTCATAGATCATAAATATTAGAATTTTGACTTACATTCATAATACCATACATGCTGATTTAAAAAAACTTTCTAAAAGTCAAATCTTGAATTTCAATTTGGAATTTTACCCCTTCCACTTTCACAGAAAGTTTGAGGCATTTACTCCATGGGTTGTTCGTGATTTTTTTTTTTTTTAGGGATTTAATGGTTGAAAAGTTTGAGGCATTTACTCCATCAGAGATCAGTGAAAAGTTAGAAATATTTACTCTATAGAAAATAGATGAAGAGTTTGAGCTATTTATTTCATATTTAGTGAAACAATTGAGGTATTTAATTCATCAATTATGAGTGAAAAGTTTGAGGTTTATTTAATCAGTATGTAAACTTCAACTATATAGGTTTATATGTATATTAAGTAAAATTTTCATAAATTTTAGCGTTTATATATATTGAAAAGAAATCTTGTTTATGTAGAAATTATACAAGATGCAAGTATATTACGGGACTTCCCTGATCTAACAAATTAACGTATGTTAAATACATAATATTTCCACTTAATTCTTTGGGGAAATTAAATCGCCAATTGAAAAACACATATGAAACAAAATCAATGGCACATAAACACTTTTGTTTAACGAAAAAGCTTAAAGCTAAAAACTCCAACTATCATATATTATGTATATCAATGGATCATGCAATAATCTCATACAAAGCTTAGTACATCAAGCTCTCTTGACAGCTGCATTACTGCTAACTAGTTGGTTAACTACTTAAGTGATTTTTATTATTTGTTAATGAAAACACTGAGACAATTAATGTTATTTTTTTTAAGTAAAGTTGTTGTGGAAAAATAATTGAATAAGAAAAGTAAAAAGCTGATGGTAAATGTTTCCAAGAACTGTAAAGAGGTTGGAGATATTTGGAAACAGTTACCTGCTCCTCTGGGGATATAGGATTGATTCCAATGAGGAGTGGGGGTTCTTGATGGATGAAGGGAAGAGTGAAGATTTCCTGAACTGGTAGAGAACCAGTGGAAAACAGAAATTTTCTAAAGTTTCTGGCACTGACTGGACTAGGTGTCCTGAGGTCACAACAGAAATAAATCCACTGTTAACCCATACCGTTCAGTTTGGAGCACGGGGGCAAGGAGGACGTAATTGCCTCACTTGATGGTTGGGAGGACCACAGCTAAAACCTGAAAAAAAAATCAGATAAGTAGTTCTGTGTTTTGTTTTCTTTCTAACTAATTATGTACTATATCACAATTCTTTGACAGTTTGAATGGAAAGAACGGTTGATTTTAGAAAGAATTATTATAATATCTGGTTATTTCCTGGAGATGGTATGAGTAATGGGTGTAATGGTCAGCATTTAATGGGTGTAATGGTAAGCATTGAATCCACACTTAAGCCGTAGGAAAAGCTTTAGTATCAAGCTACACACCAACCTGTCCAAATTTCCCTGTGAATCAGAAGCCAAGAAGGAAATGATTTCAGACAGAAGTCCTGGGCGAATTCTTTGACAGTATAAGAAGGAAAGGTAAATAAAAAGGGGCAAGCCCGAGAAAAGAACAAACTCTTATAAAACCCTTTACCTAATTTCTGTTAGTAAGATTATGTAACTCTTTCCATAATTTTCACCCGAATCTGCCAAGAAATACAGGAAAAGGAATGGGAAAGCAATTCGTAAATAGAAAAAGAAATGAGTTGAAGGTTTCCAAGGGTAAAAATGTAGAAAAAAAATCCAACTTAAAATTACAGTAAAGGGGAATAAGAACAAGATTTGATTTCTTTACCTGACGTTGAGAAATTCCAACCCAGTTCTGAGAAAAGTGCAATGTGCAGGCTTCGGTAGCATCTATGTCATGCATGCCAAGGAAATCTCGACACCCATTGTAAGACTGTGTGTCCTCAGCAAAAAGGCATAGGGACAGCAGAAGAATCATCTCGGTTGGAGCCATACCACAGTGAGGCCGAGAACCATTTGGAATGAAAAAAAAACTACGAAGTTCTGGCACGGTAAACCAAAACCCGGATGTTTAGGGTTGGCGGGGTAAACGAAAAATACTCCCGCCCAAATTCCCCAACATTGAATGACCGGATCCTGCGGTGAAAATCTGGGTAGATACAACCGAGGTATACAATATCGCATAGCATATCAACTAGCTGTCTAGAGTCATTACTCTCCAGTACTTGCATTACTTAATTTCCAGAATTGTGACAGCTAAGCTCATGTTTGGTATGAGGCGAGACATTAAACTGGGTTAAGAATAAAAATATACATATGCTTGTATACTATTAATCAAGGAGTTGAGTAAAGCAAAGGTCGAAAATTGTAAATTAAATATAAGCTATACTTTATAAATGTCGGGACTTGTTAATGTGTTGAAATTTACGTGTTAAACTTAAGAATAGTATAATAGGGTTGCACTAGTTTAAGTTTGAAATATAATTAGAAAATAGAACTTTGAAATTATGCATATAACCTTTGTTATTTGTGATCATTTTTTTTTTTAATCTCGTATATAAAAGTTGTGACAAGTGGTATCATATCAACGTTCACATGTTGGGATGTTAAAGGTCGAATAACAATAAAGCTGTGTGTGTGACTGATGCACAGAGAGAGAGACAGATAGAGATTTAGAGAGACATTTGAAGTATAGCAGGAAACATAATGAGAAGGGGAACACCGCCGCAATCACCCTAAGACATTGGGGAACCTGAAGCTCAACCAGTAATGAACCCAGAAATGTGGGTTCAATTAAGTGTCGATCAACATTGACAAACTCGTAGATTGTTGGAGGAACAACAACACCAAACCAGCTTCTTGTTGAACATGGTACAACAATTGCAAGAGGAAATGGTGCATGTTCGAAAAGATAATGAACGATTACTGCAAGAGCAAGAAAAGATATTAAAGAGCTTGTCAGACAAGAAAAACCAAGAAGTGGAACATCCAAGTACTGACAGAGGCATGCAAGAGGAATATGAGCAGAAAACAAGACATAATACCATTGATAGAGTGGAAAGAAGCCCATCCCAGCGAAGCAAGAACAAAAATTACAATGAAGCAGAATCTGGCAATGTGTCAGATCAGCAAGAGGTTAAAAAACAGAAAGTTGAACTTTAGGGGGAGTTTCGAAAAATAAAACCACCCACGTTTGATGGTGAAGCTGAGGAAGTGGCTGAAGACTGGTTAATAAATATGAATAAGTACTTTAAGGTGTACGAGTATAGTAGCAACTTGAAGGCCAGATTAGCCATATATCAATTGAGAGAGAAAGCCACTTTGTGGTGGGAAGAAGTGAAGAATGTTCGCAACATAGAGGAACAAGATGTCACCTGGGAATTGTTCCAGCAATAATTTAAGGACAAGTATCTAACATATCGATTCTATGATGAAGAAGCTAAGGAATTTCATGACTTAAGATTGTGACAGATGACTATGGATGAATATATCACAAAGTTCACTTCCCTGTTACAATATGTTCCCTATCTTCGAGAGGAAAAGGCTAAGGTGCAGAGATTTCTGAGCAGCCTGCCAACACACATGAAGGAGCGAATAGAACTTGTAAACCCTCGAACCATGGATGAAGCCATTCGTAAAGCACAAATGCGCTATCAGCAGTCCAAGGCTAAAGGGGAGATTGGCAAGAATTGGCTGCCGAAGAAAGGACAAAAAAATAACTCGAATTTCAAAAGTGCCAAAAACAGTGATTTTAAGAATTTCGCACGTAATTCTATCAGCAAAAAGTTTGGCAGGAATCACCAGAGAACCAGATGGCCAGCAGAGGAAAATCCTACAGAAGAATCTAGAAAGCCCGAGCAAGGGCAGATGACCAAGCCACCTTTACAGTGTTGGGGGTGTGGTGAAGCACACTACTACAAAAACTGTCCGCAGCGAGCAAGAAGTGACGTAGTTGCAAACCTGCAGGAAGCTTCTACAGTAGGTGATGTGGCACGAAACATCCCTCGTATCAATGCGACATGAGGACCGATAGGTGGATTATCAACCAACAATAATTGAGCTGGAAGGTAAAATAATGACTCAATTTGTTTCTATTTTGGTTGACCCAAGTGCAATTCTGAGCTATGTTAGTCCCAAAATAGTGGAAATGTGTAAATTAAAAGAACATAAATTTAAAAGTTCATGGCTGGTATAGCTAGCCACTAGAGAAAAATGAAAGGTCACTGCAAAAATTTCAAACTGTACTTTGGAAATTGCAGAACAACAGTTACAAGTAGACCTGAACATTCCGCCATTAGGGTCCTATGATGTTTTGTTGGGTATGGACTAGCTAGAAAAGCATTGGACTTTACTAGACTGTAAGGAAAAGATTATTTATTACAAAATGCACGATGGAACAAGTAAAGAGATTCAAGGAATCAAGAAACCATTATAGTTACGTCCAATTACAACATCCCAAATGAATAAATGTATAAGGAAGGGATGCCAATTATATGCTATTCAAGTGGGGTATGCAGATTCCAAGGAAAAATCGCCTATGATGGAAAATGTACCTGTGGTGTAAGAATTCCTGGATGTCTTTCCAAAAAATATTTCTGGATTACCACCAAGAAGGGACATAGACTTCACCATAGAGTTAATGCCAAGAGCTTCTCCAGTATCAGGAGCTCCTTATAGAATGAGTGTGCCAGAACTAACTGAGTTGAAAATGTAGTTACAAGAATTACTGGATAAGGGCTACATTCGTCCAAGTGTGTCCCCTTGGGGAGCACCAATACTGTTCGTGAAGAAGAAGGATGGGACCATGCGAATGTGCATAGATTATAGGCAACTCAACAAATTAAAAATTAAGAACAAGTACCATTTACCAAGGATTGATGATTTGTTTGATCAAGTGAAGGGATCGCGATGTTTTCCAAGATAGATTTAAGATCTAGATATCACTAGATCAGAATCAAGGATGAAGATATCTGCAAGACAACATTCCGTACCAGGTATGGACATTATGAATTTGTGGTGTTACCCTTTGGGTTAACAAATGCACCAGCAACCTTTATGAGGTTAATGCATGGAATCTTCCATCCTTTCTTAGATAATTTTGTACTTATATTTATAGATGATATTTTGATTTATTCTAAAAACCAAGAAGGGCATAAAGAACATTTGAGGATTGTGCTGGAAATGCTAAGAAAACACCAGTTGTACGCTAAGTTCAGCAAATGTGATTTCTTCAAAATAGAAATCCAGTATTTAGGCCATGTTATTTCAGCAGAGGGAATTGTTGTTGATCCAGAAAATATCAAAACAATCATGGAATGGCGAGTGCCCCAAAACATGGCAGACATTAGATCCTTTATGGGGTTAGCTGGGTACTACCGAAGATTTATCGAAGGATTTTCTAGAATTTATTTTCCTATTACTTCCTTGCAGAGGAAAGGAAAAGTTTTCAAGTGGACTATTGCATGTCAGAACAATTTTGAAAATATGAAACAACTTTTGACTACTGCACCTGTGTTAAGGGTAGCTGACCTGAACAAATAATTTGAAGTATGTATAGACGCAAGTAAAGAATGTTTTGGAGCAGTCCTATCTCAGGAAGGCAAAGTGGTGGCGTATGAATCAAGAAAATTGAAGGATCATGAAAAAAGGTATTCAACATACGATATGGAGTTAACGGAAATAGTACATGTGCTCCGGGTATGGAGATATTACTTGTTGGGCAAGAATTTTGTGTTAAAAACATATCATAGCAGCTTGAACAGTTACTTCAAGCAAGCAGATTTTAACTCAAGACAGGAAAGATGGAATGCCTTCTTAAGTAAGTTTGATATGGATATTCAACACGTAAAGGGAAAATAAAACCGGGTAGCTGATGCTTTAAGCAGAAAATTACATGGTATCTATGAACTGTAATATAATCAGCTGGAAAATAAATTTTTGGAACAAGTGAGGGAAGAAGCACAAAAAGATTCAGAATACCAATTTTTATGGCAATAGATGGAGGAAATCAGAAAGCAAGGAAGTACATCTGAGTATGGAATAAATGAAGATCAACTGCTAACTTTCCGAGGTAAAGTATATGTGCCTAACTGTATGGATCTGAAAGAGCTGATAATGAATGACTACCATCGCAGCAATTATGCAAGTCATCCAGGATACTAGAAAATGTTGACTGTAATTAGGAAGGTATTTTTCTGGCCTAGTATGCGTAAAAACATTGCCAAATCTCTAAGTAAATGTTTGGAGTGTCAGCAGGTGAAGGTAGAGCATCAAAATCCTGTAGGATTATTGTAGCCCATACCGATACCTAAATGGAAGTGGGAGGTCATATCCTTGGACTTCATTACAGGCTTACCCCGAACAAAGAGGAAAAATGACTCTATCATGGTGGTGGTGGACAAATTGAGTAAATCTGCACATTTTATACCCATGTAGTCTACTTACAAGACTATACAAATAGCCGACATATTCATGAAGAAAATTTTCAGGCTACATGGAATTCCAAAGACAGTTATTTTAGATTGGGATGTTAAGTTTATTTCTGCATTCTGGAAGACCTTGTTTAGTGGACTGGGGACTCAGATAAAATTTAGAACAACTTATCTTCCCCAGACTGACAGTCAAACAGAGCAAGTAAACCAAGTCTTGGAAGATATGTTGCGCATGTATGTGATGCAACAATCAACCAAGTGGGAGGAATATTTACATCTGGTCGAATTTGCTTACAACAATGGTTACCAGGAGTCTCTGAAGATGAGTCCTTTTGAGTTCTTGTATGGGAGGCAATGTCGCACACCCATAAATTGGAGCAGCCCCGAGACAAAACTAATGTTGGGACCCGAGATTCTTGCTGAAATGGAATCAGAAGTAAAGAAAATCAAACAAAATCTGAAGGCTACACAAGATCGACAGAAGATCTATGCAAATAAAAAGAGGTCTTACCAGGAATTTGAGGTAGGAGACCATGTGTATGTGAGGATTAAACCCAAGAGGAGTACCTTGCGGTGGACCTCTTGCGTCGGGTTAGCTCCCAGGTTCTGTGGACCTTTCCAAATTTTGGAAAGGATAG
This sequence comes from Pinus albicaulis, assembly GCA_034641835.2. NCBI lineage: Eukaryota > Viridiplantae > Streptophyta > Pinopsida > Pinales > Pinaceae > Pinus > Pinus albicaulis. The sequence continues at coordinate 874,467,178 of CM076582.1, forward strand.
GACCTGTGGCTTATCGGCTGGCTTTACCTAGTCACATTCGAGTACATAATGTATTTCATGTGTCTTTGTTAAATCGTTATGTGCATGATCCAAAGCACGTAATTCATTGGCAAAATATACAGGTAGGCTAGAATTAAAAAAATCCTAACTTGATGTATGATTTATTTATGGGAATCTGACATGACACCTTGTTGTTCGCAGGTAGAGCCGGACGGCGAGTTTCTGGTCGAGCCACAACACATACTTGACCAAAGGGAAATTCAGCTACGAAAACGAATCATCACCTAGGTCAAAGTGTAGTGGAAGCACTTTGGCCCAGATGAGGCTACTTGGGAGGATGAAAGTTTTGTACGCAAGGCTTATTAGGAACTATTTACTGAGCTGGATTAAAACACCAAGGATAGTGTTACTTCCAGGGGGAAGCTGTGACAACTGCATTACTGCTAACTAGTTGGTTAACTAGTTAAATGATTTTTATTATTTGTTAATGAAAAGACAGACAATTCATGTCATTTTTTTAAAATAAAGTTGTTATGGAAAAATAAATGGATAAGAAAAGTAAAAAGCTGATGGTAAATGTTTCCAAAAACTGAAAAGAGGTTGGGGACAGTTGGAAACAATTACTTGCTCCTCTGGGGATATAGGATTGATCCCAGTGAGGAGTGGGGGTTCTGTTGATGGATGAAGGGAAGAGTGAAGATTTCCTTAGCTAGTAGAGAACCAGTGGAAAATACTCAGAAATTTCCTGAAGTTTCTGGTACTGACTGGACTAGGTGTCCTGAGGTCACAACAGAAAGAAATCCAATTTTAACCCATACCGTTCAGTTTGGAGCACGGGGGCAAGGAGGACGTAATTGCCTCACTTGATGGTTCGGAGAACCACAGTTAAAACCTGAAAAAAAAAAATCATATAAGTAGTTATGTGTTTTGTTTTATTTCTAACTAATTATGTACTATATCACAATTCTTTGACAGTTTGAATGGAAAGAACGGTTGATTTTAGAAAGAATTATTATAATATCTGGTTATTTCCTGGAGATGGTATGAGTATAGGGAATTAATAATAGGAAATGTATAAGGTTAAGATTCTTTTACAGCTATCGTTTAATTTTAACTTTATTAATTCAAAAATAAGAAGTGAATAAATATTCTTATTTAGCAGCAACTATGTAGCCGAAAATTAGTAAACACACAGAACCTTTGGTATTTTTATTGGGAGTTAGAAATTGGTGTGGTGGAAGAAGCATTGATAAAACTGTTGGTCTCGAGTATTGGGTGAAACCCTACCCATGACTCATCGCCTATTTGTCTCCACTATGATTCTATACAAGGACATAGAGTACAGTGGTCCGATCACCCTTTTCAGATCTCTGTAAAAAAAAAAACAGAAGAAGAAGAAGAAGAAGAAGAAGAAAAGAGTTTAATTCTCAAAGGCAATATAAAAAGAGGTAGTCTGTAGCAAGAAAACCCGTATAAGTTTTTCAAATTCGAAGTTAAGATAATAACACTTCACCATATATCCTTTCTATAAGAAGACTATGCCATAATTAGATCTCCGTATAAAAAATAAAGAAATAGGGGAAAAGAGTCTGTAGAAGACTTAAACCATTTCTATAACCTTAGAAAACATGCGCTTACTTATAAATACTGGACCTGACAGTTAATGAGCATTTACCATGAAAATTTAAACCATATGACGATATAATGAAAAATATAACTCTGCAACGGAGTAACTTAATGATACAGATTTGCAGTAAGAACACACATTCATTGGAAACTCAAAGCTTAAGAGATATACTGACAAAAAGAAAGGCTTCAGAATTTATTTGAGTAAATGCGTTCTTTTGTAGAAACCCAAATTATAGTAAGGGTTACGAAAGTAATCCCATTAAATGAAAACAGAAGATAGAGATTTCAAGTGCTGAGGCTCTCAGAGTTTCTAAGATAATGTCATTACATCAGTTTTTATATCAAGCAAAAGAGCATTGTAACCTTCGCAGGGTTAACGAACAAGGTGACTTGTTCAGGCTTCCGGCCATATATATAAATAACGAAAATTAACCCTTGAGAGAGTAACCCCGAGAGAGAAACCTCAGAGGAGTAATCCTTTTGTCTAGACGATGCAAGTGAAGAAACACCTGGAACATTTAATGGGTGTGATGGTCAGCATTGAATCCACACTTAAGCCGTAGGAAAATCTTTAGTATCAAGCTACGCACCAACCTGTCCAAATTGCCCTGTGAATCAGAAGCCAAGAAGGAAATGATTTCAGACAGAAGTCCTGGGCGAATTCTTTGACAGTATAAGAAGGAAAGGTAAATAAAAAGGGGCAAGCCCGAGAAAAGAGCAAACTCTTATAAAACCATTTACCTGATTTCTGTTAGTAATATTCCGTAACTCTTTCTGGAATTTTCACCCAAATTTTCCAAGCAATACAGGAAAAGGAATGGGAAAGAAATTCGTAAATAGACAAAGAAATGAGTTGGAGGTTTCCAAGGGTAAAAATGCAGAAAAAACTCCGACTTAAAATTACAGTAAAGGGGAATAAGAACAAGATTTGCTTTCTTTACCTGACGTTGAGCAATTCCAACCCAGTTCTGAGAAATGTACAATGTGCAGGCTTCAATAGCGTCTCTGTCATGCTCGCCAAGGAAATCTCGACACCCATTGTAAGACTGTGTGGCCTCAATACAAAGGCATAGGGACAGCAGAAGAACCATCTCGGTTGGAGCCATACCACACTGAGGCCAAGAACCATTTGGAATGAAAAAAAAACTACGAAGTTCCAGCACAGTAAACCAAAGCCCAGTTGTTTAGGGTTGGCAGGGTAAACGAAAAATACTCCCGCCCAAATTCCCCAGCATTGATCGACCAGATCCTGCGGTGAAAATCTGGGTAGATACAACCGAAGTAATACAATATCGCACGACATATCAACCAGCTGTCCAGAGTCATTACTCTCCAGTACTTGCATTAATTAATTGCCAGAATTGTGACAACTAAGCTCATGTTTGGTATGAGGCGAGACATTAAACTGGGTTAAGAATATAAATATACATACGCATGTATACTATTAATCAAGGAGCTAAGTAAAGCAAAGGTCGAAAAATGTAAATTAAATATAAGCTATACTTTATAAATGTCGGGACTTGTTAATGTGTTAAACTTAAGAACAGTATAGTAGGGTTGCGCTAGTTTAAGTTTGAAATATAATTAGAAAATAGAACTTTAAAATTATGCATATAACCTTTGTTATTTGTGATATTTTATTTATTTTTATTTATTTATTTTTAATCTCATATATAAAAGTTGTGACATTCTCAGTACAATCAACAATCATTACACACTTTCATGCAAAAATTTGCATATCTATGTACCAATTTCTTGCCTCCTGATAGCCTACCTCCACTACGCAATCCCTAATGAAGAAGACCTATGAATGAATTCGAATTGGCCTTGCCTTGACTGCGCAACCCTCATTGGCATCTCCAATGTGTGTCAGATGCATTGAATGCATCACTATAGTCACAACAGATAGTCCATCTCACCCTTTCACCTATCTCTCCACTAGGTCTCCACTGGAACTGACATACAAGTAGTTAACTGCTGTATTTGTTCAATTGCAAGTGAGTTTCTATTTGTGAATTAATTAAATAATTTATTCACTAAACTCTCACTAGTGTATCTTCAATTAGAACTAGATACAACTAGCACAACTGAGTTTAACTCACTTAACTGAGTTAAACTAAATAACAACTCCCATAACTACTCTTCCAACTTTGTCAAAACTCTGCCACTTCAATTCTAACTGAGTCCTCCGTGCATGATTCACCAACCACCCTAGGAATAATGTAATTCCTTCAGCCCAGTGATTTGCGAAATCTGTTCACTGAAATAAAGTGCTCCAAGAGAATAAGTTGATATTTATTGTCGGATTATTATTAAGGGCTAATAATAATCGACATGCACCTATTTTTAGATTAGCGATCTATAAATAGACTTCACACAATCTTCTAAAAATATAATTTCATCTATTTTTCCAACTTGATCAACCATTTACAAATAGCATCCTGCAACTTATAGAATATGCTCACTATGTGACTACAAATAGACATACACCTAAAAATAGCCTACAGGCCCCACTTAGTGAAGATGTTTAATTTTCACTAAGCTCATCATCTTATTGAATCTCAACAGTTTACATAAATGAATGTGATAAATTATAGTAATAATCCATTTGAGGAAATTTCTCATACATCATAAATATTGGAATTTCTAAATACATTCATAATATCATGGATGATGATTTGGACAAACTTTCTAAAAGTGAAATCCTGAATTTCAGTTTGAAATTTTACTTCCATCCCGTGTCACAAAAAAATTGAGGTATTTACTCCATGGGTTGTTGGTTGTTGAAAAGTTTGAGGCATTTACTTTATCAGAATTAGGTTGTTGAAAAGTTCGAGGCATTTACTCTATCAGAATTAGGTGAAAAGTTCGATAAGGTATTTATTCCATTAATTTTCAATGAAAATTGAGATATTTATATGAGTGTTTGAAGATTTGTTATTTCCCATAATCCAATTTAGAATTTCATATATATATATATAAAAGTTTATAAATATTGATAAGAAATCTTGTTTATATAGGTAAATGTGATAAATTATGATAATAATTCATTTGAGTGAATTTTTCCTTAAAGCATGAAATATATGAAAAAAATTATGCATATAATTTACTTACATTCATGAATTTTTCATACATCATAAAAATTAAAATTTCACATACATTCATAATACCATCAATGATGATTTGGACAAACTTTCTAAAAGTCAAATGATGAATTTTTGTTTGGAATTTTACCCCATTTAGTTTCACAAAAACTTTGAGGTATTTACTCCGTGGGTTGTTTGTGAAAAAATTGAAGGATTTGGTAGTTGAAAAGTTTAAGGAATTTACTCCATGAGAAGTCACTTCGAGATATTTACTCCATAGAAAATAAGTGAAGAGTTTGAGGTATTTACTTCATTAGCTATTGGTGAAAATTTTGAGGTATTTATTTCATCCTTATGTGAAAAGTTTGATGTATTTACTCTACCAATAATAGGTGAAAATTTTGAGGTATTAACTTCATCAAAAAAAGTAGTTGAAAATTTTGAGGTATTTATATGAGTGTTTAAAGTTTTTTTATTCTCCATAATCCAATTTAGAAGTTTTATTAATGATTATATATATACATGAAGTGTTGCCTCAAGATAGGATAACTATCTTGGACACACAATCACTTGGTTGAGAGAATCTCTCAACCACACACCAATCTAGGAAACATAATAGGAACATACTCCTTTAGATAGACACAATCACAACTGAGACAAGCAGGAATCACTTTTTCCAAAACACCCCCTGTTGGAGTAGAGTCCCTTAGGACCCCAATTTTGGGACAAATATTAGTGTTTTTGTTAGTTTTGAGTCGTGTGCGCTGTGCAAAGAAGAGTCAAGGGGCTTTGGGGTGGGTCAAAGTCCCTTCATGAGTTGTAATGGGTTAATGGGTAAACTAGGGGTTTCAAAACACGGTTTGAGGACCATAGTATGTGCGCAAGTGAAGGTATAAATATAAGTATAGATAGAGTCAAATAGAGATCTATCCATTATTATATTTTGATACTTGAGGGATGATAGAGCTGAGAAGTTGAATCTATAGCAAGTGTTTGTGTCTGAGAGGCTCATGCTGGCTATGTGCGCAGAGACCTTAGTCTATTTGTGTGTGGATCCCACTGGTTGTGTGCGCGGGTAGATCTAGTGAAGTGTAAGGGTTTCTGTGAAGACTGATCAATAAAGAAATATTTTTGCAATTTTGTTTACCTAATGCATCTATGATTCACTTCTACGTATGATTTCAACTTTCTGTGTATGATTTATGTTATCAGTAATCGAGATCAGTTGACATGCATGTTTGTACTGTTGATGCGTAAGATATTTGCATAGATATGTTACTTTAAAGGCTGAATACTACATTGCATAGATCCGTTAGAGCGGTTAAAGAGATTTCAGACTTTATGTTTGTCTGTGGGCGCAGGGCTAACCTATGCTAGTCGGCCTAGGGTTTCTGGTGCGCAAGGCAGTGTGTCTAATAAGATAGATCTGTGGATGCCCGCTTCATTTAATTCTCTCTCAGCGTGTGGAAACTTTGTTCCAACACCCCCCCATACTGATTTGGGTGAGCCTTTGATCTTCTCAAGCAGGTCATTGCCAAAAAGGCCAGTAGTAAGAGGGTTTTTTGGTTGCGCGCTAACTTTGACCTTGGGTCAGGACCCCTCAAGCCAAAAAATGGTTCCGTTGCCGAGACCGGGATCATTTTTAGAGAGATTAAATGTTGTGGCAGCCATAAAAAACCGAATTAAAAGACTACTTTGAGCAAAAAATACGCGAATTCGCCATCAAGGAGAATAGAAGTGATAAAATCTCTACTGAAAGGTGGGTACAGAGGTACATTTTCACAAAGGTCCACGAAATTTTATTTGTGACCTTTGCGCATGAATCAAGCAGTGGTTATCAAGGTTAGCTGAGTTTCAAGGCTGCTGGAAGGGTAAAATCACTCAGTGGATGCCTGAGTTGATCCAACAATTAGAAAAGACTGATAACACCATCACTCGTGCGATAGACCATTGGGTTGTTTTGGGTGGATTTGTCATAGAGTTTGTGGTTGATCAGTTTGTTTCATATTTTGAAGCAGAAAGGAGTTTATTCAAAGGACTGAGAGGTAAGTTCATACGCTCTTTGACTTTGCTGATTAAGATGTTATTGTGCGAAAAGGGTGTTATGTGCTGTCACACCGAGTGAATGTCCCCAAACAAGTTTGAAAGCACTACGCACAATGGGAAGTACTTTTGGGTCAACCAAAGAGGTGAAAGATCGGTATACAACCCTCTGAGAAACCCGCCTAATAGTGATACAAAGAGTGGTGAAGCTACGCGCACGGGAGGTAACCCTCCATCCACCCCACAGTCGAACTCGCGCAAGGGTAGGTCATCTCCTACTCCACCTCCACCACCGCGAGGAGGCGATATGGCTGCACATATGAAACTACCCACCTTCAAGGGTGTGAGAGATGAAGACATGGATAGATTCTGGTTTGTTGCAAATGCGGTATGGACTGCACAAAACGTCAACACCAATGCTGTAAAGAGGGCACAAATAGCTATGGCATTTGAGGGCTGTGCACTGTATTGGTTTATGGTATATCTAGCTCAGAAAGCTGACCCTACTATCGATGAGATCAAGAAATATTTGAAGCAATGATTTAGAAAACCAAAGTCCTACTCGCAATGTATAACAGAGCTAAAATAAATCCGACAAGAGCTAAATGAATCTGTCTGGGAGGCAGATCAATGATTGAAGCGCACTATCAGCGAAGGAGGATTTGTCTATGATGATAAGAAACATAAAGAATGGTTTATTTCCATGCTCCTGCCACATCTGTGTGGCCCCCTGAATCAACAGAAAATGATTCTCAAGCTGAAGCTCTTGAAGTTTCCATGAAGTTGGAAGCCGCGCCCAGAACTGATGACCAATTCAGAACTCTACAAATCCAAAATTAGTTAGAAGTGATCCATTTGAAAGTAATAACTTAAGCAAGGACACGGGGAAAGAGGCTTGCACAGAGGTATGGTGTATACCCTGTAAAGGCTTTGGTCACACAAAAGATCAGTTTCCCGTGCTTCAGGATTACATGCAAGCGGAAGGGCCAAATCTGTTGCGACCCAGGGATGCTGCAGGACCAAGCGGTACTCCCACGATGTGGTGCTTTGTCTATCAAGTGGCTGGTCGGTACGACACAAAAATTTTCCCTCGATTAGGAAGTTATGTTCCAGAACTGAAGCAGAAATGGTGTAGGTTTTTCTCTTTGGTTGGCCACGATGAGCACCACTACGACACATTCAATTTGATGATATACAATCCCAACCTCTATAGAGTGCAAGTCGACCCATCCTCACCAGCGTCCCCCTCTAAGCGTGGTGGATCTCTAGCCAGAGGAAGGGGAGGAGGGAGAGGTGGAGGTGTAGGTCGCGGAAGAGGACAACTGATCTGATATAATTGTGGAGATGCTAAGCACTTTGTGCGTGATTGTCGGAACCCTACGCGACAGTGTTGTAGGTATTGTAGATAGTTTGATCATGTTATTGAAGGTTGTCCTGTTTTGAAATCTAGAATGTAAGAGAAGAAACCGCAGATGCCTACGCAGAATATACAAATGGTTAGAGTTGAGTTGTGGGAAGATGATCCGAGTGTAAACATAATTAAAAAAAGTGGTGCTGCCACTGGAGAAGACGAGGGAAAGAAGGTTTACGCAAAACCCTGGATCAGGAAGGCTTCTGAAAAGAAGGAAGGATTCAACCTGTAGAGGGAGAAGGAGACTTTTGTAGGAGCTAGAAAGGATTTTGTTGCTGCAGGTGCTTCCACATCCAATTCAATCACAAAAGCAAAGATTGATGATGAAGTCAAACCCTTCTTGCAAGCGCGCATCAATCTATTTCATAACCAAAAATTAGTAGAAAACCTTCAAGCTCTGATAGATAGATGCACGGATAAAGAGTTGCCTCAAACCAAGAATAAGGATGTAAACAAGATCTACAAGAATAAGAAGAGAACCGGTTGAGAGATGTGCATGACCGTGCGGATTGGGGAATATGAGATGGATTAGGTCATTCTGGACTTGGGATTCGATGCGAATGTTCTATCTAAGAAGACCTGACAGAAGATGGGCAAACCAAAGCTGGAATGGTCCACCATTTAGCTGTGCATGGCCAATCAACAGAAGATTATTCCATTGGGAAGAATCCCATAGGTTATGGTAGATATTGCTGGAGTCAAGGTACACGCAAAGTTTTAAGTAATACAAATTGTTGATGATATAGACCCCAACCCTACGGTGCTAGGACTAGATTGGGCTATCGACATGGGGGTCATCATCAACTTGAAGCACATGAGTATGAACTTTGAAAATAATGGTACTCAGGTTGTAGTACCTTTGGATCCTGCAGAAGGGGAGAGATATATAGAACCAGTGCGTGCAGAAGACGATGTAGACCACATATACAAATTGACCGCACAAGAATAGGATTGGAGCAACCCAACTGCTGATGGGATGCTGAATTGGGAAAAGGATAGCTCATGCTTCTCTGATTCAGATGAGGAAATGGAAAACTGGAAAAATCACCTGCATGATGTTTCTATGTTGTGCTGCCTCAAAGTCACTAAAAATTTACATTGCATCTCCTCAGAGGTACGAGAATTTCCCTATTTTGATGGTTCTGGTAATGTTGTTTTATTTTTGGAAGAAATGGAAAAGGTTGTCCCCGAAGAGCGAAGGTTCTGGGCACTCGATCTTTCCATGCGCGCAACTCCAGCATGTTGGTGGTATACGCACAAAGGGAACTTTGAAAATTGGGATGAATGCGCATGTATGATGTGTTTGTGCTTCACTCATCCAGTAACAAAGTTGGATGAAGTATACACAGGAAAGAATGTTCGCGATAAATGGACAACTGCTTGGGGTGATGAGCCTCAACCAGAATGGGTGCATATTTTTGTCCATACTCTAGGAAATCTGCCCAACAATTGGTACTTGGAAGCAAAGTTGTGCCGAGGGAATGCTGGTTGGGCCTCCTTAAAGGAAAGTTTTCTCCTCACTTTTAGCTTTTCCAGTGGGTTTGATTGCATTAGCCTTGCACAGAATCCAAAGAGTTGTATTTGACACAACCACACCTACAATAGAGGTTCCACCACCTGCATGGGATGCGTAGATGCAGGATATTTGCAACTACAAAAATTTGTCAGTGGAATATAACAATGAAGACCCAAGAAATGTCAATATTCCAGAGTGAGAGGGGGAGTGCGCAATTGAATGCCCCTTGTTAGGAATGATGTATGTGACTAAGACCTTAAAAATTAAGAAAGTCAACATTGGGACGAAGGAACATCCCAAGTTGGCCAAAATAAGAGATTATTGGGATGATGACACAGTGGGAAAGGCTGCAGAGATGTTGACATAATATCAGGACCTATTCCCCACTAAGTTTTCTGAGCTAAAAGGAATTGTAGGAGACTTGGGAGTTATGAAAATCACTCTGAAACCATATGTGCGCCCCGTCAAGCAGTGACCATACCAGTTAAATCCAAAATATAAGCAGAAAGTGAAGGAAGAATTGGAGAAAATGGTTCTTGCAAGAATCATTGAGCCCCTGGAAGAGTCTGATTAGGTAAGCCCGATGGTTGTTTAGGAAAATAATACTAAGGGAGAAATAAGGAATTGTGTGGACATGCGCAAACCGAATGATGCATGCGTACATGATCCCTTCCCTACCCCATTTTTAGATGAGATATTGAACAATGTTGGAGGACAAGAGGCCTACTCTTTCATTGATGGATTTCAGGGTACCATCAGATCAGGATTGCGCCAGAAGACCGAAGTAAGACCACTTTTGCAACAGAATGAGGATCCTTCCAATACACAGTCATGTCCTTTGGATTGAAGAATGCACCTGTTATATTCTCGCGCGTAGTAGTAGCTGTATTCAAGGAGTTCATGCACAAGTTTCTAGAGGTGTAATTTGATGATTGGACTGTGCTTGGACTACTGAAGAAGCATGTTTCCAACCTGCGCATGATGCTCGACACTTGCAGAAAGCATCAAGTCTCCCTTAACTTGAAGGAGTGTATATTTTGTGTTCCTTTTGGGATCTTATGGGGGCATATTGTTTATCAGCAAGGTTTGATGGTAGATCCAACCAATGTTGTAGTTATTTTCAATTTAGAGGTTCCTGCCAATGTAAAACAACTGCACTCTATTCTGGGACACACAGGATATTATAGAAAATTCATTCAGGGCTACACGCTGATCACTGCACTCATGGAAAAAGTGCTGAAGAAAGATGTGTCCTTTTGTTGGGATGAGGACTGCCAAAGGAGCTTTGAGCTGCTCAAGGAAAAGATGCTTACTGCGCCTATTTTAGTATTCCCTGACTGATCCAAGGTCTTCCATGTGCATGTTGAAGCACCTGGCATTGCACTTGGCGCTGCCTTAGGGCAGCCAGGAGGAGGAGATATTGATCACCCCATTTCCTTTGCAAGTAGAAATATCTCTAGTGCAGAGCGCAATTATTCATCCACAGAGAGGGAAGGTTTGACTATGGTCTATGCTCTGCAGAAATATAGGCATTATCTGCTAGGAGGGCACTTCAAGATGTTCACTAACCACTTTGCTTTGAAGTACCTAGTCAACAAGGCTATGTTGGGGGGGAGGGGGGGGGGGGGGGAAGATTTGTAGATGGTTGTTGTTATTCCAAGAATATGATTTTGAAATCATTGTTAAGCCTAGTAGATTGAATGCTGGACCTGATCACTTATCACGCATTGAGAATGGGGAAGAACCGACCAGTCTGGAGGAAAAATTACCTAATGCGCAATTGTTTTCCATTAAAGTGGTCGATGAACACTTTCTAGATATAATTCACTTTCTAACTACTGGTAGTGCACTTGCTGAATATTCGATGGAACAAAAGAAGGAGTTGGTTACATGTATAGATGACTTTACATTGATTATTGGTCAACTGTACAAATTGGGTGAGGATGAAGTTTTAAGAAGGTATGTATTAGAACATGAAAGACAAGACATCTTGGTTGAAGCTCATGGGGGAGTGGTAGGAGGCCACTATGCAGGGAAATCCACTGTGCAAAAGGTTCTGTGTGCTGGATTATGGTGGCCCACATTGCACAATGATTCACATGCATATTGTTGAGCTTGTGATGCATGCCAAAGAATAGGGAAGCCATCGCGTAGAGATAAGATGCCATTGCAGCCACAGATGGATCAACAAGCTTTTGATAAATGGGCCACAAATTTTTTTGGACCTATTAATCCTCTTGGAAAAAATACTGGCGCATGCTACATGATCACTGCAACAGACTATGTAACCAGCTGGGTAGAAGCTAAGCGAGTAAAATATTGTACTGCAGACACTGTTGCGCAATTTATTTTTGAAAATATCTTGACTAGATTTGGGTGCCCAAAGATATTGATGAGTGATAGGGGTACACACTTTGTTAATGAGACTATTGAAGCTCTGACATAAGAATTCACATTAGAGGAAATTTCAGTCTAAAAGTGGCATCCTAAGGAAAAATAATAAAATAATAGTAAAAATAATAAAATAAGAGTTATGAATTTTGGAGGGAAAAGAGGAAAACAACATTTTTTAATTGTATTTTGACTTATCTCCCTATAGGTTTACTCAAATTTCACATTTAGACACTCATTAGATGCGGAATTAAATTTCACTTCCAACAAGTACCCATAATGCATACTTTTGAGAAGACCCACATTCATAAAATTTGTAGATACATTAAAAAACATTTCGAAACACGTTTTTTAATGTATCTACAATTTTCATCAAGGTGTATCTTCTCAAAAGTATGCATAATGGGTACTTTTTGGATGTGTAATTTAATTTTGCATCCAACGAGTGTCTACACTAGAAATTTGAGTAAAAATACAAGGATATATGTCAAAAATACAATTAAAAAAAGCAGTTTTTCTTATTTTCCCTCCAGAATATTTGCATGTACCTATTTTTAAATTTAAATCATTTTGATTGGTTTACATATTATGACATGGAAATTACATGAAAATTTCATGGGCACTTTTAGGCTGAAATTTCCTCTAATGAGATGCATCACCAAAAGAGTACTCCCTATCACCCTCAGGAAAATGGTGTAGTAGAAGCCTTTAACAAGATCCTGAAGAATGTGCTTACAAAGATCTGTAATGCAAACCAGAACGATTGGGACATGCACATGCTTGTTGTCTTATGGGATTATCGGACCACATGCAAGAAGTTCATTGGTAAAACACCATTCATGATGGTTTATGGCCAGGAAATTATCATGCCGTTGGAATGAATCGTTCCGACCTACGTATCACAACATTAACTAATATGGATGAACCAGACATCATGGAGGAACGTTTGTCACAATTGGTGGCATTAGAGGAGGATCGGTTTATTGCCAAATTTCATCAGCAAGTCCAGAAGGCGCACGAGAAGGCCTGGAATGATAGGCACATCATGAAGAAGGCATTCAAGGAAGAAGATATGGTTTTATTGTACGACAGTCAGTTTGTGCACCACCCAAGGAAGTTTAGAATGCATTGGTTGGGGCCGTATATTGTGAAGGAGACCACTAATGGAGGTGCGGCGCGCTTGGCCACGTTGCATGGTGAGAGTCTCCCAGGGTACATCAAAGGAAGCTGATTGAAGCCATGTAGGGATAACCCTATGCCTACCAAATGACTATATGGACGGAGAAAAGGAATCCACTTGTCTGCACGCTACGCAGAGGGAATGTGCAGGCATGTGTGACATGAGCATAGAGGTTGTGCGCGGCGGGAAAAAATAGTCGTTGGAACAATAACTCTAGTTGAAAATTTGATTTTACCATTGGATGGAGCGACTTTTCTGCAATTAATGATAATATCTTACTCTATTTTTGACTGTTTTTACGGGGATAAGGTGTCATTAATGAATTTCCGACTGTTTTTACCATGGATCGCCTATAAAAATGAGGAAGTGAGTCGCATTATGTTCTTTTGTTGTTCGAGTGAATTTTACCTTGAGATTATTAGTGTGCGTTGTATGTATGTGGTCCTATTGGAGGGGGATATGTTTGGGAATCTCCCATCTGTGAAATTTGATGACTGGGATTTGGCCAATGAGAAGACCTTCCTAGAATTTCCGATGGAGTACTACCTTGAATGCGTTGTGTACACTGAAGTGGCAAGAGTAGATCCCATGCCTTGGGAGCGTGGGTTGAGCAATGCCAGAATTCTCAACTTGTTGAGGATTCCTCACTTTGGAAGATATCCCATCAAGGATAAATGTGTGCGCCAGTTACTGGCGTTGGTGCACGATGGATGTCTTTGGATCAAAAATCGAATTCCAATCGATGTTGTGGGTTTTAACCCTGAACAAAAATTATCTACACACGAATATTATAGCATAAAATAAACGGTAGCGAGAGCCTAAAACATAAAACAGATAAACACAGAGATTTTCCCCTGGATCCCAAATCAGGACGACCAGCTTAATTTTTCATTATATTCCTTTTAGTGTTACAACACATATATATACATGCCGAAGCATACATGAACCCTAATCCATTAATCCTATATTAGAACATAACCGTAGTTCCCTTGAACGGATCTAAAAAAATACCAGGGGTCGAAAACCATTGTACCCCAAAACCATGTGCAAAACCATGCACAAAACCATGGGCGCGGAATACACACCGGAAATTAAGGACCCAAAAATTTTCGCCGGGGCGCTGCCCCGAACCCCTTACGCCCAACGCAAATCCCCCGCGCATGTTTAGTCGTGGAAAGAATATAACACATACCCAAAATTCTCCCACTTGTTATTTTCTTTCCGCAGTGGGCCATAGGAGAGCTTAGTCATTGGCCCAATTCTTCAACACCCATTGTTTCTCTACACCAAGAGAGCTTCTGAGTGCTCACAGACTTCGTAAATGAATCTGAAACATTCTTCAAAGTGTCCACCTTTACCAGCAACACCCTTTTAGCCTCAACCATATCTCTAAAAAAGTGATATTGAACATCAATGTGCTTTGTCTTTGAATGATAAGCAGGGTTCTTAGCCAAGAAAATTGCACTTTGGCCATCACAGTTTATCCTTATAGCTTGCTGTACCAACCCCATACTTGAACACAATCTCTGCATCCAAACTGATTCCTTGCTTGCATGAGTGGCTGCTATGTATTCTGCCTCTGTAGTTGAAAGAGCCACTACAGAGTGTCTTTTACTCATCCAACTGACTGCGCCTCCAAATAGGCTAAACACATACCCACTTGTAGATCTTCTTTGGTCTAGATCTCCAGCCCAGTTTGCATCAACAAAACCACGAATGTCCAACATTCTTTCCAATCCTGGTCTTCCCTGGTAGCACAAGCCATAATCACTAGTGCCACGTAAATATCTGAAAACCCGCTTCACTACTGTCCAATTCTCCTTCCCTGGGTTTGACATAAACCTGCTCAATACTCCCACTGCATGTGCAATTTCTGGTCTAGTACAGACCATTGCATACATCAGGCTACCCACTGCACTTGCATATGGAACACGGGACATATTCTCCTCTTCTTCTTGTGTCTTAGGACACTGTTGAGCAGACAGCTTTACACCTACAGGAATAGGAACCTTCACCGGTTTACTATCCTGCATATTGAACCTCTGCAATATAGTCTCGACATACTTCCTCTGGTTTAACCAGAGCTTCCTCTTTGCCCGATCTTTCTTAATTTCCATGCCCAAAATATAGTTTGCAGCACCAAGATCCTTCATGTCGAATTTGGAGAACAGTTGGGTCTTCAAATCTTGGATAATTTCTTTGTCATTTCCAATCAACAACATATCATCCACATACAAGACCAAATAAATAACACGGTCACCAATTAATTTAAAATAAACACGGTGATCCTCCTTTCTTACGAGTAAGCCAAGTCCCCGTATATGAGTATCAAATTTACGATACCACATCATGATATTGATTTACTTATACACCAGACTTTTCATACTGCCATACTAGTTCTTTCCTTCACCTTCCACCATAAAGCCTTGGAGTTGCTTCATGTAGATCTCTATGTTGGGGTGCAGGGATGATGAGCTTAGTGAAAATAAGTCACCTTCACTAAGTGGGCCCGCAGGCTATTTTTGGTGCAAAGTCTATTTTTAGACATATGGATCATGTTCTATGAGTTGCAGGATGCTATTTGTGGATGGTTGGTCAAGTCGGAAAAAATATATGGACTTATATTTTTAGACATATTGGGCGGAATCTATTTTTAGATTGCCAGTCTAAAAATAGATATGTCGAATATTATTAGCTCTTAATAATATTTGGACTCTAAACATTATCTTATTATCTTGGAGCACTTCAGTTAAGTGCACAGATGTGGCACAGGAGCTGATAGAAGGAATTACGCTATTCCTAAGGGTTAAGTGGAGCTATTGCATGGATACTTCAGTTAGAACTCATGTGAGAGAGTTTGGTGGAGTTAATGGAGTTGTGTTCAGTTTAACTAATCTAAACATAGTTGAGCTAGTTGTATTTAGTCTAACTGATTAATACACTAGTGAAGAGTGGTGTGAATTAATTATTAATTAATTCACTAATTATAAACTTATTAATCAACTAAAGAATACATCAGTTAACTTCAGTGCATGGACAGTTTCAGTGGAGACCAGTGCAGAGATAGGTGAAAGAGCAGGTTAACTATCAGTTGTGACTATATTGTTGCATATTTGCAACAACCAGTGATTGGAGAAGCCAATGAGGATTGCGCAGTACAAGCCAGGTGGTTCGAAGTTATTTATGAGCCATCCTACAACATTGATTACGCAATAGAGGTTGGCTATCAGGTGGCAGAGATTAGAGCATGTGTTTTGCAAGATCTAAGCTTGATTAGTGTGTAGCAATTGGAGGTTGTGCTGAGAGCTTGTGAGGAGCTTTGTAAAATGATTGTTACATGATATCTATGACATATAATATACAGATAGTTGGGGGTTTTTAGCTTTAAGCTTTCCCATGAAATACTGTGTTCATATGTGTGAATGTTTATGGTTTTAATGTGCGCATGCAATTGATTTTATTTCCGCATGTAATGATCAATGGTAGAAGAGATTCTGTATTGTGCATGAAGCTAAAACAGTGTGTGAGCAAGAGAATCTTGGTGAATAATATATCAGTTATTCAAATTTTATACATGGTATCAGAGCAATATTGATCATTGGAGCAATTGAAAAACATTAAAGCGGTTGAGTTTTGTGCTGGTGGAATTCGAATTTGCAGCAATGTTTTCTTGGTGTCGAAGTTGAGATGTCTTTCAACGGATTGCGATTGGAGTATGCCCTTGAGGGCAGCTCGAATTATTTTGCATGGAAGGACAGGATGGAGGCGGTTCTGGATGACAATGGGTTGAAGGAGTTCATAGATGCAGAAATTCCAAAACCTACTTCTAGTGATGCTACCGTACTTGACGCATGGCAAAAGAAGACAACAAAGTGTCGAAGGATTCTGTTGGAAGGTGTGAAGGATCACATAGTGTCCAGCCTTCATGGTAAGGCTTCTCCATTCTTGATGTAGAAAGCTTTGAAAGATTTATTTCAAAGCAAGAGTGACCAGAGGAAGTTGGCGCTCAAGGATAAACTCAGAAACATAAAAATGGAGAAAGGCGACAGTATGCCCAAGTACCTCACGAAGTTTGTCCAATGCAGGGATGATCTGGGAAGTGTGGGGCTTATTGTTGATGATGAGGACTTGGTGAGCTTGGCTCTCCTTGGGCTTCCGAAGAGTTGGCATTCCTATCAGGACTCTGTCAATGGTCGGGAGAAATTGCTAGGATGGGAGCGACTTTGGTCGGATCTTGTGCAAGAGGAGATAAGGCGAAGTACCGAGGACAAATCTTCATCAAAGAACTCAGATGAAGAAAATTTCACTTTGGCTGCCAAAGCAAAGAAGGGGAAGAGCAAGAAGCATGCTTCTCAATCCGGTGCGAAAGGCAAGAAGCAGGACATGTCCAAGGTGAAGTGCTTTCACTGTCACCAACACAGACATTATGCCACTAGTTGTCCACAGAAGAAGAAAAATAAGCAGGCTGCTGGATCTGTAGCTGGAGAGGCCTTAGCCTCGTATTTTGAGCTTGATTTTTCACTGATCGCATGCTTGGTCTCAAGTGTGATGGGTTCAGTGTGGTTTCTTGATAGTGGTGCATCTTTTCACATGACAGGAGATAGAGATTTGTTTACTGATCTGGATGAGAAAGATCTTGGAGTGCACATCGAGATGGGCGATGATGGTAGATATAGTGCGACCGGTATCGGTACCATTTCCTTTGAGAGGGAGTCTAGTAAACCCTTCGTATTGAAGGAAGTGATGCATGTTCCGGGATTGAAGAAGAATCTTATCTCTGTGGCGATGTTAGAAGACAAGGGATATGATGTTGTCTTTAGCGAGGGAAAGGCTTTCCTGCGCAGTAAGGCAACTGGTGAGACCCGGAGGATAGGGGTTCGAGTTAAGAACCTTTATCAATTGCAGGTAGATGGCTGCGCAACAATGGCAGGCAAGGCAGAAGGAGTGGTGAGCCGAGATGATGGCGAGTTGTGGCACCGGAGATTGGGCCACCTTCACCATGGAGCTTTGAAGATACTGCAGCAGATTTCTACTGGGCTTCCTAAAGGCACTCTTGCGCAATCAGATCAGTGCAAGGGGTGTACCTTGGGAAAATTTGTGAAAACCACCTTTCACGAGAAGGATAGTCGCGCCACGACGATCCTTAAGAGAATTCACACAGACGTGTGTGGACCTTTCTCAGTAGCTTCGACAGCAAAGCACAGGTATTATGTGATATTTGTTGATGATTTTTCTCGTAAGTGTTGGATCTTCTTCATGCAGAAGAAGAGCGAGACATACTCAAAGTTATGTGAGTTCAAGGCACTGGTTGAGAAAGAATCGAGGAAGCAGGTGAAGGCTCTTAGGAGCGACAATGGTGGTGAATTCATCTTTGGCGAATTCAAGGACTTTTGCAGCGCAGAAGGAATTCGAAGAGAGCTCATAGCACCTCATAACCCACAGCAGAACGGGGTTGCTGAGCGGAAGAACAGAACGATCGTGGGTGCTGCACGGGCGATGTTGCATGATCGGGGCCTACCCATTCACTTGTGGGCGGAGGCATGCAATACTACAGTATATGTGCAGAACCGTTGTCCTCACAGAATACTTGGCATGAGTACACCCGAGGAGGCGTTTTCTGGTAAGAAGCCTGATATTTCCCATTTGAGGATTTTTGGTTCACCTGTTTACATTCATGTGACGAAGGATGCCAGGAAGAAGCTGGAGCCGACTGTAGAGGTTGGGATATTTGTGGGGTACAATGATACACCCCACAACTATTGCGTGTATTTTCCAGACAGTCAAAAGACTATTATGCGACGGGATATCAAATTTCATGAGGAGAAAGCCATTAAGTGTTCGCTTGAGAGGGAACCACACTTGCATGCAGATGAGGAGCTATTAGCTCCTAAGGATGAGACTCAGAATGTGGATCAGCCACAAGAGGAGGTTCATGGAGTGGAAGAAACCACTCATGTAGCACCAACCATCAGAGGGTGGAAGCGCACTGGCGGCTGAGCGACCGGCTCAATATGCAGAGAGTTGTAGGAGTCCCTACATCACAACGCGTACAAAGACAATCCCCTCGAATCCATACTAGAGCATGGCTCTTGTGAGCAAATGTGTCGTGACAGAGCCATCCTCTTTCGAGGAAGTTGTGGAGGACCCCAAATGGGTAGATGCCATGGTGGAAGATTATGATTCAATTGTCAGAAACAGTGCATGGGAGATTGTCCCAAGGCCGGAGGGGAAATCAATGGTGGGTTCACGATGGAACTACAAAGTGAAGCAGGCGGCTGATGGGAGTGTGGAGAAGCACAAGGCAAGATTTGTTGCCCGTGGCTTTTCACAGATTGAGGGGATCGATTATGAGGAAACCTTTGCACCTGTCGCAAGGTATTCTTACATACGGACGATTCTTGCTCTCTCAGCGCAGATGGGGTGGCACATTCATCAGATGGATGTGAAGACTGTGTTCCTCAACGGGGTAATTGAGGAGGAGGTGTAAATAGAGCAGCCCGAAGGTTTCGAGATCTTCAGCAGCGAGTCGCATGTGTGCAGGCTCAAGAGAGCGTTGTATGGGTTGAAACAAGCACCTCGTGCTTGGTACACACGGATACACAGTTATTTCACCGGACATGGATTCTCCAAGAGTGAGGCGGATCCGAACCTATACCAAATTGTGGTGGAGGGTAAGTTGCTGATCATTGTACTTTATGTAGATGATTTGATTTTTACAGGTGATGAAATGTTGATACACTCATGCAAGGATGATCTTGAAAAAGAGTTTGAGATGAAGGACTTGGGCCTCCTTCATTATTTCCTGGGATTGGAAATTTGGCAGCGCAGTGATGGACTGTTTGTTTCTCAAGGCTAGTATGCCCGGGAGATACTGGAGAAGTTCAACATGCATGGCTGCAAGCCTGTTGATACTCCTCTTCCTGGTGGATGGAGGAAGGAGGATGCTACTTCGGCGGAGGTAGTGGATGCCACTGTTTATCGACAGTTGGTGGGGTCGCTTATGTATCTGGTCAATACACGACCCAACATATGCTATGCTGTTAACCAGCTTTTAAAAGCTATGGTTAAGCCTACCAAGCTCTACTGGAAGGAAGGAAAGCATGTATTGAGATATCTCAGAGGCACATCGAGATATGGATTATGGTACAGACAGTCGAATGAGGTGAAGCTGTGTGGCTTCACGGATGCAGATTGGGCAGGGAGCCCAACGGACAGAAAGATCACATCTGGAGGGATTTTTAGTATCGGGTTGATAGCAGTTTCTTGGTACATCAGGAAGCAGAGATTCGTGGCACTCAGTTCAGCAGAGGCCGAGTATATGGCAGCAAGTTTGGCTGCATGCAAGGCTATATGGATGAGGAAGATCCTAGTCGGGTTGTTCGGTTCACACTTAGAGCCTACTGTGATTTATTGTGATAATCAGAGTTGCATCAAACTCTTGGTTAATCCAGTATTTCATGATATATCTAAACACATTGACATCAGGTATCATCATATCAGAGATTGTATGCAGCGGAAGATCATGTTACTTTCATATATTCCCACGGAGGATCAGGATGCTGATATCTTGACGAAGGCACTCACCAAGAGAAAATTCGAATACCACAGAGGCAGGATAGGGGTGGCAGATAATCCTTATCTTGTTAAGAGGGAGTGTTGAGATTGCAACAAGATGATGAGCTTAGTGAAATGAGTCGCCTTCACTAAGTGGGCCTGCAGGCTATTTTTGGCACAAAGTCTATTTTTAGACTATGTCTATTTTTAGACATATGGATCATGTTCTATGAGTTGCAGGATGCTATTTGTGGATGGTTGGTCAAGTCGGAAAAAAGAGATGGACTTCTATTTTTAGACATATTGGGCGGAATCTATTTTTAGATTGCCAGTCTAAAAATAGATATGTCGAATATTATTAGCTCTTAATAATATTTAGACTCTAAACATTATCTTATTCTCTTGGAGCACTTCAGTTAAGTGCATAGATGTGGCACAAGAGCTGACAGAAGGAATTACGCTATTCCTGAGGGTTATGTGGAGCTATTGCATGGATACTTCAGTTAGAACTCATGTGACAGAGTTTGGTGGAGTTGATTGAGGAAGTTAATGGAGTTGTGTTCAGTTTAAATAATCTAAACATAGTTGAACTAGTTGTATCTAATCTAACTGATTGATACACTAGTGAAGAGTGGTGTGAATTAATTATTAATTAATTCACTAATTATAAACTCATTAATCAACTAAAGAATACATCAGTTAACTTCAGTGCATGGATAGTTTCAGTGGAGACTAGTGCAGAGATAGGTGAAAGAGCAGGTTAACTATCAGTTGTGACTATACTCTTGAATATTTGCAACAACCAGTGATTGGAGAAGCCAATGAGGATTGCGCAGTACAATCCAGGTGGTTCGAAGTTATTTATGAGCCATCCTACAACATTGATTACGCAATAGAGGCTGGCTATCAGGTGGCAGAGATTGGAGCATGTGTTTTGCAAGATCTAAGCTTGATTAGTGTGTAGCAATTGGAGGTTGTGCTTAGAGCTTGTGAGGAGCTTTGTACAATGATTGTTACATGATCTCTATGACATATAATATACAGATAGTTGGGGGTTTTCAGCTTTAATATTTCCCATGAAATACTGTGTTCATATGTGTGAATGTTTATGGTTTTAATGTGCGCATGAAATTGATTTTATTTCCGCATGTAATGATCAATGGTAGAAGAGATTATGTATTGTGCATGAAGATAAAATAGTGTGTGATCAGGAGAATATCGGTGAATAATATATCAGTTATTCAAATTTTCTACATCCTATTTTAGATCCCCGTGAAGAAATGTTGTCTTCACATCCATCTGTTCTATCTCAAAATCAAATGCAGCAACTACAGATAAAAGTAATCTAATAGAAGAAACTTTGGCAATAGGAGAAAAAACATCACCAAAATCAATTCCCGGCACCTGGGAATAACCTTTTGCTGCCAAATGAGCTTTGTATTTCTCCACCTTACCTTCTACATTCATCTTCTTTTTAAACACCCATTTTCTCTCGATGGGCTTCCTTCTAGCCGGCAACTCGACCAGATCCCATGCCTCATTTTTGTGCAAGGATGCCATTTCATCAACCATGGCCTCCTTCCAGATTTTTCCATCCTATGAATCTACTACCTTCTTGACAGTTCTAAGATCATCATCAGTTATAGTTAAGGCAAAATTTGAACAGAAAGAAGATGGACTATACCTTTCCGGTTGTCTTCTTTCCCGAGTTGATCTTCTCACAGCTGGAGTTTGTGGCTCTTCCCCTTCTGAGTCTTCTTCTGTTGTAGAGTCTGATTCATCCTCCTTTAGCTTAAAATCTATATTCTCAGGTTCCTTTGGCATGACTTCATGTTTAACAACATCTTTCACCTCTCTAAACACCACATCTCGGCTGTACACAACCTTCCTTGTTTCCGGGTTCCAAAGCTTGTAACCTTTTAAACCATCCTTATACCCAATAAAGATGCACCTTTCAGATTTCTTATCCAACTTGGTCCTTTTCTGCTTTGGAACATGTACATATGAATCACATCCAAATACCATTAGATGTGAAAGAGAGGTTTCTTACCAGTCCATACCTCATGTGGAGTCTTCTCCTCCAACACTGATGAAGGTGATCTGTTAACCAGATAGCATGCAGTCTCCATTGCCTTTGCCCAGAATTCTTGTCCTAACCTGGTACCACTGAGCATGCTTCTTGCCTTTTCCATCAGTGTTCTGTTCATTCTTTCTGCAACTCCACTTTGTTGAGGTGTGTATGGAGTAGTCTTCTGTCGTGCTATACCACACTTCTTACAAAACTATTCAAATTCCTTCTTGCAGAACTTCCCACCATTATATGTCCTTAGCACCTTTATCTTCTTCTCTGTCTGGTTTTCCACCATAGCCTTAAATTCTTTAAATCTGTCAAAGAATTTAGATTTCTTCCTCAATAAATATATCCATGTATTCCTTGAGAAGTCATCTATGAATGAAACATAGTACATAGACTTTCCCAGTTAGGAACTGACACAGGTCCAAACACATCACTGTGCACAAGTTCTAATATCTTGTTCGCTCTCTTAGCACCAGAAGGAAAACTCACCCGATTCTGCTTCCCATATACACAATGTTCACGGAAATCGAAATCCAGAGAACAATTAGACATACCTTCTACCATACCATTTCTATGCAGTATCCGAAGGCCCTTCTCTCCAATATGTCCAAGCCTTTGATGCCATAGCATAGTATTTTCTCCAAATACAGCTAGGTTTTCTGCTCCACTTTTAGGAACCACAGAACTGTTACACCCATCAATAACAGTGCTACCTTGTAGCTTGTACAGAGTTCCAATCCCAACTCCCCACATTAATACCAGTGCTCCCCGAACCATCTTGCAGGAATCTTTCTCGAACACTGTTTTTACACTTGCATCATCCATCTTGCTTACAAAAATCAGATTTCTGGCCAATGCAGGAATATGCAGAATACCAGGAAGTGTTCTAATTCTTCCACCTTGTAGCTTCAGCTTGAATTTTCCACGTTCGACTATTATGGCTTTCCTATCATTCCCTAGGAATACATCACCGCCATAATATTTCTCATACTTTCAGAACCAATCCCTATGGGGAGTGAAGTGAAAGGATGCACCCGAGTCAATCAACCATGACTCATGATCTACATGTGTATTTGAAGAAGAAGCCAAATACACATCCCCACCTTCATCCGAGGTGGTTTTTTCCTTTGCAGAAGGAGCATCATCAGATCCCTTTCCTTTCTCAGGAGCTTTAGATCTGCACTCCCTTTTGTAGCACCCTTCCTTTCCGCATTTCCAACATACCTTTACAAACTTTCCAGGAGATTTAGATCTCCCTCTAGATTTGGATCTCCCACTCGAAACCTTATTCTTGTTTCTGTTTTGGGACCTTCCTCCTACAGATAAGGCATCTCCATTCTGGCCCTCCATATTTCTCCATCTCATTTCCTCCGACAACAAGGTTGAGACAATGTCATCAAAATTCAAGGTAGTTGTATTTCTACCTATTGCAATAACCAGACTGTCCCACGAGTCTGGTAGAGAACACAACAAACTGATGCACTTATCCTCATCTGAGATTTTAATATAAACAGATGACAACTGACTTACCACAGTATTGAAGGCGTTTAGATGCTCTGTCACCGAGTCTCCATCCACCATCCTCAGGTTATACAACTTTTTCTGCAGGAAAAACTTATTCACCAGAGACTTAGATTGGTACAAAGTCCCAAGTTTTTCCCACAAATTCTTCGCCGTAGCTTCCCCAGATACATTCAAAAATACTGAATCTGAGATACACAACCATATTGTGCTCTTAGCCTTTCGATCCAGCTTCTTGCAGTCTTCATCTGACATTTTCGTTGGTTTAGTACCTGGATCTACCGCGATCCACTGATCTTTATCCACCATCAGATCATCCATCTTGAGCTTCCATAACTCAAAACTCTGACCATTAAATTTCTCGATCTCTATCTTCCCACCGCTCGCCATCTTCTTTCACCGCAAGAATCGATCCCACAGATCTCCCACTGAACAGGGTCTAACTCAGGCCCGAGAAAAAAACCCTCAGCAGAAAAGGCGTCCCCTTGAAGCCGAAACAGCTCTGATACCAAATGTAGGTTTTAACCCTGAACATAAATTATCTACACACGAATCTTATAACAGAAAATAAACAATAGCAAGAGCATAAAACATAAAATAGATAAGCACAAAGATTTTCCCCTGGATCCCAAATTGGGACGACCAACTTGATTTTTCATTATATTCCTTTTAGTGTTACAACACATATATATATACATGCTGAAGCATACATGAACCCTAATCCATTAACCCTGGATTAGAACATAACCGTAGTTCCCTTGACCGGATCTATAAAAATACCAGGGGCCAAAAACCATCGTACCCAAAAACCATGTGCAAAACCATGCACAAAACCATGGGCGCGGACTACACACCGAAAATTAAGGACCCAAAAATTTTCGTTGGGGCGCTGCCCCGGACCCCTTGCGCCGAGCGCAAAGGGGGGGCTATTGCCCCCCCTCTTACCCCCCCACGCGTGCTTAGTCGTGGAAAGAATATAACACATACCCAAAAAATTCTGCGCTGATCCACCGGATCACCGACTATCCAAAGAAGGGACCTAACCCTATGAAAAATTACGAAGAGAGCCAGGAGTAGAAAGTCGCTGCGAAGGTGAAGAACGAGTATAAGGTGGGGCGCGATTCCAGGGGCTTCCTGGTTCAATAGATTGTAGATCTAGTAGTGTGCCTTGGGACATTAGTGATGGCTTGAAAAATGATGCGCAAGTGTAGGCCTATAGTGGTCCCCACGCATTTCATCGCACTGGAAGGGCAGTGTGAGAAGGGAGTGAGTTTCAACTGGTCCCAGTTCCTCTACAATGAATTCATGGAAAACGAGCGCAAGGCACAGGAGGAGGGTAAGAAATTTTGTTATTCATGGCTACTCCTGCTCATTTATCTGGTTGCATGGGAAACGCCAGAGAATGCAGTCCTTTTAGACGTAGAGCCTGGCGTGTTTGAAGGGGCATGCTATGCCAACTTGTGGTGTGCCTTGGGACATTAGTGATGGCTTGAAAAATGATGCGCAAGTGCAAGCCTATAGTGGTCCCCACGCATTTCATCGCACTGGAAGGGCAGTGTGAGAAGGGAGTGAGTTTCAACTGGTCCCAGTTCCTCTACAATGAATTCCTGGAAAACGAGCACGAGGCACAGGAGGAGGGTAAGAAATTTTGTTATTCATGGCTACTCCTGCTCATTTATCTGGTTGCATGGGAAACGCCAGAGAATGCAGTCCTTTTAGACGTAGAGCCTGGCGTGTTTGAAGGGGCATGCTATGCCAACTTGTGGGATTCCACATACCCTAAGCGCGTAATGGAAAATAAGATATTTTTGGTCTTATTCGAAGGAGGGTTGGCTGCAGCAATCCACTCGTACCCTCAATTTTCCTCAGCTGCATATGAAAAGTATAAAGCCATTGCATAATTTCAAGTGTCTATGCATAACGTACAGATCCGTGCATGCAAGGATAGGGTATGGTAAAAACTGCCCTACATGGTGACAAAGGCCAAAATTGATCAGGTCACTACGACTTGGCTAGTATCACTAGAAAACCGGGCTAGGCTCCGCCAATCCTATCACAACCTTGACATCAGAGAAAAAGACGACAGATGCTGCAAAAGAGACAGGTCAAGGTGCAGAAGCTGGGAAAGAAGCCAAGAAGGGCACATAAACATAAGCGGAGAAGGAAAATGAGATGGAGATTGAAGTTGATATTGATGGCTGAGCTAAAAAGAATGGTGTTGAAGAGGAGTCCCCCATAGGCACCAAGAGAGGAGCTGAAACTCCCAAAGGTACGTGCAAGAAGAGAAAAGGATATAAGGTAGGAAGAGTGGATGATGTCACCCTCACGGAGGATGATCTGGACAATATTGCATATGTAGTCACATCTGCCTTCGAAGATCGATGAACTGCGTTGGAGGAGAAGTATAAAGGTGCGGTGGACATAATGCAGACCGGTCTACAACTACTTCAGATCAAAATAGAAAACATTCAAGCGAGAATTGCTCAAGCAAGGCTGGATCAAGTGAGCGTGAGTACCAACATCATCACCAGCCCAGCAAATAGCCAGATCTACCTCTTTCCTGGAGCCGCGGTCACCTTGGAGCAGCCTGACTTGTGCGCACAGGTGAAAACGTGCTTTGAGGTCGGTATTGACTTGTCCATGCTTCTTAGTGGCAATTTGCACGCGATCCAGTCCATTATTATAGATGAGCTACAATGTTGAGAGGCACACATGTACCGACATCTCACAGAGGCAGAGAAAACAGTTGCAACACGTACACAACAATATATGCAGGCTCAAGCAGCCTAGCAAGAAGTGGTAGCCCTGTTGGAAATGTTGTCATTGATGGAAAAAGAGATGGCAAAGGAGGAACACCTGAGGCAGCAACAAGGCAAAGAAAGCAGCAAAGCAATAAGATGTAGAGAGGGTCGAGCAGTAGAGACAGGTTCATTTAAAGAAGCAGAGGCAGCAAAAGGAGAATTAAGCAGTAGCATCAGTCAAGGAGTAGATGAAATAAAAGAGAGAGTGTAAGACAAATAGCTACAGAGACAGAGCTTTTATCATGGAAATAAAGACAACAAAGAAGCAAATGAAGGAAATAAAGGAGACATGCAGAGGTAGAGGAAGCGAATATAATAAGAGATAGAACCATTATCAGAGGCAGAGGTAGAGGCAGAACGATAGAAGCAGCAGAGGCAGTGCCAGGGCAGAGCCGTTATAAAATTCCAAGCTGGGTGTTATTTATATATATATATAAACAAAGTCTGTGAACTGTGTTGATGGTTGGCGATAATACAATGAAGTTATCCATAACACTAACGTAGCAAAAACACGACAATGTTAAACTAAATAGAGGTGGAACCATAATTAGATGTGCAGTGGTAATGGAGCTGTGTGTTATACATATCGTAGGGTCACTTATAAAAGACTGGAACCCGGAGTAAAAGTGTTGGACCGGAACCTAGAGTGGAGAACGAAACCTTGCGAGAGGAACAGTGACATGGTTTAGAGTGAACAGTAAAGGCCGTAAGTAGAATTCATCGCACTGCCTATCGACCATAAGTGCTATTGCCCGGAGGAGGAGCGATTCCATACAGAAATCGACACGTGGCCTGTGGACCCATTCCAAAACCGCTTGTTAAACTGTGCCATCGCGCGTTAACTTTCTGCGTTGGAAGCCGCGCGAAATGGACATGAGCCGTTGATTTGGAAACGGGCCATCGGACGGCGATCACGTGTTGAACATTCCCGGAGTTTAACGAAGGTGTGCGGAGGTTAGCGAAGGTACGATTCGACCGTGTTGACCCCACATTGGCAATGTGTTGTGAGTGTGTGGGCCCAAATCAAATATATATTAAGGTTTATGAATTAATAAGGATGAAGGTGTGACCATATATTGATATATATTAAGGTTGCGAGTTAATAAAAGAATGCCGAGTATTGTTGGACTCTGGTATAACGTTTCTGGATTAATTCAAGCTTGCCCAGATTTAAAATCAACTATTATATAACTACAATGAAGAGGGAACTGCATACAGGAGAAAACGAAAAAGAGACTAAGGTTGGATGAATGTCTAAGGAAAAGAAAATAAGAGGAGAGCGTGCAGAGATGAAAGTTCGTGAACAAGAAAATTCCAGGGATTCAAAAGTGAATTGGACAAGTGAAAATCTCAGAAAACTGGAAAATGTGCAAGAGACAGTGAGTAGAAGAAGGCAGAACAGTCACTCAACAGCAGCAGAAAAGACAAATCCAATAAAGCCAAAATCCAGAAAAGGAGTTGAGTGAAATTGATGTATAACTGAAAAATGTAAAATTTGTAATTATTTTTATTGTTTGTGATGCAAAGGCAAGTATCCTAAAGAAAAGACAAAATCCCACTGTAGCATGGAAATTTGTACATATTGTAGTAATTCTCAAAATGAGTTGGAAAAAGGAATAAGAAGACAGAAGCCAAAGAGTCATGACTGTTCACTTCAAATTCCTTGTGAAATACAAATAGTCATGTGAGAATTTCTATATATAATATAAATTTTGATAAGCTCAAGAGAGAGAGAGAGAGAGAGAAAATATAGAGAATGCAGAATATAGAAGAATAAAGCAGAGAAGATTAAGAGAAGAAGAGCAGAAAGAGAAGCTACAGAACAGAGCTGATATCTGAAGTAAATCAGCATACATTTAGTTTGATAAATTGAGGAAGTTGGAGCTTCCCTATCAAGTTGCAGCTTGATAGCTGTCAGTAGTAGCTGACTGAGGTAGAAGCCTCCTGTAGGTTGGTGCCTGCAGAAAACTGAAGGGAGTTGGTGCTTCCTTGCAAGTTGTAGCTTGCAGAATTGAGGTAGGAGCCTCCTGTAGGTTGGTGCCTGCAGAAAAACAGTGGTGAGAGGGAGTTGGAGCTTGCCTTTGCATCACAACAATCATAAGATGTGGTTTTCTCCCTTTATGGGTTTCCACTCATATCTGATGTCTCTGTGCATGATATTTATGTGTTGATCTGATTTATATCATCTGCTTAATACCTGCTGCTCTCATATTAAGTCTACTGTTATATTATACTTGCTGCTTACATTCGAAGATTACTCACATGTTAAATTAGATATGAAATGAAAGTGTAAATAAGTTTAATGAAAGGTTTTAAAAGTTAAGGAATGTGTTAAACTGATTCATCCCCCCCTCTCAGTTTAACTAAAGGTTCAAAAATTGGTATCGGAGCAAGTTCCTTTTGTATCAGTCTAACAACTGAAAGGAGATCCTAGGCCCTCAAGATGGCTAGTCAAGAAGGAAGCTCAACCAATAAAGCACCTTTTTTCACTGGTGCTAATTATGCCTTCTGGAAAATCAGAATGAAAGCATATATAATGTCTTTAGGACTAGAAGTTTGGGATGTTGTGGAATTTGGATATGTCACAAAGTCAACTGATTCAGAGAAAGAAGCTAAACAAATCTTTGTAGCTAATGCAAAAGCAATGAATGCAATCTTAAATGGACTATGTGAAGCTGAGTTTATCAAAATAATGCACAGTAAGACTGCCAAAGATATGTGGGACACTCTAGAGAATATCCATGAGGGAAATAAAATGGTAAAGACTGCCAAACTTCAAGTATATAGAGCCCAGTTTGAAAATTTAAAAATGAATGATGATGAAGATATTGGCAGCTTCTTCTTAAAAGTTGCAGAAATTGTTAACAATATGAAATCTCTTGGAGAAACCATGCCAGAAAGTATAATTGTGCAAAAGATTCTAAGATCACTTCCATCCAGATTTAATCCCAAGGTGTCTGCAATAGAAGAAACAACTGATTGGGAGACCTTGACCATGAACCAGCTACTTTGAAATCTAACAGCATATGAAATGAGGCTCCCACAGAAGAAGCCAAGTACGAGGGAGGCAACTTTTAAAAAAGAAAAGAAGAAAGAAGAAACAGAAGACATATGCTCTTGCTCTGATGAAGAAGAGGCTAAATTTGTCAAGAAACTAGATAGAGGCTCAGGTAGATACAAAGGTAAACTACCCTTCAAATGATTTAACTGTGGAAGAGTTGGACATTATGCTGCTAAGTGTCCTCAAAAGAAAGTAAGGAATCAGGCTCAAGAATCAAAGAAAAATACATCAAAGAACTGGCAGAAAGGAAAGAAATTTAGCAAAAAATCCTTCTATGCTCAACAAGACAGCAGTACATCTGAAGACTCAGATGAATCCTCAGGAGAAGAAGGAACCTCTGAATTTTTACTGATGGCCATAGAAAATCTTGAAGGACTCTTGCTAGAAGAAGAAGAATAAGGGGAAGTCGACCTTGAGGGGGAGCTAAGAAGTGCTATGGAGGAGATTGACAGACTCAAACTAAAATGCAGAAAACAAAAAGAGATTCTCCTCAAATGTGTGAAAGAAGAACAAAATTCAGAATTCCTCATGCAGATGAAGGTAAAGCTTGAAGAAGCCAAGAAGATTGAAGATATGTTACTTCAACAAATCAAGGATAAAACTCGAGAACAAGAGAAGCTGGAAGAAGAAATTGTATGTATGAGGAAGAAATTAGAAAGTGCTCAACAGAAAGTGTCTATATACCCTTCTCAAATGACAAGCTCTGGTAAGTTGAATGAAATCTTGGATGCTCAAAGATCTCCTCTAATAAAAACTGGGATAGGCTATGAAGGAGAATCAAGTAAAGGCAAAGAAAAGGAAAACAAAAATATAATTTTTGTGAAAGTAAAGAAGGCTGATGAAGCAGCTCAAATAATTCCTACAAAGAAAGAAACATGTAATGAGAAAGACAGAGACCAGAAGAAACCTCTAATAACAAAGATTGCAACAAATACTAAGACAACAGAGAAGGAATCATATACTCCTGATTATATCAAATTTGGAAACCATCAAAGGAGATTCTTGCCTCCTATGAAGAATGCCACCTGTTATGTCTGCCACAAGCTGGGACACATTGCTGCATATTGTCATGCAAGGAGGAGTAAATCAAACCAGCTAAAGATGCAAACAGTGAAGAGACTGTCTCAAATAAACAACTGGAGAAAACAACCTCACATCAGGTATGCAAGTTGCTTCTATGGTTACTGTTTTTATTGTAAAGAATTTGGCCATAAAATCATTGAGTGTAGAAAGTATGGACAAAGATTGATTTTCAACACTTTAAGGAGATTTATGAATCAAAGAAATTTTGTTCATACTCACAATTCTGCAAAAACTATGATCAAATGCTTCATGTGCAATCAAGCCGGACATATGCCTTCCAAATGTCCTCTAAAAGGATGCAATTCATCACTTTACAAAAGATATCAAATAGAAGGATGCCTCCAGTGGAAAAAGAAGGAGAATAAGTGTGACCTGGCTCTAACTGCTCAAGATCTGAAAAGCCAGTGGTATTTGGACAGTGGCTGCTCTAAACACATGACTGGAGACTGTTGGCTATGTGTTATATTCTTCCCACGACTAGTCCAACGCGCTGTACGTTGCACCGGGCGCAGCAGGGGGGTCACAGGGGGGGCGGCAACGCCCCGGCAAATTTTTTTTTGGTATGCGGTCCCACTCATATGCGGACCCACCCATGTTTTGTGCATGAGTTTGCACATGGTTTTGGGGTACGATGGTTTTCGACCCCTGGTATTTTGTAGATCCGGTCAAGGGAACTACGGTTATGTTCTAATCCAGGGTTAATGGATTGGGGTTTATGTATGCTTCGGCATGTATATATATGTGTTGTAACACTAAAAGGAATATAATGAAAAATCAAGCTTGTCGTCCCGATTTGGGATCCAGGGGAAAATCTCTGTGTTTATCTATTTTATGTTTTATGCTCTCGCTATTGTTTATTTTCTGTTATAAGATTCGTGTGTAGATAATTTCTGTTCAGGGTTAAAACCTACAGAGACAGAAGCAAGTTTATAACTCTTGATGAAAAGAAATCTGGAAATGTTACTTTTGGCAATGATAAATCAGGAAAGATCAAGGGAAAAGGCTCAGTCAGCATAGAAAATGGCAGAGAAAAGGCCCAAGATGTACTACTTGTGGATGGACTGAAAGCAAATTTACTAAGTGTCAGTCAGATGTGTGACAAAGGCTATGAGGTTCTTTTTAGAGCACAAGATTGTATAGTCAGGTCAAGCACAACAAGAAAGACTCTGCTCAAAGGTGTTCGAATAGAGAGTAATGTGTACATAGTGAAAGAAGAAGATGAAGCCTGCCATCTTAGCAAACTTGAGGAGTCATGTTTATGGCATAGGAGATTGGGACATCTCAGTTTCGACTATATCATTAGACTGAGCAAGAAGAAAGCTGTCAGAGATATGCCAGAAATAAAAAGACCTTCAAATACCATATGCAAATCTTGTCAATTGGGGAAACAGACGCGCACATCCTTTAAATCTAAAGATGAGCTATCAACAAGAAGACCACTCCAGCTTGTGCACATGGATCTGTGTGGACCTGCTAGAACTAAGACACCAAGTGGAGAATCCTACTTCATGCTGATAATAGATGATTTCTCCAGAATGACATGGGTTGCTTTTCTCAAGAACAAATCAGAAGCACTAGACAAATTTAAGATATTCAAAGCATTAGCAGAAAATCAAACATGATGCAAACTAAAATGTATCAGATCAGACAGAGGAGGTGAATTCACAGATTATAACTTTGCAGACCTATGTAATGAACATGGGTTAAAGCAACAATTTACTATTGCAGGGACACCTCAGCAGAATGGAGTAGCAGAGAGACAAAACAGGTCTGTACAACAAATGGCCAGAGCTATGATGCAATAGAGCAACATTACTCAAACCTTTTGGGCAGAAGCTGTACACACAACAGTACATATTCTAAACAAAGCTCATTTAAGACCAAATAGTGATAAGACTCCTTATGAACTATGGCATGGTAAACCAGCATCAATCAAGCACTATAGAATTTTTGGTAGCAAGTGCTACATAAAAAATAATGATGAAAATATGGGGAATTTTGATGCAAGAGCAGATGAAGGAATATTCTTAGGATATGCATCCAAGAGTAAAGGATATAGATGCTACAATAAGACTCTTCGAAAAATTGTAGAAAGTATTGATGTAAGATTTGATGAAGAACTCCCAAACAAGACAAGAGATATAGACTGCAACAGCTATTCAAAAAATCATGAAGAAGAGGACCAAGATGATGATGAAACAAGCAAGACATCAGAAGATACTGAACTGAACTCGAAAACCCCCTCGAGATACACTCAAAAGAACCATCCAGAAGATCAAATCATTGGAGACAAGAGTGTAGGAGTGCAGACAAGAAGGCAGCTAACTGAATAGACATAAGAGGTATACATAGCCACGTTGTCACAAATAGAGCCAAAGAAATTTGAAGAAGCCAGTAAGGACAAGTCTTGGGTGAATGCAATGAATGAAG
This sequence comes from Pinus albicaulis, assembly GCA_034641835.2. Lineage (NCBI taxonomy): Eukaryota > Viridiplantae > Streptophyta > Pinopsida > Pinales > Pinaceae > Pinus > Pinus albicaulis. The sequence continues at coordinate 874,500,961 of CM076582.1, forward strand.
AATTGGACCAAATTGAGAAGAAAAATACCTGGGAACTAGTTCCTAGACCTGCTGAGAAGAATGTCATAGGCTCAAAATGGGTATTCAAAAATAAAATGAATGAGGAAGGACAAGTAATCAGGAATAAAGCTAGACTTGTCTGCAAAGGATACTCACAAATTGAAGGACTTGATTACGATGAAACATTTGCCCCTGTAGCCAGAATGGAAGCTATCAGAATGTTCCTGGCATTTGCATGCTATCAAAACTTCAAAGTATATCAAATGGATGTAAAATCTGCATTTCTGAATGGATACTTAGAAGAAGAATTCTACATGGAACAACCAAAAGGCTTCTCATTGACAGACAAAGAAGACTATGTGTGCAGACTGAAGAAGGCCTTATATGGACTGAAACAGGCTCCCCGTGCTTGGTACTCAAGATTGGATAAATATTTGCAAAAACAGGGTTTTAAGAGAGGTGGAGTAGACAACAATCTATACATAAAAGCCCATGAAAATGAACTCCTGATTGTTGTAGTGTATGTTGATGACATTATGTTTGGAAGCAACAAAGATGAACTAGCAAAAGGGTTTGCTAATGAGATGAAAACAGAGTTTGAAATGTCTATGATTGGAGAGCTCAGTTTCTACTTAGGACTGCAAATTCAACAAAAGAACACAGGCACCTTCATCTCTCAAGAAAAATACTTAAAAGAAATGCTGAAAAAATTAAAAATGGAAGACTGCAAACCTGTGACAACACCCATGATCACGGGATGCAAGCTGTGTGCTGATGATGGGACTGCAGATGTAGATCAAAAACTCTACAGATCCATGATAGGAAGCCTGCTGTATCTGACAGCATCAAGACCAGACATCATGCTAGCAGTAGGACTAGTGGCAAGATATCAAGCAACACCTAAACAAAACCATCTTCTGGCAGTAAAAAGAATACTCAGATATCTACAAGGAACAACACAATATGGACTTTGGTATCCTAAAGGCAAAAGCTTCACTTTAACAACATGCACAGATGCAGATTGGGCCAGTTGTGTTGATGACAGGAAGAGTACAAGCGGAGGTGCATTCTATCTAGGAGAAAGTCTGGTGGCATGGTTAAGCAAGAAACAAACATCTATCTCTCTGTCTACAGCTGAAGCAGAATATATAGCAGCAGCAACATGTTGTACACAAGTCATGTGGATGAAGCAAACTCTTCAAGACATGAAGGTAAGCACTGATGAACCTATTTCAATCAAATGTGATAATACAAGTGCTATAAGTATATCTAAAAATCCTGTACTTCACTCAAAAACTAAACATATTCCAATTAAGTATCATTTCCTCCAAGAACAAGTGGCTCAGAAGATAGTAAAGCTGGAATATGTACCAACGAAAGAACAGACAACTGATATATTTACCAAACCTCTTGCTAGAGAACCATTTCAATATTTGAGAAATAAACTAGGGGTAGTATCTGCAGATGCTACTCTCTGATATAAAGAGAAAGCACAATTTCAAGGGGAGAACAAAAACGAAAACATCATTCTAGGGGGAGAACAGCCAGCAAGGAAAGCATGAATTAGGTCCTCAAGATCAAAGGATTAAGGCAAAATAACATCAAGTTATTATCCTAGAGTTATCTGCATTATTCAAGCATGAAAAGGTCAATTACAGAGCAAAAGGATTAGTATCGTGTTCTGAAACATTATATTAAGAATCCGAATCGTGATTATCTTTTGAAAGAAATATATGCGTTTGAACTGTATCAATTTACAATGTATATTCAAATTCGATAATCCTCAAAGTGTTCTCTCAACAAGTCTTATACATCACTATGGAGCATCATGGTACAAAGTCAGCAGAAGAGGGCCTAAACATAACTCAGAGAGAGGAAATGAAAAAAGCAACCCTTTGCCATTGATGTCAAAGGGGGAGGAAAAGCAAAAGGAGAGGTTTTGCCATCAATGCCAAAGGGGGAGACTGTTGGAAATGTTGTCATTGATGGCAAAAGAGATGGCAAAGGAGGAACACCTGAGGCAACAACAAGGCAAAGAAAGTAGCATAGCAATAAGATGTAGAGAGGGTCGAGCAGTAGAGACAGGTTCATTTAAAGAAGCAGAGGCAGCAAAAGGAGAATTAAGGAGTAGCATCAGTCAAGGAGAAGATGAAATAAAAGAGAGAGCGTAAGACAAATAGCTATAGAGACAGAGCTGTTATCATGGCAATAAAGACAACAAAGAAGCAAATGAAGGAAATAAAGGATACATGCAGAGGCAGAGGAAGCGAATATAATAAGAGACAGAACCGTTATCAGAGGCAGAGGCAGAGGTAGAACGACAGAAGCAGCAGAGGCAGTGCCAGGGTAGAGCCGTTATAAAATTCCAAGCCGGGCGTTATTTATATATTTATAAACAAAGTCTGTGAACTGTGTTGATGGTTGGCGATAATACAGTGAAGTTATCCATAACACTAACAGAGCAAAAACACGACGATGTTAAACTAAATAGAGGTGGAACCAGAATTAGATGTGCAGTGGTAATGGAGCTGTGTGTTATACATATCGTAGGGCCACTTATAAAAGACCGGAACCCGGAGTAAAAGTGTTGGACCGGAACCTGGAGTGGAGAACGGAACCTTGCGAGAGGAACAGTGGCATGGTTTAGAGTGAACAGTAAAGGCCGTAAGTAGAATTCATCGCACTGCCTATCGACCATAAGTGGTATTTCCCGGAGGAGGAGCGATTCCATACAGGAATCGACACGTGGCCTGTGGACCCATTCAAAAACCGCTTGTTAAACTGTGCCATCGCGCGTTAATGTTCTGCGTTGGAAGCCGCGCGAAATGGACAGGAGCTGTTGATTTGGAAACGGGCCATGGGACGACGATCGCGCGTTGAACATGCCCGGAGTTTAACGAAGGTGTGCGGAGGTTAGCGAAGGTACGATTCGACCGTGTTGACCCCACGTTGGCAATGTGTTGTGAGTGTGTGGGCCCAAATCAAATATATATTAAGATTTATGAATTAATAAGGATGAAGGTGTGACCATATATTGATATATATTAAGGTTGCGAGTTAATAAAAGAACGCCGAGTATTGTTGGACTCTGGTATAACGTTTCTGGATTAATTCAAGCTTGCCCAGATTTAAAATCAACTATTATATAACTACAATGAAGAGGGAACTGCATACAGGAGAAAACGAAAAAGAGAGTAAGGTTGGATGAATGTGTAAGGAAAAGAAAAAAGAGGAGAGCGTGCAGAGATGAAAGTTCATGAACAAGAAAATTCCAGGGATTCAAAAGTGAATTGGACAAGTGAAAAGCTCAGAAAACTGGAGAATGTGCAGGAGACAGTGAGTAGAAGAAGGCAGAACAGTCACTCAACAACATCAGAAAAGACAAATCCAATAAAGCCAAAATCCAGAAAAGGAGTTGAGTGAAATTGATGTATAACTGAAAAATGTAAATGTTGTAATTATTTTTATTGTTTGTGATGCAAAGGCAAGTATCCTAAAGAAAAGACAAAATCCCACTGTAGCATGGAAATTTGTACATATTGTAGTAATTCTAAAAATGAGTTGGAAAAAGGAATAAGAAGACAGAAGCCAAAGAGTCATGACTGTTCACTTCAAATTCCTTGTGAAATACAAACAGTCATGTGAGAATTTCTATATATAATATCGATTTTGATAAGCTCAAGAGAGAGAGAGAGAGAGAGAAAATATAGAGAATGTAGAATATAGAAGAATAAATCAGAGAAGATTAAGAGAAGAAGAGCAGAAAGAGAAGCTACAGAACAGAGCTGATATCTGAAGTAAATCAACAAACATTTAGTTTGATAAATTGAGGAAGTTGGAGCTTCCCTATCAAGTTGCAGCTTGATAGCTGTCAGTGGTAGCTGACTGAGGTTGAAGCCTCCTGTAGGTTGGTGCCTGCAGAAACCAGTTGGGGAGTTGGTGCTTCCTTGCAAGTTGTAGCTTGTAGAATTGAGGAGAGCCTCCCTAGTGAGGTTGGAAATCTAAAACAAGGCAGATTCTAATTAGCTTCTGCCCTTGCATCACAACAATAATAAGATGTGGTTTTCTCCCTTTATGGGTTTCCACTCATATCTGATGTCTCTGTGCATGATATTTATGTGTTGATCTGATTTATATCATCTGCTTAATACCTGATGCTCTCATATTAAGTCTACTGTTATATTATACTTGCTGCTTACATTCGAAGATTACTCACATGTTAAATTAGATATGAAATGAAAGTGTAAATAAGTTTAATGAAAAGTTTTAAAAGTTAAGGAATGTGTTAAACTGGTTCACCCCCCCCCCCTCTCAGTTTAACTAAAGGTTCAACAGGCCCAGCACACAGAGTTAGAGATTCTAATCGATCGCCTCTATGGTGACCTTCTTGAGGTTTCCATCCCTGCCTCTGGCGTGCCTCAGGACAAAGTCGAAGGATTGGTGGCCGCCTTGAAGGCCTCTCGCTCATAATTCCAAGCGGTAAAGGAAAATTTTGAACAACAGATTGCGAAGTTACAAACCAAGCTCCAGCTAGATATTCCGCTCGAAGTGTGAGCCTAACACATTGCCTTGGTAAAGGAGGCTTCATCAAACATTGCAAAAATAGTTGACAAGGGAACTAAACTCCTGGATACATCCATGGGATTATGGACTTTAGTGCAGACACACCCCCTCCTCCGAAATATATCACAATATCTACGCACAAAGGTAAAAAATTTTGATGAGCTCCAGGAGGCGCTGCCAACACTTGTTCCTGCTCATAAAATGGCTCGCTTGCTGACAAGCCGGGTGGTTCAAGACGAAATTGAAGATCTGCACTGCAAGAAGCATATCCTCACCACCCATATGAAGCTATGGGTTGACGAGGCCATGAATTTATCTCAGGACATAGACGCTACCGGGAAGACCCTAGGCCAAACGTAGCAGAGCATCTGTCTCACAGCAGAAGGGCCTACGTCGCAGAAGTTGGTGTAGGAGGCTCATAGCGTTTTTGTTCAAAGCACGACCATCCTTGTGCCCTTCATAACATCCATTGAAGAGTTCAAGACCAAGATGCAGACCCCACCTCCTCTGTGACTCGGGACGAGTCACAAGATTGTGTTGGGGGGTTGCTGGAGTAGAGTCCCTTAGGACCACAATTTTGGGACAAATATCAGTATTTTTGTCAGTTTTGAGTCAAGTGCGTTGCGCAAAGAAGAGTCAAGGGGCTTTGGGGCGGGTCAAAGTCCCTTCATGAGTTGTAGTGCGTTAATGGGTAAAGGAGGGGTCTTAAACCATGGTTTGAGGACCATAGTATGTGCACAAGGGAATTTATAAATATAAGTATAGATCGAGTTAGATAGGGATCCATCCATTATTATATTTTGATACTTGAGGGATGATAGAGCTGAGAAGTTGAATCTGTAGTAAGTTTTTGTGTCTGAAAGGTTCCCGCTGGCTGTGTGCATGGAGACCTTAGTCCGACTGTGTGCGGACCCCGCTGGATGTGTGCACGGGTAGATCTGGTGAATTGTAAGGGTTTCTGTGAAGACTGATCAATAAAGAACTATTTTGGCAATTATGTGTGCCTAATGCATCTATGATTCACTTCTGCGTATGATTTCTTCTTTCTATGTATTATTTTTGTTATCAGTAATCGGGATCAGTCTGCGTGCATGTTTATAATGTTTATTCGTAAGATATTTGCATACATTTGTTACTTTAAAGGCTAAATACTACATCTCATAGATATGTTAAAGCGGTTAAAGGGATTTCAGGCCTTCTGTCTGTGGGTGCGCGCGCACAGGGTTAACCTGTGCTAGTCAGCCTAGGGTTTCTGGTGCGCAAGGCAGTCTGTCTAATAATATAGATCTGTGGATACCTGCTTCATTTAATTCTCTCTCAAGGTGTGTAAACCTGGTTTCAACACCCCCCCCATACTACTTCGGGTGAGACTTTGGTCTACGCAAGCAGGTCATTGTCGAAAGGGCCAGTAGTGATAGGCTTTTGTTGGTTGCGCGCTAACTTCGAACTTGGGTCAGGACCCCTCAAGCCAACACCCCCTTAATGAATACTTGTCTCGATATTAATATGCAAAGTCTAGTTGTGGTCAAACATAACAAAAGGATATGTCGATGTCCATATAAAGGACCAACCATCCACCGAAATGCATGGGTGCCAACCGCTGCAACCACCAGTCTCGTAGGATGTCCTTTGCATACATGGTTCTATCAACCATTATAACTGCATACATTTACCTGTACCTATAAACGCCCCTCCAACATCATCATCGTCGCGGGCTTTATCAGATTACCCATAACCATGCTTTGGGTTTTATCGGATTACCCTCAACCATGCCAACAAGGGCTCTCAGCCACCAAGGCTCAACACAGCGACAAAGGACCACAAATCTACCACTAAGGCACTTCAACCACTATGGGCCACAAATCTTCCACTAAGGCACTCCGACCACTATGGGCCACAAATATGCCACAAAGGCACTTCAACCACTAAGGTTCACTAGAGGGGAGGAGAGAGGGAGGGATAGAAATATGGATTTGGAGGGGGAGAGAGGGAGGGATTGAGAGATGGAGAGAGAGAGAGATGGGGGAAGAGAAAGGGAGGTAGGAGAGAAAGGGAGAGAGAGGAAGGAAAGGAGAGGGGACTTGAAAGAGAGGAGGAGAGAGAGGAGGAGAGAGGGAGGGATAGAAATATGGATTTGGAGGGGGAGAGAGGGAGGGATTGAGAGATGGAGCTGGATGAGGAGAGAGGGAAGGAAGAATAAATACATAGAGAGTGAGTAGTGGAGAGAGAGGGGGAGTGACAAGGGAGAGATGAAGAGGGAGTGTGTATGTTTTGGGGTGAGATAAAGAGACAAATAAGGAGATATGGAGAGAAGGGGGGAGAGAAGGAGAGAGAGAGAGGCATATGGTAACAAAGTTGGAAGGTGAAGATAGAGAGAGAGAGGTGGGGGGGGAGAGAAGGGAAGAGAGGTAGGGAAAGAGATATGAAGATGGAGAGGGAGAGAGGGGGAGGTAAGAATAAAGACATAGAGGGTGAAAGGTGGAGAGAGAGAGAGAGAGAGAGGGAGTGATAAAGAACATGGAGAGAGAGGGAGAAAGCGTAGCAGGAAGGAAGAGAGATAGAAGCGAGAGAGAGAGAGAGAGGGAGAGAGAGAGAGAGATGAGGAGGAGGAGGAGGGAGTGATAGATAGATATATAGATTGGAGAAAGAGAGTTTATGTTTTGGAGTTGATATAGAGAGATAGAGTGAGATATAGATATAGATGTAAGGTAAAGAGAAAAAAAGATAGATGGAGAGAAGGAGTGAGGGACAAGGAAATTGATAGATATGGAGTGAGAGAGAGTGTGTGTATGGTGGGGTGAGATAAAGAGAAAAAGAAGGAGATATGGATGGATATATAGATATATATGGGGGAGATAGGGAAGAAGGTTTCTTGCAGTAGATGCATTGATTTCAATGTAGATGGTGATTTCTAATCCTATTTGATTTCTTGCACTAGATGAATTGAATTTAGTGTAGATGTTGATTTCTAATGATATTTGATTACTTACACTAGATAGATTGATTTTAAAGTAGATGATTTCTAACCCTATTTGATTTCTTGCACTAAATGCATTAATTTCAGTGTACATGATGATTTCTAATCTTATTTGGTTGATTTCACTAGATGCATTAATTTTAATGTATATTTTGATTTTTGGTTATATTTGATTTCTTTCACTAGATGAATTGATTTCAATGTAGATTATTTTTAATCCTATTTGATTGCTTGCACTGAATGGATTGATTTCAATGCAGATGGTGATTTCTAATCCTATTTGATTGCTTTCACTAAATCCCTTGATTTTAGTGTAGATGGTGATTTCTGATCTTATTTGATTGCTTGCACTAGATGCATTAATTTCAATGTAGATGTTGATTTATAATTATATTTGATTGCTTGCACTGAATGCATTGATTTAAATGTAGATGATTTATAATCATATTTGATTCCTTGCACTAAATGCATTTATTTCAGTGTAGATGGTGATTTCTAATCCTATTTGATTGCATGCACTAGATGCATTGATTTCAGTGTAGATGTTGGTTTTAAATACTATTTTCCTACATTCAATATTATTACATTGACTACATTCTTATTATTCACAGTTTCTATCATTCAATATTATTACATTGTCACTTTGCGTTCAAAATTTTATTTCATCATTAAAGTTATCTTACAATATTTATCATCTCAACAAACTGAGGTAACTAATCAAATTTAAAATTAAAATGACTCCATGAATCTCAGAGATATTTAACATATTTAAAATGGTTACGTTAATATTAGATGTATTTACATATTATTGATAAAATTAAGCATATGTTCCTCATATTATCGATATATTTTCCTTGGTCGCACACGACTGAAACCAGCCTAGATCCATCTTAACTCTGGATCTATCAAGCACCGAGAGGGATCAAATCTCTCGAGGTGAAAACCTTTCCTCAAGTTTTGCACACAAAAAAGAGGTTTTCACCTCGAGAGATTTGATCCCTCTCGGCGCTTGATAGATCCAGAGTTAAGATGGATCTACGCTGGTAATAATCCATTTGAATGAAATTTTCCTTAGTGGATGAATATATGAAAAAAAATTATACATACATCAATGATGATTTGGAAAAACATTCTAAAGATAAAATCTTGAATTTCAGTTTGAAATTTTACAAAAAAAATTGTGGTATTTACTCCATGGGTTGTTCGTGGAAATTTTGATGGATTTGATCGTTGAAAAGTTTGATGCACTTACTCCATCATAAGTCGGCGAAAAGTTCGAGATATTTAAAAATTTGAGGAATTTTCTCTATTGGTATTTAGTGAAAAAATTGAGCTATTTACTCCAACTATCAGTGAAAAGTTTGAGGTATTTATTTCAGGGTAAGTGAAAAGTTTGAGGTATTAAATTGAGTATTTTTTTTTTTTAAATTAATTATTACTGAAAAGTTAGAGATATTTATTTTATGGGTAAGTGAAAAGTTTGAGGTATTAAATTGAGGTATTTATTTTTTTAATTATTAGCTAAAAGTTTGAGATATTTATTTTATGGGTAAGTGAAAAGTTTGAGGTATTTATTTTATTGGTGATTAGTGAAAATTTTGAGGTATTTATCTGAGTATTTGAAATGCTTTTATTCTTCATAATTCAATTTAGAACTTCAACTATTTAGGTTTATATGTATATTAAGCAAGAGTTTTATAAATTTTAGGGTTTACAAATATGGGTAAGAAAACTTGTTTGATAAGTGAATGTGATAAATTAAGGTAATAATCACTTTGAGTGAATTTTTTCTTAATGCATGAAATATATGGAAAAAAAATGAAAATTTACTTAATCAATGGTAGTTGAAAATTTTACTTCATTTCCCATTTTGGAGGAGAACTGAACATGGAGATTTCCTCTCTAAGAAGGGTGCTATACATGATTAAGGCTCTTGGTAGGTCTCCCATATTATTGATGGAATTTTCAGCATTAGTCATATCTTGATATTTAGTGCTTTAGCTACTATTTTAGCTTGCATGAATATTGTGATGGTTTTGTGGCTTCTATTTTGTTTTGACAGATATATTCCCCTTCCCGCCCACACACACACACACACACACACACACACACACACACATATATATATATATATATATATATATATATATATATATATATATTATGGGTGGTGTTTTTTTTTTAAATTTTTGGAGAGATGTTTTTGACAATTTTTTTTTTTTATTCATAGGACTTTTGTTAGACTATCTTTTTGATCTATTTTGTTGGATAGGAATGTGTAAAGCATGTACACATGTGTTGTAGCTTCTACAACCGCCCCCCAAAATTTTTCCCATGCTTTGATTTTGGAGCCTTCCCTTCTGTTCACATGAGCCTATCTTTTACTATCGTCAAGTATTCATGCTATGATCAAGACTTATCTTTTCATTTTCTGCTTGTTATGAGTTGATCCCGATTTGATATCTTTCACACACAAGCTAACTCTTGACTTGACTTTGCAGCATTGTCGGTCTTCCCTCCAGAAACTGCACAATATTGGAAGCAAGGTTTGCCTTGATGATTTGAATTGCGCAATCCAAGATGGAAGGACATCCTTGAGCTTGGAAAATGCGCAGTTCTGGGATACAACTCGACCTTAAGCTTAGAAATTGCGCAAAGCATCCCTTAAGCTCATAAAATACACAATGCATTGAGTTAAGGAGTTTCCCATTCCTTAGAAACTGCACAATATTTCTTGGCAGTGTGCATACCCAATTTCCTGAAAAAAACAAAAAAAAAGAAGAAAAAATAAAAAATCAATCCCTAGAAATAGGGAGTCATTAATTTGTTTCTTGAGGGTGGCACAGTTACTATTTTTTGAACTTTCTTCGAAGTGTCACTTTTTCCTTGATTTTAGGCATGTGTGTCATAAACCCTAATCAACCTTAGATCTACATAATGGACGCCCCACTCATTTGTGCATTTGAACTTTGAGATATAGCCTTCCCGAGGAGATCAAGGAGCCTCCAGTGGAGTTTGCGGTGATTTTCCGGGTGAGTTTTACTTTTGTCATCTTTTGTCGCTTTTTATGTCGCTTTTTGTCATTTCACTTATGTGAGTCATGTTTTCACTTGTTTCTTTTCATGGTTGCTAAAATTTTAACTTATATTAGCTTGTAGAAGTGTTGGTTGAGTCTGTCATTCACCTTCTACAAGTTTCACATTAGTTTTTATGTTTTACCTTACAGGTGATCGTCGTTTCGACGACTCCCTTATGCATACTTGTTTTTCCTTTTGCATGTTGATCTTATACATTTGATTTGAGCTGATTTATCTATCCTTAGTCAGATCTACACTCTAACTTGCACCAATACTCAAATCTTCTAGTTCCTCATACTCTTTTCGGGAATATTTGCCCTTCCCTTGGCCAACAGTTGCCTTATTTAACTAGGCATTACGCAATTCCAAGGCTCAAGCTGTCAGCTTGGCTACTGATACTGTGCAATGCACAGTACTAGGCTGACCCAACTATGCATTGCATAGTTCCAGGGCTCAAGCCTGTCCCTTAGCCACTGATATTTTACAATGCACAACCTCTCCCTTAGTCTACCTAGGCTGAGACTACGCATTGCATAGTCTCAAGCCTCAAGCTACTACCATGGTTGTTGAGACCCCACAATGCACATTTCATGTAGCCAGTCTCCCTCCTTCAACTCAAGAATTGCGCAATTTTCCTTGTCAATCCAATGGTTTTTGTTGTGATATTTATTTTTAATTCAATTTGATGAAGCTAATTTACCTTTACGATGAGTTCATTTCCCTCCTACATGTATAATAGTTGTTAATCAATTCTCTTCATCAGTCACCAATATCATGGCACCCAAGAGATATGATTCAAAGGATACCACAAAGAGCGGAACCAGGGAGGCAGTTGAGAGTACGCCAGTGAACTTGCCAGTTTATGCAGATACTGAACAGTAAGTTCATGCAAATACTCAACTGTTCATAGAAAATGAATCAAATATCACATGGCATAAAGTGAATGAATCATTCTCAACAAAAATATTCAAAGCAGATTTGGAGGACCGACATGTATATATCAATGTCCAAAAGTTAGGGTTACATAAGGTTGCATGCAGGTACCGGGCTTTCCCATGTGCAAAAGTGGTCGGTTGGATATTGTCTCATATAGATTCAAAGACTATGACTTTGAATAATGGCAATAGACAAAGGATTTCTTCTTTCCTGGTCCTAGATGACCATCTCATGTATCATTTACCAGAGCTGAAAATGCTCATGGATTCTTACTTTTACGCCACCATCAACTATTTAAGCATAAAGGACATTGCCAAAAGCTAGGTGAAAGATCCAACAAAGTTTCGATAAACACCCAGAAACACCTACAAGACAAAATATCTTAGGAGGGCCTATCAAGTCTTGATAGTTATATGTTGTAGAATCTATGGTCAGTAGGGTACTGAGACCTTCCTTGAAGAGTGGGCATTCTTACTAAACCAGGTTGTTAATTACGAAGGAAAACCATTCAACTGGTCAGACTTGTTGGCTCGACAGCTGAAGATCCATGTACTTAATTCCATGAGTCCTCCCAGGGGAAAGAAATATAGATTTTACATGTATTCCTATCTATTGGATGTAATTTGTGCTCACAATTCATTTCCTGGTATGAATTGGACTTGGATACCACGAGAACCTGTCGTGCACATCTTCTACAAGTTGCTTTCGGAGTGAAGCCAAAAAGGAGTAATGGAAAGGATGATTTATCACTTCCTCATTCCGTTATACAAGTTTATATTTGAGGAAGAGCCACCTTGCATGTCACATGGGGAAATGAAAGTAATGTCGGAGATAGAATATTGTTTTGCCTCACCGGATGACACTTTCCTCAGAGTGTTCAACGGACATAAATCTCTGCATCTTTTACCGAGGTATGCCACCGATAAGTTATTCTTGCAAGAAGTTGCATACCATCTCTCCATAGGGTTACAAATATATTTTCACAAGAAGAATAAAGCACCTTGGCATGTTATTCCTGTGCATATTGGATTTTACGAGATAAATAACTTGAAAGTTGCAAACACCGAGGGTAAGGCAATAGAGAAATTTGCATTTGGTAGTGTACTTCAACCCGTAAACTCCATGGAACGTTTGTAGATACCATTGTGTGAGAATTAATTTCCAGTGGCTAAGAAGGACATTCTACAAACTTGAGGAGGAAGCATGGAAGAATTATTATAATGCCTCTAATTCTCGTGAACCGGTCAACTTCACTGGAACTTCACAGGTTACTCCACAGAAATAAGTCACTCCAGAGGTGATCCGAATTTATGTATGAACGCAACAGAATACACATATAACTATAAATACAAATATGTAGCGGAAATAAAACTTCATTTCATTAAAATCAAATGACTGAAATATGCTTACAGACATAATGGAGATAAACTAGCTAGGGCGCTGGTAGCTTATCTATGAGAAGAGATGTGGCAAATACAAGCCTTTAAAATGTGTTAAAATGAGGCTCGAAGATCTATTTATTGTTGATAAATAATGGAAAACCATAAACATCCAAAAACTAATCCTAGCAGATGAAGCGACAAAACTATGGGTCCCTTTTGGGTAAATTGGTACATCAACTTCCCAGGGACGTAACTTTGGCATATGATCTCAGTTTAATGCACTAAATACCTAGTTAGAAAGATCTATCCGAGGAATACAACTTTTGCATGAGAAACATCAAAGGAAATTCCATGTTGCTTCTGGTTTTCCCAAAAAACATTGTTTAGGGCCTCAAAATGGATCCAGAAGTCCAGGACCCAAAAGACTGCTAAAACTAGTAAATTGTGCTATAATTATGGAAACTAAAAATCTGAAAGAAACAATGGTGGGGGTACAAATGGAATAGGTGGGTGGCCACCAATATCCACCTGGATCATTCATCCCCCCCCATTGCATTGAGTTCCTCCATGAGATCTGTAATGTCGGGTGTGTCCAGTAATGGTGGAAAGTATGGATAGAGGCGATCCACATTGAACATTGGGTGCCAGACAAGGAATGGGGGAATGATGAACTCAAATGAATTATATCCCACATCCTTGGTGTTGTTGTATGGCTCATATTATAGTGGGCGAATCTTGTAGTGAGGCCCAACAAGGCGCTCTTTTTGCAAATGTAGCCAAACTGTGTTGCCCACCTGAACATTGTGTGGCACCCGATGCTGATCATGTCGCTGCTTGTACTTGGGATTGGATTTCTCCAATATGTCGTGGCCCTTCTGGCAAACATGTTGTATGTGTTCAATAAATTTGGTTGCTTTATCAGCCTCATAAAGTACATGTGTGGTTTTTTTCTATGTGGTCGCGTGAGGTATGGCTAGGGCGTTGGTAGTTTATCTATGAGAAGAGATGTGGTAGATATAGGCCTCTGAAATGTGTTTAAATGAGGCTAGAAGGTCTGTTTATTGTTGAGAAATAATGGAATACTATAAACATCCAAAAAACAACCCTAGCAGATGAAGCACCAAAACTATGGGTCCCATTTAGGTAAATTGGTACATCAACTTCCCGAAGACGTAACTTTGGCATATGATCTCCGTTTGATGCAATCAATACCTTGTTATAAAGATATATTCGAGGAATACAAATTTTGAGGGAGAAAAATCAAAGGAACTTCCATTTTTCTCTCGGTTTTCCCAAAAAATGTCATTTAAGGCCTCAAAATGGCTTTGGAAGTCCAGGACCCGAAAAACTGCAAAACTAGTAAACTATGATATAATTAAGGAAACTAAAAAACTGAAAGAAACAATGGTGGGGGTACAAATGGAATAGGTGGGTGGCCACCAATATCCACCTGGATCATTCCTCCACCCTCCCCCCCATTGTGTTGAGTTCCTCCATGAGATCTGCAATATCGGGTGTGTCCAGTAATGGTGGAAAGTATGGACAGAGGCGATCCACATTGAACATTCGGTTCCAGAGAAGGAATGGGGGAATGAAGAACTAAAATGCATTGTCTCCCACACCCTTGGTGATGTTGTATGGCCCATATCGGAGTGGGCGAAGCTTGCAGTGAGGCCCAACAAGGCGCTCTTTTTGTAAATGTAGCTAAACTATGTTGCCCACCTGGAAGTTGTGTGGCACCCGATGCTGATCATGTCACTACTTGTACTTGGGATTGGATTTCTCCAATATGTCGTGGCCCTGCTGGTAGACGTGCTAGATGTGTTCAATAAATTTGGTTGCTTTATTAGCCTCAGACAGTACATGTGTGCATTTTTTCTATGGGGTCGCATGAGGTATGGCAACATCAGGCAACGACGCGCCTGGGGTCAGATCAATGGAGTGCTTGACCCGATAGTGTAGAGGAAATTTTGTGCGTGAGGAGAAAATTCCTTTGTATTATTCCACGTCTTTTTCCATTTTCTGTTGTTCTTCAGGGGAGCCCTGTTTTGAGGCTGTGGCCACAATCTTCTTCTTACCCTGTGGACAAATTGTAATGAAAATAATTTTCCTGGTTTTGGAAATAATCTTATTGCGTTGTTTTTTAGTAGTCAAAGAGATGGTAGGAGGTGGTACTACCTCCGGTATCCTATAAAATTTATTTCCCAAAGTAATAACAACAAAACGAGGCCTAGACTCATAGACAACATGTCGCTTCCACAAGTATGCTTGGCCTAATAATACATCAGACACATCAAGAGGAGCAACATCACATAATACCTCATCTCTGAATGGCTTGGTGCTATAAGGAAGGCGGCACTATTGGCGGATGTGGAGATCTCTTCCTTGGTGTAGCCACCCAATGGTATATGACTGCAGGTGTGTTGTGGTCGGTAAGTCGAGCCGCTTCACGACCTCTGCTAAAATGAGGTTCTTCTCACTTCCATTATCGACAAGGATTTGTAGTGGAGAATCCTTCACCCACATCTGCGAATGGAAGAGACGCTCCCCCTCCTCTAGATCCTTGGGCTCCTCCCTATGGAGCTTGGTGGTGGCAACAGTGGCACTGAGTTTCGCATCAAATATTTTCTTCCCTTTGTCATTGCCCTTGCTTCATTCTAACTCAGGATCAGAACATGCATATGATTCATATGTCTTTAGTTCGTCCACCAACAACTGTTTGGCCCGACACTCGTTTGTGTTGTGAGTGGGGTTCTTATGAAATTCACACCACTTCCCCGTGTTCTTTGTTGGATTTGTAGTGTTTTTCTGAGACGCCCAGCTTTAGATTTTCCCCTTTTTCTACGGTTTGGGGGCGCCTTTCCCTGGCTTCAGATTCGCGGATCCAAAGTATCTCTTCTTTTGCTTATATTTCTGCTCGATCTTGGTGGCATAGCGACATGCCGTGCCAAGCAAGGTAATGTCGAGTAAATTCATTTCCTCCTAAATGTATCTATGCAAAAAGCTACGGTACTTGAGCACCAAATGTCTCTTTGAATCTTTAATACCTAACTTTGTGCGCAGGGTATGGAAAAAATTCGTCAGTTCGTGCACATCTTGATCCCTTTGCTACCGCAATGTGGTCCATTGGATGTACATGTCCTCATAGCTCCCCACAAGGTAATATTGTTGCTTGTTGCTGTCTCAGAATGAATTCCAAGTGGGTGCAGCCGATAACAGAGAGGGTTCCCTCTTGTTTTTTTTCTCACAATAGGTTTCCCATCAGTCTTTGACATGGGGGGAGGCTTTGAGGAGTGAAAAAGTAATATTTTATCGGTCGGATAAATCATGGACCGAGAATTACCCTTCCAAAAAATTAAACCATCTATCTATGGCATCTGCATCCATCTGGCCTTCAAATACAAGAATGTCGAAGTTGAATTGTACCTTGAAAGGAGTGGCACCTCCAGAGTGGATGTTGGATGCATATGCGCCAACGGTGGGCAACCGTTGAAGGATCTGGGAAAAGTTATCTATCATCATGTTCCTTTGTTTCTCGAGGGCCTCCTCGAGCAATAATTTGATAGGATATCCTGCTCCCTTGCCTTTCTTTTATTTTTCCATGGGAGGTCATCGGGGTTTACGAGGCTGATTTTGCAAGGGTTAAACCAAATCGAGCCCTAAATCCTTATACCTTGACCTCATTGGGGACATTAAAGAAAAATAGAGAAAGAGCGTGCCGCTCTGATACCATTGATCTGAAAGCAGGAATGCAACTAAATACACATATAACCATAAATACAAAGACTCAGTGGAAATAAAACTTCATTTCATTAAAATCAAATGACTGAAATATGCTTACAGACATAATGGAAATAAATTAGCTAGGGTGCTGGTAGCTTATCTCTAAGAAGAGATGTGGTGGCTACATGCCTCTAAATTATGTTATAATGAGGCTTGAAGGCTTACTTATTGTTTAAAAACAATGAAAAACCATAAACATCCAAAAACCTAACCCTAGGAGATGAAGCGCCAAAACTGTGGGCCTCATTTGGTTAAATTGGTACATCAACTTCCCGGGGACGTAACTTTGGCATATAATCTCCGTTTGACGCGCTCAAAACCTCGTTATAAATATCTATCCGAGGAATACAACTTTTGAGTGAGAAACATCAAAGGAAATTCCATGTTACTTTCGGTTTTCCCAAAAAACGTCATTTAGGGTCTCAAAACTGCTCCGAAAGTTCAGGACCCGAAAATCTGCTAAAAATAGTAAACTGTGCTATTATTAAGGAAACTAAAAAACTGAAAGAAACAATGGTGGGGTCCCAAATGGAATAGGTGGGTGGCCATAAATATCCACTTGGATCAAGAAGAAGTACTACCGGAAGGGCACAACCCAGTGTTTGGAAAGGGTAAGAGGAAATTTGCATATATCCCAGGGGGAGAGAAGCCGAAAAATGAAAGCAAATTTAATCATGCTCAAAGTGACTGTAGAAGCAGAGAAAAAGAAGAAAAAAATTACGCAAGAATCAGAACAAAATAAGAGGGAATAACAAGAGTATATGATATTAGAGGAAGAAGAAAGGAAGAAGCAGAAAGAAGATGAAAGGCAAAGAACAAAAGAAGAAGAAGTTGCACGAAGGCAAGATGAAGAGCAAGAGCATAACCGATAATTAGAAGAGGAGGAAAAAAAGGTGCAGGACAAGGAGATCGCTTAGGGGACTGGGTAGTTAATTGTGATTCAATACATGGAGTTGGAACTGGATCCACAGAACCAAGATTTTGACCTGATGCCAAGCACACAACAGATCACCATTCAGTCTCCCCCTCCTCAAGCAGAGAAAGATCCAAGCGAGGGAGAGGGAATTTTTCCTCTTGATGAATTTTCGGTCATGGACACATATAATCTGACTTATGATGAGCTTTAGAAAAAGGTTATACAAGAACGGAAGAAACATTTTCCAGACAACCTCTCATCTCTTGCACTCATCAGAGAAAGGGTGATTGTGGGAGAGACCACAAGGAATACCAATGCCATTTCCCTTGCTAACTTGGTCTTCACAGATGCAACAAATTTAAACAATGAGTATCTAATGGTTGAGAAAAAACAGTTGGAAAAGACCCTCCAAGATGTTAGGAAAGAGGTTAAACAACTCCGAGAAGAGGTACAAAACATAACTTCTACAGAGGTCTATATGGAAGAAATGAAGGTAGCGATACTTAGTGAAGTATCAACACTGGGAGATACCATGTGGAATATTTATGAGGAGATTATTACCATGCACTTCTTAGATTGGGAAAGAAGGCAAGGAAATATGTAAAGTTGGAGAAAAAAAAAGGTTCATATACTCATCCAAAATAATAAACAACTTTCCTTGTTCATTGCCAACATTCATGCCTCATATGCCTGATTATATAACAATGTGGATTTATTGGTGAAATCACACAAGATCCTTTCAATTAGCTCATTCACTAAGGCCAAACATAGGAATCAGGCCAGGGAAGAGATTAAATAATACTTGTAGCAATTTAGACAGATCGCCACCAAGGAAGATCTTGAAGTAAACAGGTCAAACATGCATAAGTACAATGGTGGCCTTGTCTAAATCAAAATTATTTTGCTCCTGCTAAAGAAGGAAACACAAAATGGTTCCATATCAGTGTACCTAGATCCCATGGAGGCTAGAGTCCGCTTCCATCCTGACACCATCACATAGTTTGGGAATGTCATTGCATAATACAAATCTTGGCACCGTTATGTCAGTGAGAAACAACAAGTGGAAGTTGTTGAGTTGTATTTTCCCCAAACTCAAGCTTAACCGTTTTTTCTTATTATGTTTTCTAGTTGGATCTACCTAATTTTTTCCTACATGGATACGAGTATATTGTAATATTATTTGTAATTAATTTGTGAGTGAAATTCCAAGTTTCAATTGTGGAATGTGAAGATTCATGGTGTAAAGAATTTGAAGAGCCATTTTGTAAATAAGTTGAAGGTTCGGGAGGGAAGTCCAAAAGTCACAAAGGGGAAGTGAAGTGTCAGTCATTTTGTTATAAATATATCCTCATGACTCATGTAAAGGGATTTTGGGAGCCAAGCTTTTGGCTAGGCTTAGGCTCAAAATCAGGAGCTGGGGAGTTTGTGAGAGTCTTGGCTTCTCCATAGCATAGAGGGAGTATCTTTCTTTGGAGGAGTAGGTGTTGACTTCATGTTCCACTATTGGGGCTAGTGGTTCATCAATAGTATATGTATGATTGGAACTTTCTCTTTAATAAAAGCGTAGGGCCGACATGTTTTCATGCATGTGTTGTGAATATAGTAGGAATATTCTTTCTGTACTTTCAATGTATATTGTTTAACTTAAGTTAATGATTATGACCTATTTTGTTTGCATTAGTATGAATCTTTTTGAATGCATTTTTTTTGTATTTTTGTCGTCATGATTAACTTGTTAACTATTTTGCAGGCTAGCTTGTGATGTCTTTATGATCATGTGTTCCTTTCAAGATGCGTACTATTACATGATTCTAAGGGGCCCACTCACTTTCCCGTTGTGTGTTAGAACATTCGAGCATTGAACTTGACCCTCCATAGGGTCATAAACTTGTTTCCTCGAAGTCACAAATACACCAATCTATGCATTATTCTAGCTAGGAACATCATTAAAATGCATTGATTTGGAAACCGGGCTGTATTCCGAATAAAAATCCTACACCAAACTTTGTGAGTTCTAATTGGGACTTCATATCAGGTAGATCCCATGAATGTTGGTGGGTCTGGCACCATCAACATTTATTGGCGCTAGAAGGAGGGTAATATGACAAGTTGATCCCATGAAGTCTGTGTGAACTTTTTGTGCCTTTAAATGGCTTCTTCCCATATCTTAACCCCGACATGTTTTACCAAAATTACAAATCTCAAAGTGACCGTGGGGATAATCAATGACTTGTCACATATAAAATTTGATGGCGAGGGTGGAGCAACCATTCTCTAGCACGCCGCTCGATTTCTTTAATTTTTCACTAAACACAATATTCATTGTGAGGATACTTCTTGCAGGTTGTTCATTCTCACATTCAAAGCGCACGTTAAGGAATGGTGTTACACATTGTCGATCACCTCCATTCACTCTTTCGGACATATTGTCAAGTATTTGTATTGACTTTGTCATGTATGATTATAAATCTATTTACAAGAAAACCATGCATCTGCAAAAAACACCTAATGAATCTCTTAGTCATTTTCATGATCGTTTATTCATTTCTGTTACGAATTTTCTGAATATGAAAATGATTGGAATTATTGTTCATATTTTGATGAATACAGAAGAATATGAATCTTTCCAAACTCTCCCAACATACCTATGTTAAAGAGCTTGTAAATCTGCGACGAAAGAAGTTGTTCTTCCTAGTGACTCTTCACCTTCTCCTCATCAAACCGCTCCATTTTTGTAGGTTGAGGTGGGAGAATCGAGAATTCATCCTCTGATATACCATCATATTCTCCCACCCAACATACTCAGAATTTAAACACAAGTTTGGACTGTGAATCTTATGTTTATGATGATGTTTTTTATCCTCATCCTTCATCCGTTAGTTTTTTTGGTCCTCCTGTTTGTGAGTTTTTTGGTTCACCTGTTTCTATCATTTCTTCCGATGTTCATGAGGATCAAATTTAGGATGGAGTTAGTGTTGACAAAACAACTTGTGATCCCATTTAAGATGATTATGTGTGGGATTCTACTTCTGAACAAGAATCTGTGCTAAAACTTGAAGTTTCTTCTTTTCACCTTGTTATGCGGAATTTACGACTATAGACAGAAGTATCTTCCCTAGACCTAGTGGATTGGTCTAAAACAACATAAAGAAAGGACTATAAATTTTTCCTCAGAGAAATTTAAGAATGGAAAGAGGCTTAATTGGAATCTATCACAAACTTCACTCTCCTCTTGGATTGTAAGCTCCAACCGTATTTGTAATTGCTATAATTAGAACATGCACACACAATCACCATAAGCCTAAGATATATAACATCTATGTAGCATAGTCAATTTACTCTATTAAATGGATCAACAAGGAATTTATATACATGAATGTAAACATGGAATAACACATATAGGAAAATAGTCTACTCCTTGTATTAATAGAAATGGAGAGAGTTTACAACCAAATATAGGAGATGATCTTGTAGATATCTCCCCAAGTTGACTTGCATTAAGGGAATTTTGAGGTATAAAATGGGTCTCCTAAGAAAATTATAAAATAATAGTAGAAATAATAAAATAATATTTGATTACATCATCAAATTTTAGAGGGAAAAAAGAAAAAATTAAATTTTCAACTTTTCTCCCTATGGGTTTACTCAAATTTTGAGTGGGAACACTCATCGGATGCAAAATTTGATTCATAATATAAGGAGTACCCATGTTGCATACCTTTTATGGACCCTTCTACATAAAAAATGATTTCTTTTCTCATTTTTTGTGTAGCAGGGTCTATCAAAAGTGTTAGCACTCCACCAGATTCCCAAGGTTGAAGAAGGAATCCCAACATAGGTAACCAAAGACCAAGCTTTTATCCCAATAGCTAGCCCTATCAAGTCGGAGAGGGCTCTATCCAAAAGGGTTAAACCAGGAGGGCTAGATAAATTAGGGTTTTTATACTAGATATTGAGGGCAAGGGGTTGTTTTGATCTGATTTTGGTTGGGGAATCAGTGCATGAAGAAATTAGGTCAAGGGAGCTAGGTCAGGGCAAATGAGATAGGGTTGCAGGGATCAATGGGGCAAGATAGGCATTAGGCTTATCACTTGAAGAGGATTGTGATGGAATGGTGTTGATATTGAAAGAAATCTAGGAAGAGCATGGGATATGTATTCTTCTTAGACAGATGAAAATGGACAAACTATGATCAATTACCCAAAATAGAGCATGTGAAAAAATGTATTCTGATTATCTAACTTGTAATAGATAATACC
The DNA here is from genome assembly GCA_034641835.2 of Pinus albicaulis. NCBI lineage: Eukaryota > Viridiplantae > Streptophyta > Pinopsida > Pinales > Pinaceae > Pinus > Pinus albicaulis. Next base: position 874,522,854 of record CM076582.1, read on the forward strand.
ATAGAAATGAAGTGAACATGAATATAATACATTCTAACATATGATAATGAAGAAAATACAATCATAAACATCAATACCACAAGTATCCCAAAAAGTAGCTGCAAATCCTCTTTATTAACTGGCCAAATTGAGTACAAAAGTTCCTTGATCAACTAACAAACATACAAACTGATTACAACCCTTACTAAGAGTGAAGTGATGGACTAAATAGACATAAAAAAAAGATTCACTCATCCTCAAGGGTCAAATCCATGAGGTGAGGAAGAGATCCATAAAATACTGAACTCCAAACTGAAGTGTAGGATGGTCCAAGTGACTCACTCCTCATTACGTTCAATTGATTCATATTTGACTAAAGGATAAGTTTACCCAATGAATCTACCCCTAGGTAACTTATCTTTTACATAATTAAATTTACCATGATGAATTACATTGATAGTAAAATAATTTCTTGAGGTAAAACTAAAAATTACAGTGAAAAACCAAAAAAATGAGTAAACTGGCATAAGCTCCATTTTCCTGTCATAAGCACCCTTGTTGTGTCATAAGCGCCCTCCATGTTCAAGGCCACTTTTGGAGGCCTTCCCTGTGTCCAAATTGGGCCCAGGATAGCTTGTTGGAAATCTTGTCCTGTCCTATTTCTAAATATGCCTCTAGTTCTGAAAATGGTGCTAATTTGACCTCTCAAAAATGCAATCTCCCAAGACTGGTATAAGCACAACGCCTGGGTAAAAATAGGGGCAGAAACATGGTTTTTTGCCTTTTTCATCTCCTAAAAATGCAAACCAAGCTTGGAAAAGTAGTTTTCTAGATGTATGTGTCATTACAAATATCATGGTGGTTTTCAATCTCTCAAAACGTGCCCCAAACGTAAGCGCAACACCAAGGGCACTGCGCTTATGACCATTTTTCTGATATTTACATTTGCAGAATAACACAACCATACACAAATTTTTAAAAAATGTTGCAACTTGCCTCAAAATTTGTGGAAAGGGTGTTGATGAGGTGGCTAGGCTTGGAAATAAGCCTCAACAAGTATGCCCAACTTTTTATTTCTCCTCCATGGTCAACTCTTCAATTTTGGCATTGCCTGTTTTGAGCTTGGCCAATGCAATTTTCTCTTTCCGGGCATGGAGTTTGACCTTCCTCCTCAACAAATCATTTTCCTTATTTTCCTTTTCTATTAGCTTCTCCAAGTGTTGATTGGCTCTATCAATCCATGGCTCCTTGTTCTCATTGATCACAATAGTAAGCTGCTCATTTAGGGTTAGCTCATCAGCTAGCTCAGCTTCCCTTTGTCTCTCTATAGCTAGAGCTCTTTTCAACCCTCTAGTTCTAGGTCTCTATCTTGGTACCTGTTCTTCTTCATCATCAAGTAAGCCGTACTTCTCTAGTGTTTCATCTAGCATGACTTTGGCCTTTTGAGCCTCCCTTTGAGCAGTGAAATATTTCACCTCATCAATGACTTGTTTGGTTTTCAATTGTTCATTTTCTTGCTCAAGGAAGTGTACAACATATCTAGCCCTCTCAAGATTAGTATGGAGCTCACTAATTTTAGCATCCTTTGCTTTGATAAAAACATTTGTGATTTTTTCATCTTCATCCTCATCTAGGTCAACAAGCTGAAATTCTTACTCAATTTCATGATTGTCCTCCTCATCATGAATGAGTGCCTCAATGAAATTTTCTTTACCCTTTTCCACCTGTTTTGCTGATGTAGAAGAAATGGCTCTTCCCACTATGTGTGGAGCAAACACATGCCTATGGCCTCTCTGGTATGTTTTTGACAATGGCTCAAATTCAACCATACTAGCCCACTTTGCCTCAAATATCTCATTTCTGATAGGGGATTCAGCCTTAGTGTGGGAAGTGGATGAAGAGGACTGAAATTGTGATGGTGAATGTACAATAGGATGAGATAGAGGGATGGAGGTGGATGGCTGAGATGATGAAGGCATATTTTGAAAATGATGAGTAGGAGGATCTCTGAAGATATCATGGGCTATGAAGGTATCCCATGCAATGTTGAGCTCATTGAGATGGTAAAGGAAAATGATTTTGATAAGGGAATGATGAAAAATACTTTTCATTTGGTGTTCATAGGCCCTTCTTTGACTAATAAAAGCCATATTTTCAACACTCCAGAAAAGGTAGTAAGGTATATTGAGCATCCTTACCCTAGTGAAATGCATTAGGAGCCAAATGTGATAGGTATACAGCCTTGAGAATCTACCTTCACATGTAAATTACCTCATGATTATCTTCATCATGGGTGAAAATCTGTCCAGGAGGTAAGAAAAAGGAAACATCCTCTTTTTCTCATTCTTGTATATAGATTTTAAAAAGGGCTCAAAGTGTTGATTTTCCAAATCACTCTTTTTGAACCACCTTTCCCCAACAGTTGGGATCCCTGTAGCAGCTGAAATGATGGAAGTTGAGAGAGTAAAGGTGACACCAGCTAGGGTAACCTGGTTGTTACGAAGTTTATATATGAAGAGCCTAGTTAACATGGAATGATGCTGAACCCTCTGAATTTGTTCACATAAATCATAACAACCAACATGTTTAAAGCATGTCACTTTTATTGGAGAAGCCAAAAGTTCCCTAGTGCTGATAGGTTCATGTTTGATTATCCTGCCCCCTTTATGTGGTTTCTTAGCCTTTGTTTCCTCTTCCTCACTATGTGATCTGTTTGTTCTCCTTCTGCTGCCATGGTGTGTTTGTGTTCAAACCCTAGGGAAGTAGGTGATAGTATGGAAGGTGAATTTGGGGATAAGATATAGGGAAAAGGAATTTTATGGGAAATAGTGTTTAGGGATATGAGGAATGGGGAAGGGAAAATGAATGAAAGAGTGATGTGAATTGGGATTTAGGAGCCTAAGTCAAAATAACACCTAGGGTTTAGGGTTTTAGGAATTAGTAGCTTAGGGATCGGGATTATGATAACAAGGATTAGGGAATGAATTTTAACAATGTAGGGATGGTATTGAATATAAGGGAAATGGGATTTTTGGAATTATGAGTTCAAGGGAGAAAAAATAGGGTTTCACATTCAAGCATACACCTATTTTTCTTTTAACCAACTCACACATTCAAAATTACTTTGATGAAGAGGAGAATGATGTAAAATCCACTTACTTGCTTGATTGGATGTGAAGAATGATTATTTAAGTATGGGGGCGATTTCTTGCAGCTTTGATGAATTTCTGATCTTTTCTGGGCGTAAGTGCAGTGCTAAGAGGATAAGAGCAATGCCAAGAGCACAAGTGCAATGCCCAGAAGATAAGCGCAACGCCAAGAGGATAAGCGCCCTTTTGCTTTGTTTTTCTCAATTTTGCTCAGAAAATCGCAAATTTCGCCCTCCTTAGCTATTTTATCAATGAAATAAGAGGGAAATGAATTTGAATTTGATGTCTAGGAGTCTTAAATAATCAAGTGATTTTAGATTTAGATCCAAAAACCCACTTTTCCTATGTTTTTTTCTCACTTTTTGAAAGCATGTTGAATATGCTTTTTCTTTGACTTTTTCTTTCTTATAGGATGAAGTTGCTGGAGTTTGACACTTTTCTCTTTCAGTTTGGCATGTGTGTTTTGAGTTGGAAGCTAGGGACCAAACTTATTACATATAGGAAGCATAAAATTACATTAAAAAAATTAAAAATAAATTACATCTCTGTTTTCATATCAAAATTACATTTTGATATGAAAATCATAAAAATCAAAATTACAAATTTAAAAATATCATATTTACATGCTGATAATGCTTTGTAGATGATAATGAAATGTTTATTGAATCACTCTCACACCTTTTGCTGACCTTTTTAAGATGACATGGTACATTTTGGACCTTCAAAAATGAAACCTAATGGCCTAATGGGACCTTAAATGACCTGACTCCATAGTTGAATTTGACTGAGATAAGACATAGTGAAATGAGCTTTTCAGAATTGTTTTTATGCTCATCAAGACATGAAGGTGGGCCAGAAAATGAGATTTTTTGAGGGAGAGTGAGGTTTTATGACTACGGCTACCATCAATGAAACAATTTTTAGCATGACCTAATGTAATGATATAAAAATTTCAGAGTGAGACACCTAAAATGATAATGAAAAGAGTGATTTTGATCACTGATGGAAGAATGCATATTCTGACACTAACATTGGACTTATTGGGGATGGAAGCTCTGAAAGAGGTGTCAAGAACCATAGATCTCTAAATTTTGCAGATCAGTGCCTCTTCCATTGGGCTAGTACGATAAAAAAAACTCAAACTGAAATGCATGACTAAATACTAACAAATCAATGACACAAAATGACTTTGAAACTGACTGAAATTGACTCAAACAATGACTCAAAAATTAAATTACTTTTCTGAAAAATTAACTTGAAATGGTAGAAACTCAATGAAGTTCCATGGCCTTCACTTCGGGCTCCAAAATCCAATTATTTTCAACTTCACACTTGTAAGAATATCAAACTATTATATACAATGAGGATGAATTTTTTTTCAAAATTTCAGATCAAAAGAGATAGTGCTTCAGGAGCCTACCATTAACTGGCCCTCCTAAGCAACTTTTCCCATCCATTTCTTCCAAGATATATGCATTTTGTCCATGAGAAGCTGCAATCTTAAAAGTACCTTTCCATAAATTAACGAACTTCTCGTGCTTACCCTTGTCTTCATTCCTGGCATCCCAACGGAGTACTACATCACCGATCTTAAAATAATCTTACTTGGTTTTTCTGTCATAGATTTGCTTAATCTTATCATGGAGCTTAAAAGTGTTCTGAAACACTTCTTATCTTGTCTGTTGCAAGTGAATCATTTGGTTTATTCTGCGTTGTATGTCATTTTCTTCACTTCCTTCTTCTTGTAAAAGTTTCATGACTGGAACAGCTAATAAATAAGGGAAAACGACATCCACATCGTAAACTACCTAAAATGGAGACATGCTAATGGATCTCTTGTTGCTTACTCGATCTGCCCACAGTGCATTAATTAGCTTCTTGTGCCAATTCTTCTTGTTTGCCTCCAACATTTTTTTTTAATTACGCTGATCAAAGACTTATTGGAGGACTCCGCCAATCCATTTCGCTGTGGAAAATATGTTGTAGAATGAACCAATTTAATGTTATACTTATCACGAGATTTTTTCATGTTCTTTGATTTGAAAGCTATAGTGTTATCCGTGATGATTTTTCTAGGACAACCAAACCAGGACATGATGTTAGCTTCTAGAAATTGAATTATAACTGAGTCTGTAGCTTGCCTGGTTGGGATTGCTTCTATCCACTTTGTGAAATAATATGTGGTGCTAAGTATCCATCTATGTTGAGAGAATGAGGGTGGATGTATCTCACCAATAAAATATAAGCCTCACTGCTGGGAAGAAGATTCAACTGAAATGGGCTGCAATGTTAAAGGAAGAAGCTTACGTTTACCTTGGAAAAGTTGGCATTCATGGCAGATCATGATAGTCTTCTACAAATATGCAAACAATGTAGGCCAATAGTAACTCGCTCTTAGTAATTTTTTGGCTGTGGTATTCCAGTATAAGTTTCCTCTGCAATCTACCTTTTGGAAATCATTCATCACTTCTTTGGACTCATCTTCAACCAAGCAATTGAGTAACACTCCTCCAGGATCCTTCCAGTAGAGTGCACTATCTAATATGCAATATTTTGAAGCCTTAAGCTTCAAGGACCTACTCTTACTCTTTGACATGCCTAGAGGAGGGTTCAAATGTTGTAAAACATAAATTTTTGGCAGTAGAAGGAGGGCTGCATCGATTATTGTGTGACTGAAGAATTCTATTGGCAGCTCTGTCTCATCTTTTTTCTGCATAAGCACCACTGCCAAAGTATGCTCAAAAGAAAAAGAAAATATAATGAAATATAGTGAATAATATGGACTTGTCAAGGCTGGAGCAATGGTCAAAGAAAAATTTACCTAGCTGAATGACTTACGAGCATTTTCAGATTATTTAACATCATTCTCCTTATTCAACATGTTAAATAACTCTCTAAGATGTTTTGCTAAGTTGGGAATGAACATACGTATTAAATTCAAGAATGCTTGGATTTCCTTCTTGTTTCTAGGTAAATCAATTTGTTGTATCGCTTCAACTCTATCAGGATATATCCTGATCCCATATTTTGATATGATGTGACCCAACAACTTTCATTCTTCCATAGAAAATAGGCACTTTTTAGGATTTAGGGAAATCCCAAATTTTCTACGGAACACAACTCTCAAATGGTGTAAATTATCATCATCTAAATTTGATAAAAAGTTAGATCATCTAAATAAACAACAAGGAAGACATCTTTATTGTTACCAAAAGCTTTGTCCATGGCATGCTGGAAAGTGGCCCCGACATTCTTCAAACCACACGACATCTTGGCATATTTAAAGGTACCCCCTGGTGTAGTGAACGTTGTCTTATCCTGGTCATATCTGTGCACAAGGATCTGATTATACCTTGAGTAACCATCCAACAATGACATCCTGCTGGCTCCTATAACTCGTTGAAGTACGTGACCCATTTTGGGTAGCGGGTGATTTTCTTTCAACGACACTTTGTTCAGATTTCTGAAATCTATACATAGTCGAATTTCATCAGTTTTCTTCCACAGTAGAAGCAAATTAGAGATCCAATCTGAAAATATGATTGGAACAATAATACCTGCCTTATAGAGCTTGTTTACCTCCTTCTCAATGGATGACAACTTTGGGTTTATTCTCCCAAGATTCTGCCTAAAAGGATTTTGGTTTGGCTTGATCGAGATGGTGTCACTGAATGATATATTTATTGTACACCTTTAGATATAAGTAATACCAAGAAAAAATTTCAGAAAACTAAGTAAACAAATCAAAATATTTAGGTTTTACCTCTGGAGGAAAAGACTTTGAAATCTTGATGAAATTTGGCTGCTCCATTGTTCCAATATTAACATCTTCTACGCCTTTTTCTGTGGGGACCAAAGTAGGTTTTCTTGCCATGTCATCTTGATCAAATAACTCTTCCAAGGGTATGAGAACTTTTGGAATGTTATTGTCCTTGAGCTGAAGTATGTCAATCTAATCTGCTTCAATGACTTGGTCATCCTTGTCATATACTTCGTCCATAGAATAGTTCTCAAATTCACCTTCACTTTGAAGGAAATTGTTCACTTGTTTATCGTCCCAGAAAACTTGCCAAAATTTCAAGTTATCCGGAATGGTGGGCCTGTGATTTATATGAATCTCAAAATTTTTATTTGAAAACATTGTACATATGAAATTACTTGCAGCAGTGGCTAATGAATCACTCATCAAGTTTTCCAATCTTGGCACTACTTTAAGTTTATATTCTGAAAACATTCTCAAAATGACAAGTGTTGTATTCCTATATTGCCTCATTCTCGGGTGATTAGATTGATATCCACCTTTGATTTGTTTAATTAAAAAATCTGAATAATCGTAGACTGCAATTGTTTTAGCTCCCAATTTTTTCAAAATTTTTAGGCCGGTAATGAGCACTTCATATTCAACCTCATTATTCGTACAATCGAATGCTAGTTTGTAGGAACACAACCTCACATTATTTGGGACCTTATTTTTCTGTTGAAATGGTCCGTGGATCCATAAACCAATGCCATCCCCATCTTTGCCAATGGAACCATCAAAGTCCACGCTCCAAAGACCATTTTCTTCTTCAAGGTGTTGAAACTCTTGACTATGATTTGACACAATTTTCTGATCTGATTCTTTATGCTGTTCTGAAATTTCATCTGCCTTCTCTGATGGTTGTTCAGATATAGTAGGCAGAGTCTCTTTCTTTTTTTCTAACACTGTTCTAATGCAATTTGAAACTTCAGGAACATCTTGTATTTCTACTGATTGATAATCTACATCATTTAAACTAGAATCATTGTACAATATGAAGGACTCTAAGTCTGTATGTACAACGCTGATAGAATGATTATTAGGCCTTTCCTTGTTTGTATTCATGTATTTCATTTTAGTCTCGCAGTAAAGTTTTCTCATTTGACCGAAGACAGGAATGGTGGCATAGGAAAAGTCCAACTATAGTGTACCTCTCAATTTATCCTCCCAGGATCTTGACAAAAACATACCGAAACGTGGTGGAATATCAGCAACTACCATGTCCATAAGGAAATTTTTGGTTGGGATCTGCTCTAGGGAGACAACTAGATCTTTGATTAGACCCAAACAACAGACACAAACATAATCGAAAGAATATAAATCATGATATGGGTAGGTTATGTCAAGGCCTAGCTTCTCCATGATAGCTTTGGGCATGAGAATGTGGGTGGCCCCAGAGTCTAACATAATTTTATGAAGGATGAATTGATGAACTTTAAGACTCAATTAAAATGGTGGGACCTCACTATCTTTAGACTGACCATCAATGGAAGGACCAGATATTAACTCGGGCTAATCATCCTCTATATTAACCATGTGAGATAAAGGGCCAAATTTCAAGGTTTTGACTACATGGGATTTGTATTTATCAATTTTGACCAATTCAGTAAGAGGAATAGACAACTTTAACTTAGAAATTTATGACTTTAAATTAAAAGGTATAGTTCTCTCTACCTCTTTTATGATAACATCCCTTTTCTCAACATGATTTCTCGGTGCAACTTCTTTTCTTTGAATATATATTTATTTGACACGTGCACTTGTAGAAGGCTGATTGCTTCTATTCTGATTTGGAGTTGCAATATCTTTACCCTTATTTTGAACTTTTTTTGGTGGTGCTTCTTTATGCTAAATTGTTTTCTTCGGAGGTGGAGTTATTGGAACATCACGACCTCTTAAGGTATACATCCTTTGCTGGGAACTCAATGCATTCAGGTATCCTCTCTGATAGTCATCAGATTCTACTTCTAACTCATGATCATTTTCCATTATGAAAATTTTATATTCTTCATCTTTGGTGAGAAATATAGGCTGACCACCAGTTGTGAAAATAAGTTTCTCCTCTATTGTTGGTTCTTCCTCTTCATCACTTTGAGCATATTTTTGTTGAAGTGGTGTTATGATTGGCTGCTATTGCTGTGTTTTAGGAGTTCTTTGCTCTCTCTGCTTTATCCGGAACTGAGGTTGCTGCTGCTGGCCTCGAAAGTTCCGATTTCTGATTTGTGGCTCCGTCTGTCTATCTGAAATAGACATCTTTCCGACCATTCTCTCCATGGTTTTAAGCAAAGCATCAAATTTAGTATCTGATGAAGTGGAAGGTTCCTCTTTGACAATCACTTTGTGTGCAATTTTAAGTTTGGACTTTTTAATCAAGAGATTGGCGTCAACACTCACTGAATTTTTTATCATTTCTTCAAGAGTAGGGGGATTTCCTTCTCTCAATGAGTAAGCCATATTTGGGTCAAAAGAATTGGGATAACGCAGAAGGGCTAAACCAGGAGGTGGTTTCATTTCATTTGGGATGGAGTTATAGATTTTTAAGTATCGAGAATTGTAATCAGGCACTGATTCATTAGGATTGCGCTACAGGGAATCAAATTCAACAAGAATTTGTAAAGGGTTTTTCTTCTTATCCCACATGGCTAAGAAATAATCAGTTAGTTCAATAGAAGTCCTAATAGAATTAACTGCTAGGGCATGGAACCAAAATTTAACTTCACCTAAAAAACTTTGTGCGATGATTCACATCTTGGCATCATCTGCATCTAACTCCTCAAGATATATGAAGGTTGTGATTTTGGCCATGTGCTGACGGGCAGTGATTTTAGAGTTTTCATTGAAAAGGGGAAGCCTTTGGCCATATCCTTGAGGTAAGTCGCGTAATTGGGTTGGTAAGATGAGTGGGGAAAATATGGCCATAATTCCTGCTGTATGGAATACTGGATTAATAACAAGAGGGAAGGGGCGAATAGATAAAGGAGCTGATGTTGTTGGTACTGAAGTGACAGGTATGTATGATGAAGTCGAATGTGCAGATGAATACACTATGATTGACTAAGTTTGAGGTTCAGATGAAATAAAAACTTCCTCAGGATGATAAAATTGGATCCACTCTTTTATATCAAGGTCGGAGTCAGGTTTAATTTCTTTGAAAAACCAATCTTTCAAAGGGCTTAAGTCTAATTAAAAAAAATATTTTATATTTAATAATCTTAGAGGATCAAATACTATATCAGACAAAGAATTTACGGATTTGGACTTAAATAAATATAATTCAAACTTTATGTCATAGGGTATATCTTCTAGAGAAAGTAACTTTGCAAGTAGAGATACCGATCTTACCAACGAGACTGCTCTTGATTGAGTATCTGGAGTTTGATATCAGTGTCTTCAAAATAACTGCTCTGGATCATCAACCGGATCAATTGGATCACGGTTTGGATTCGCTCTAGTATATCTTTTAGAAGCTAGATATGCTATGAGGAACTGCAATTATGAAATCAGCCTTATGAAACTTGATCCTATCATCCAAAGGATCAGTTTCCGATGAATGTTTGTCATACACCCAGGGAAAATTTTGTCTTTTCGTTCCCCGGCAACGTCGCCAAAATGTTAGCACTTCGCTAGATTCCCAAGTCTGAAGAAGGAATCACAACAAAGGCAACCATAGACTAATATTTTGACCTGATAGCTAGCCCTATCAAGTCGAAGAGGGCTCTCTCCAAAAGGGTCACAACCAGGAGGGCTGGAGTAATTAGGGTTTTTACACTAGATATAGAGTGCAGGGGGTTGTTTTGATTTGATTTTGGTTGGGGAATCACTGCATGAAGAAATTAGGTCAAGGGAGATAGGTTAGGGAAAATGAGATAGGGTTGCACGGATCAATGGGGAAAGGTATGCATAAGGCTTATCACTTGAAGAATATTGTGATGGAATGGTGTTGAGACTGAAATAAATCTAGGAAGAGCATGGGAGATGTATTCTTCTTAGATAGATGAAAATGGAAAAAATATGATCAATTACCCAAAACAGAGCATGTGCAAACATTTATTATGATTATCTAACTTGTAAGAGATCATACCATAGAAATGAAGTGAACATGAATATAATAAATTCTAACATATGATACTGAAGAAAATACAATGATAGACATCAATACCACAAGTATCCCAAAAAGTAGCTGCAACTCCTCTTTATTAGTTGGCCAAAACGAGTACAAAAATTCCTTGATCAACTAGCAAACATACAAACTGATTCCAACCCTGGCTAAGAGTGAAGTGATGGAACAAATAGACATCAAAACAAGTTTCACTCATCCTCAAGGGTTGAATCCATGACTTGAGGAAGAGATCCAAAAAATACTGAACTGCAAACTAAAGTGCAGGATGGTCCAAGTGACTCACTCCTAATTACATTCAGCTGATTCATCTTTGACTAAAGGATAAGTTTACCCAATAAATCTAACAATAGGTAAATTATATTTTACATAATTAAATTTACATGATGAATTACATTGATACCAAAATCATTTCTTGAGGTAAAACCAAAAATTACAGTGAAAAAACAAAAAAATGAATAAACTGGCATAAGCGCCATTTTCCTATCATAAGTGCCCTTGCTGTGTCATAAGTGCCCTACATGTTCAAGGACACTTTTGGAGGTCTTCCTGGTGTCGAAATTGGGCCTAGGATAGCTTGTTGGGAAGCTTGTCTTGTAATATTTCTGAATATGCCTCTAGTTTTGAAAATGGTGTTGATTTGACCCCTCAAAAATGCAATCTCCTAAGATTGGTATAAGTGCAGTGCTTGGGAAAAAACAGGGGCAAAAACATGGTTTTTTGGTGGTTTTTTTCCTTTTTCAGCTCCTGAAACTGCAGACCAAGATTGGAAAAGTGGTTTTTATAGATGTATGTGTAATTAAAAATCTCATGGTGGTTTTCAATCTCTCAAAAATTTCCCCAAACATAAGCACAATGACAAGGGTGCTGCGCTTATGACCATTTTTCTGATATTTACATTTGCAGAAAAACACAGTCATACACAGATTTTTCAAAAATGTTGAAACTTGCCTCAAAATTTTTTGAAAGTGTGATGATGAGGTGACTAGGCTTGGAGAGAAGCGTCAAAAAGTATGTCCAACTTTTTCTTCTCCTCCATGGTTAACTCTTCAATTTTGGCATTGGCTCTTTTGAGCTTGGCTAATGCAATTTTCTCTTTCTGGGCATGGAGTTTGACCTACCTCCTCCACAAATAATTTTTCTTATTTTTCTTTGCTAGCAGCTTATCAAAGTGTTGATTGGATCTATCAAGCCATGGCTCCCTGTTCTCATTGATCATAATAGTAAACTTCTCATTTAGGGTTAGTTGATCAACTAGCTCAACTTCCTTTTGTCTCTCTAGAGCTAGAGGTCTTTTAAGCCCTCTAGTTCTAGGTCTTTGTCTTGGTACCTGTTATTCTTCATAATCAAGTAATCCATACTGCTCCATTGTTTCATCTAGCATGAATTTTTCCTTTTGAGCCTCCCTTTGAGCAGTGAAATATTTCACCTCATCAATGAATTGTTTGGTTTTAAATTGTTCATTTTATTGCTCAAGGAAATGTACAAGATACCTAGCCCTCTCAAGATTAGTTTGGAGCTCACTAATTTTGGCATCCTTTTCTTTGAGAACAATTTTTTTGATTTTTTCATCTTCATCCTCATCTAGGTCAACAATCTGAAATTCTTGCTCAGTTTCATGATTCTCCTCCTCATCATGAAAGAGTGCCTCAATGACCTTTTCTTTACCCTTGTCCACCTGTTTTGCTGATGTAGAAGAAATGGCCCCTCCCACTATGTGTGGAGAAAACACATGCCCATGGCCTCTCTGGTAGGTTTTTGACAATGGCTCAACCTCAACCATACTAGCCCACTTTGCCTCAAATATCTCATTTCTGATAGGGGTTTCAGTCTCAGTGTGGGAGGAAGATAATGGTGGTGAAGTGGATGAAGAGGACTTAAATGATGATGGTGAACGTATAGTAGGCTAAGATGGAGGGATGGAAGTGGATTGCTGAGATGATGAAGGCATATTTTGAGCATGCTGAGTAAGAGGATCTCTGAAGATATCATGGGCTATGAAGGTATCCCATGCAATGTTGAGCTCAATGAGATGGTAAAGGATAATTATTTTGATAAGGGAATGATGAAAAATAATTTTCATTTGGTGTTCAGAGTCCCTTCTCTAAGCAATAAAAGCCATCTTTTTAACACTCTGGAAAAGGTTGTAAGGTACATTAAGCATCCTTACCCTAGTGAAATGCATTAGGAGCTGGATGTGATAGGTATACAACCTTGAGAATCTACCTTCACATGTAAAGTACTTCATGATTATCTTCATCATGGGTGAAAATTTGTCTAGGAGGTAAGAAAAAGGAAACATCCTATTTTTCTCATTCTTGTATCTAGGTTTTAAAAAGGGCTCAAAGTGCTGATTTTCCAAATCACTCTTTTTGGACCACCTTTCCCTAACATTTGGGATCCCTGTGTCAGCTGAAATGTTGGAATTTGAGACAGTAAAGGTGACACCAGCTAGGGTAACCTAGTTGTTATGGAGTTTAGATATGAAGAGCCTAGTTAACATGGAATTATTCTGAACCCTCTGAATTTGTTCACAAAAATCATAACAACCAACATGTTTAAAGCATGTCATTGTCATTGGAGAAGCCAAAAGTTCCCTAGTGCTGATATGTTCATGTATGATTATCCTGCCCCCTTTATATGGCCTCTTAGCCTTTGTTTCCTCTTCCTCACTATGTGATTTGTTATGTTCTCCTTCTGCTACCATGGTGTGTTTGTGTTCAAACCCTAGGGAAGTAGGTGATAGTATGGAAGGTGAATTTGGGGATAGGATATGGGGAAAGGTAATTTTATGGGAAATATTTTTTAGGGATATGAGGATTGGGGAAGGGAAAAGGAATGAACGAGTGATGGGAATTTGGATTTAGGAGCCTAAGTCAAAATAAAACGTAGGGCTTAGGGTTTTAGGAATTAGTAGCTTAGGGATAGGGATTCTGATAACGAGGATTACGGAATGAATTTCAAAAATGTAGGGATGGTATGAAATGTAAGGGAAATGGGATTTTGGATGTTATGAGTGCAAGGGATAAAAACTAAGGTTTCACATTCAAGAAGAAACCAAATTTTATTTTAACCAACTCACACATTCAAAATGAGTTTTATGAAAAGGAGAATGATGTAAAATCCACTTACTTACTTGATTGGAAGTGTAAAGAATGATTGCCGAAGTCTAGGGGTGATTTTTTGCAGCTTTGATGAATTTATGATCTTTTCTGGGCATAAGCGCAACGCTAAGAGGATAAGCATAGTGCCAAGAGAATAAGCACAATGCCCAGAGGATAAGTGCAGCGCCAAGAAGATAAGCACAAGCACCAAGAGAATAAGCGCAAACGCCAAGAGGATAAGCGCCCTTCTGCTATGTTTTTCTCAATTTTGCTAAGAAAATCTCAAATTTCGCTCTCCTTCGTTGTTTTCTCAATGAAATAAGAGGGAAATGAATTTGAATTTGATGTCTAGGAGTCTTAAATACTCAAGTGAGTTTAGATTTAGATCCAAAAACCCACTTTTCCTATGTTTTTTCTCACTTTTTGAAAGCATGCTGAATATGATTTTTCTTTGACTTTTTCTTTCTTGTAGGATGAAGTTGCTGGAGTTTGACACTTTTCTCTTTTAGTTTGGCATGTGTGTTTTGAGTTGACAGCTAGGGACCAAACTTATTACATATAGGAAGCATAAAATTACATAAAAAATTAAAAATAAATTACATCTCTATTTTCATATCAAAATTACATCTGTGTTTTCATATCAAAATTACATTGTGATATGAAAATCTTAAAAATCGAAATTAGAAATTTAAAAATATCATATTTACATGCTGATAATGCTCTTCATATGATAATGAAATTTTTATTGAATCACTCTCACACCTTTTGCTGACCTTATTAAGATGACATGGTACATTTTGGACCTTGAAAAATGAAACCTAATGACCTACTGGGACCTTAAATGACTTGACTCCATAGTTGACTTTGACTGAGATAAGACATAGTGAAATGAGCTTTTGAGAAGTGTTTTTATGCTCAACAAGACATGAAGGTGGGCCAACAAATGAGATTTTTTGAGGGAGAGTGAGGTTTTATGATTAGGGCTAACATCAGTGAAACAATTTTTTAGCATGACCTAATGGAATGATATACAATTTTCAAAGTGGAAGACCTAGAATGATAATGGAAAGAGTGATTTTGATCACTAATGGAAGAATTCATACTCTGACATTTACAAAAATTATGCAACATGGGTACTCCTTAGATGCATAATTAAATTTTTCATTCAACGAGTACTCTCGCTTAAAATTTAAGAAAAACCTTAGGGAAATAAGTTGAAAATACAAGTTGAAAATGTAGTTTTATTATTTTATTATTTTTTATTATTTTTACTTTTTTTACCCCAAAAATGGTGAATATTCCTCCATGGTTGACATCATCGTCTTGAATCCTATTGGTTCTTATAAAGTTTATTTTGGTTGTACATTTTTCTTAGGAGGCCCATTTTAGACCTCAAAAGTTCTCTAATGTTTTTCCTTGACACAAAGCACACCTCAATGTCACACTAATGCATGAAGATGATGACTCTCCTGGAAGTGAGGCAGTAGCATGAGGGCATGATAGGTCTCCAAAAGCCAACCCTGACGTTGTATATGGCTATATATTTATAGGAGAGGGTGGTGGTTTAGGAATTATTATCCATTTACCAATCTAGGCTTGAGATCCATTCTGGATGGGAGGATGAGCTCAAGGGAGAAGAAGTGAATTATTCAAGGTAGGATTATATAGGAATAGGTAAATGGTTGAAACAAATCCTAGAAGCTTATGGAATAGCAAGCTTCAGGATTCATTTTTTTTTTCCAAAATTTTTAGAATCAACGTACCGATAGCAAGGGACAACCTGCTAGTGATTAGTGCAGGTGCAGAATGGAGAAACTTGCTGGTGAATGCATGTCCTTAAAGGGCCAGGGTGAATTAGGCCTTAAAAGCATGGAAATGAAGTAGTTAAGCCTAGAAATTTAGGGATTTGGGAGAGTCATGCCTAGGGATTTGTGTGGGGATGATGACAAGGTGTTCATGGATTTGATTGATCTAGTTTGAAGGCATATTGATCAGATGTGAAAAAATGGCCTATAACAAATTTTCCCCTAAAGTGAAAATTCAGAAACAATGGTTGATGATTGAAGTGATTTACCTTGTGACAATTCTGGATCAAGAACAACTAGTCGATATCATCATCTTTTACAATACATTTTATCATGATATCTTTGTTGAGGGAGGCATACCCATGCTCAATACATAAGCTAACATTACATGTATAGTGATAAAATTTTTGTGTCCACTAATGACAAAGTGTGGATATATGATTTTATGATTTTATTATCATAGACATCATTATTTGTAATCTTTCATTAATATTTAAAGCACAACCCGTATGGCTAGACCTAGATCCAAAGTATTATTTCTTGTTCACTCACTCATCCAATGTACGAGTCTAACCATGTGAATAAAGGAGCTGAAGTTGAACGTGGTAGACACCATCTGAGTACCGAACAATGATGTAATTCATTAACATATGCGAGAGAAACCACCAAGGATGTTGATGCCTCTCAAGTTACAACAGTACAATCCGTACGGTGTGAATAAATGAGTTGAAGTCGAACACCACACAAAATATGTTGGTCGAAGACCAATGATGTAAACTTGTCGCTGAGAGCGAGGACACTTTCCATTGATGTATGAAAGCTCCAAGGTACTAAAAGGAAAGTTTCTAAGTCAACTTGATGGATAATGAGCTGATGTCGACAGGAAGCAACCTGTCACAAGAGGGCCTTGATGTATCCCTTATCAACAACACGAAACAAGTATCATGATTTGAGACAGAATGATGTTGATGCGACAATAGTTCAAGAACATCAGATATGAATGTAGGATTAAGAGTATTGTATCATAGATGAACTGTATGATTTCTCTTGAACACATCGGTGACACTAAATGGAGTTGGCAACATTGACCCAAAACATAAAATGGAGGCTTTGAAATGGTATGATAAACCAAAACACAAGTAGATTTCCCAACCTAATAGCCACGAAAATGAAGTGGAAGAGTATCATGTTCAAGAGAAACTCGCTACCATAATAGGAGGAGTATCCCATTTTCCCAACTTCCCTAAACATTGTTGGTCAATACCTCTTTATTTTTTAACAAGATTGAGGAGGATAACATATTTTTAATCTGTAAGTTAATCCCTCAGATGAATCCCTCTGAGTATCTTTAATGAACCATGAGAGGGAGTGGGTTGATCCTGTCATGTTCGATGAGTCCATTTTTGTTTGATGTTTTTATGAGTCCAATGAGGGTGTAACTCAAATCCTTTTTCATGTTTAGAGATTTTGAAAAATTTCATGTTTGGAGAGTTTTAAGAAGAGGTGAAAAGGAAAACTCAAAAGGTTCCTTTTTGTAAATAGTCTTTTGAGTCCGAAAAGGCAGAAAAAAATACTTAGGAGAACCTTTTAGCCATGTTCAACTAAGGTATTCCTTTTTCGTAAATAGTCTATCTCAATCCAGAAAAGGGTTAAATTATACCGAGTAGACGTATTTTCATTTACTTTAACGAGTTTGAAAAGACAAGTGATATGCAATCTTTTCATGTTTAAGGAGTCTGAAAAGAGCTGAAAGAGGACTCCACCTAGAGGAATGAATGGTATAAAGGGTAGCAACTGGTTTTGTTCATGATGGAACTACCCAAAACATGTATAGGTCAAGAGGTTGGCTTATAAGACCACTCATCACAATGGTTCCTCATGAAAGGGTAAAACAACCAAGTGAAAGCATATGATCAACCAAGCAGATGGTGACGATGTAGTGAGAAAACCAAGGCTCATCTGGCAGAAGCAAGATAAAAAAATGGAAATCACGAGATATAGGATGAGAATGGTTTCATTTTTACACAATCTTGAAACATGGGAAACTATGCTTGAAATTGGTTTCATTTTTACACAATCTTGAAACAGAGAAAAAATACTCTTGAAATTATTTTGCATGCCCCCAACATAATGACTCACTTCTAGGCGCATGCCCCCCAAGCTTCATTTCATTCACCTAAGTAGATTATTGGTTACCAATAGGAAGATGGAATAAAGGTTCATTTACAAGATCAATTGAAATACTCGACTGGGAATTTATGAGATATAATAGAAGACTCGAATTAGAAGGGGATATATTTCATTTTTTAACGAGCTTGACATAAAAAAAGAACTATGCTCATGACAACTTTTTTCATTTTTTAATGAGCTTGACACAAGAAAAGGAACTCTGCTCTAGAGACCTTGATTATGACCTTAAGGAGGCCATGGATTTCAAGATGCTATCATAATATTATTTAGGAGGGATACATATCAATGGATGTAAGGGAAATATCAGGATCCAATGTCCCCAGTAAATTATTTACCATATCACTTACTGGAACTAGGTCAAAAGAAGTTGAGCAAAAAATGAAAGGCCCATCTTCATCAGTAAGTACAGGCATGGCACAAGTTTCCACATAATTAACATGTGGCGAGGAAGATACCACTTTCACATAAGGACCATTTAGGGAAGTTGATTGATCGGGAGTCAAATTAAGGCCAATGGAAGGAAGTTGGTCAATGGTCACCATTCTTCCTTCATGCGGGAAACACATCACACGAAAGAGTGAATAGACAAGAGCTCCCATGACATAAACATAGTCATGACCAAGGAGTAAATTAAAATCCAAAGGACCTTGGGCTACCATCACATCGATATAGACAATATTTTCTCCCAAAGTAATAGGAAACTAAGGAAGGATCCTTAATGGTTGATTGGTTCCTCTGTTAAAATCCAACAGATTCTGGATAATGGGCTCAAGTTGCGGAGAACCTAAAGCTTGTCAAGAAGTTGAGGATAGAACACTAATATATGCACCTTCATCTATCATTATTCTAGGTACAAGCATATTATAAGCCTGTACTATGATCTGGGAGGGCACGTAAGGAGGAAGACGATATCCTTCTAGTTGACTCCAATCAAAAGAAGCGAACATACTAATGGGCCTCTAAATTAGACATAAATTAAGGCCCATATAACCTTTATTAGGCACATAAAAGATATATTAAATATTTCCTTCTACACTTAATAATGTTTTTTTAGCTTTAATATGTTCTTAGGAAGGTTTAGAGATAATTGTAGATTTGGGCCTAATATTATTTATTTTTGAAGGATATTGTGAGAATATTGGGCATATTATGAAGATTTGGAGAAGAAGATAATTTAGGGACTTGATTCTTACTAATGGAGGATCAATATTGGAGAATAAATGAACAAAATATGATGAAATATTTGAGAAATTCTGCAGAGATTCTTGAACTCCAATGATTGAGAAAATCTAGGAATGTGTTGTCATTTACTGCAAACTCCTAGTGTTGGGAACCAGATCCACTATTTGAGGGATTTTGGAGGGGAAAGCTTCCTCCTTTCGAGGAGAATGCTTCCTCATCATTTTGTATAAGTACCAATATGAATTGGTCTCTAGGGGCATGTATTTTTTAGTCTCATTGTGGAGAAAACTTGTTTTCTGGAAGCTCCATTTTCTTTTCTTGCAGGGATGTACTTGGATTGATTCAATAATGAAGGTTGGCTACATTTTTAGCTTCTAAAGCTTGGTTTCTTACATAGGACTCTGAGTCCTCCTTGGTTTTGGCCATCTTAGGAGCCTCAGAGCCCTCTTGCACCATTTCTTTATGTTCTTTTCACTTCTTATTCACATGCATCTCATTTTTGTTTTGTATATTTCTGTATTTAGTATTGTTTCGTTTCTTGCTGTAGATTGAGTTAAATGATTGAAGTGAGTTATTTTTCAGGTTTTTTATAGGTTCAAAATAATTATTCATCCTAATAATAACTTTTGAAGGTCATCTTAATAATTATGCTACTTGGATTTGGTTACTAGTTCACGAATATGAGATTTCTGGAAATGCCTTGTAGCGAAATAGTAGTAATTTTCTGATATTTTTTAGAATGGGTTACTGAGCTTCATTTGAATTAATTCCACTTGTATTAGTTCATAATAATGTTAAAGTTATTAAAAAATTTACCCCATTCATTTTCACTTGATTAGGTTAGGCATTTGATAGATTAACTATCTCACTAGTTCTTGAATTTCCATATTTTAGAGAAGTAATTTTATGTTATGTTTTAGCATGTGTGAACAGGGTTATTTTGGAGTGATTCCACTTGGAATGGAGACCTAAGACATCATACTTAATAAAAAAATTTGTCCCATCCAATTCTCATTTGATTTACTTAGTCATTCGGTGATTTATCTCCAAAACATAGTTTCATGTAGCACTCTTGTAGCATGTGGAAACTCGACCATATTTTCTCCCAAAGGTTGGTTTTTGTCTCTTAGGCTTGAATCATGACCACTAGGATCTAAGTACATGATTGAGCAAGGATAAGCACCACTTAGGAAATTCATTTTTGAAAATTAGATTAGGCCTTTTTATTTGAATCCATGCTCTTAGGATTTCAATTACAAATTGTTGTTTTTTCCTAGGATTAATTTCTTTTGAAAGCAACATTTCCATTTCTACAATTAGTTTAGGATTTATTTCATGAAATTCACTCCATTACATTAGATCAACAAAATAATGACACATTTTATGTTGCACATATAGTGTTGATTCCTCTTAAGTTTGTACAAACCCCAAGTTGATAATTAATGTTGGTAGCCTCGATAGTTGCAGCATTCTTGTTGCAATACTTAGGCTCATCACTTTTTGGCATCGTTTTCGGGGGGGGTGTCAAAGTATGCATTTTTTTCTTCCCTATTTGAATCATTTCTTTTCTTTCTGCAGAAACAAAAAATTTAATTAGGAATATTTCATTTCAAAAATAGAAAATTGCATTGCATTAGCATTCTTATTGGAAAAAAATAAAAATACTCCTTTAACACCAACCCCACCCATTTGATCAAGTTGTGCAGTAAGAATCACATAACCATCCAATTTTGCAAGTAGAAGAAGAAGAGGTGGCAGAATAGGTAGAATAAGTGGATGGAGATGATGACAATGAAGAAGATCCTCTTGGATTTCCCATTCAAGATATTGATGTTAGTGTTCATATGAAGAACATCTATCCATATTTCCCTCCCAACTTCCATGGTATGAGGTCAAAGGATCCGTAAACCTTTCTCTTTGAATTTTAAATACTTTGTAGATCTTATGGCTACTTATCACACACTCAAAAATTGATATTTTTTCATGCAACATTGAAGGATAGAGCTCTTAAATGGTTCATGAGTTTAGGTTCTAATTCAATAAGATCATGGAATGATATGCAAAATAAATTTCTATAAAAATATAAAGATCATGATCTTAAAGAAGAAATAATTAGAATGAATAAAAAAAATATGAGAGACTTGAAGATCTAATAGAGAGGTTAATATATAATGTTAAGAGGGTTAAATTACATCATTTAAGATTTGACATACTAAAAACCCTCTTACTTAGAACAATTAGGGATGAGTGGATTGATCTCCTTGATCTCATGAGTAAAGGAGATGTATACCAATTATCATTTGAAGAAATTTGAGAAAATTGCAAGCACATATCAACAGGAAGGGAAAGAGTAAGTAAATCAACATCAACATTGGTAAGTCAAGATGAACTTGGAAATTTGTTTGATAATTTTAAAATAAAAATTCTTAGAAATCTAAGTGAACAGGTAGAAATGTTAAGAATGAAAAATGAGAAAAAAGAAGATGATGATATTTGTGTTATCCATGCATAATCATATGCTACTAAATATTGTCCGTCATTACCAAGGTTGAAGGAAATTTACCAAGAGGACAATGGAGCAAGTCAATCACCAAAGAAGCTATGTTATGTAGCTCTAAGAAGAACATGACAACCTAGTCAACTTGATATGATGCAAAGACTTACTTCACAATTTCAAGCCTATTCACATCCATCTCAAAATAATTGGAACACACTCACTCCTTGGCGACCTTGGCCATCACAACCCCAAAACCAATCTTGGCAACATGCTTGGCAAGGACCTTATGGTAAAAATCCAAAATATCTTCAATATTTTCCTCAATATCCTCCATACCCAATGCCATGCTATTCCTACCATCAACCTCCACCACATCCATCTCATAGATCCACTCCCACTTAACTACCTGTACCACCATTTCCAAACCCAAACAAGAAGTAACTGAACCCATTTACAATGTTGAGGTACAACACTCCCAAACATCTCTTCTTGATCTAAATGGTATCCATCTTAGCTCAAGAAGATTATTGCAAAAAAGTGATTCTATTGATGTCATTGAAGGAAATCATTCAAAAAAATAAGATTCAAATGTGAAGATCAAAGAATCAGGGGCTGCAGTTGATGAAGAGAAGACATCAAAATTAGATATTGAGAACGTTCCCTCATGTTTACCATCATTTCCTTCATGTGTTCAAGAGAATAATAAAAAAAAGAAGAAGATTTAAATTTCATGGTAGAAGAAGACATGAATAATGATCCCTATGAGAAAGCAAACCAAGGGCATCAAAGCTATATTGAAATATGGTTCCAGATAATCATTAAGTTGCATCAACACACTTTTCTTCAACAATACTTGTTATCATCTTAGTCAAAGAAGTTGGTCCCTCATATTCAGGTACATGTCAAAGCATGTATTTCAAGTGTAAACATGATTTTATCTATAACATTGATGTGCACATGGATCCATTGGAAGTATTCCTATACTTGAAAGAGGTTTTTATTTTTCAAGTAGAGTAGGATAGAAAAAAATAAAAAAATGGAAAAAGAGAAAAAATGAAAAAGAATAAAATCTCAGGTGAAAACCTCTTTTGAGGCACCTGATATTGGCCCGCTAATTGAAAACCTCCATGAGGCGGTCAATGGGTTGGAAAAAAGAAAAAATAAGAGAAAAATAAAAGATCCTAGGTGAAAACCTCTTTTCAGGCACCGAGGCAGACCTACTAGTTGAAAACCTCATTGAGGCAGTTAGTAGGCCTAAAGAAAAAAAAAAGTGAAAAAATGAAAAGAAAAAATCAATTTTCTCCATTTATCTCTCCAACCTTTTCAAGCAGTGAAGAAAACAAGTTGGTACAAAAAGAAAAATTTAGTTAAAATCCTAGTCAAAGGAAGTCAAACTTGGACTTCCTCCTCCTTTTCTCATATGGTCCAAAAGGACCAAGGTCATGCCAATCCATCACCCTCATCCATTTCCAACATCCACCCATAATTTCCAAGATTTTCCCATTCATTTTCCTTGCTATCCTAAGATGCTACAGGAGACCCTGTTTTTGCCACATGAAACTCCTAGTTTTTAGCAGAAAATTGTTTTTATTATATTTCAAAAACCATGCATCCATTAGCTTCTCTTTTCCACCAAGACACACACATACGTGGGAGAGGAACAAAACAAAAAGTAAAGAGGGCTTGAGGAAGTGGGTAGTAAGAAGTTAGTTGCAATGGAAGACAAGGAGTGCCAAGGGGTAACTGAGGGAAAACTCAGTTAACAAAAGAAAGAACTTTGAGTTTATTTTGCATGCAATGAAAAAAGAAAAAAAATATGAAAAAAAGAGAAAAAATTGAAAAAAAAAAAAAATTGGAAAAAAAAAAAATTGGACCCACCACCTCTTGGCATGCAAAATAGGGTTTCTACAGGCAAAATAGGGTTGCTATAGGCACATAATTTGCTACAGGAAGTTGCTAGAGGAAAAAACAGATTTTCTACAGGAAAGACAAATTTGCTACAAGAAGTTAATCGGGACAAATTTTGATGATCAAAGGTGGTTTTCCTCCTCTCTTCTCTCTCTCCTCTGCTTACACACTTCATGTACAACTCCAACATACACCCATTCACTTATTTGACCTTTCAATTAGGCAAAAAACTCCATTTTTACTCCTGACTGTAATTGCTACACAAAAGTCCTAACAACTACAATATTCCTATATCACTACAAGAAACCCTGTAAATGCCACATGAAACTTATTTACAAGGAATGTATCTCTCTCAAAGGTTTTTAAACTTCAAAAAGAGAATGATACTTTATTTTTTGCCTATACGTACCACTCCTAACCCTCACTTCACTCCATGCACCAGGATTCACTCTCTAAACCCTATGTTGCACCACTAGCAGCTAGATCAACTATACCTTGGCATGGGACCTATACCCTTACCTCTCCATCACTCCAATCATTCCATCACTCCATACATAGCATACATAAACCATTTCCCTTCATCTCTAAGGAATTTGGAGCCCTAAAAAGCAGAGAGAAGACTGCTATAGGAAGTTGAAAAGTTTCATGTAGCAATTTTGTATATGGCACAAAAAGGTCAAAGTATGAGGATAAGTTGATGAAGATGGCTTCAAAGGACCACTGAAAGATTCATGAAGGATGAATAGGTTGCTCAGAGGATGAGAAAAAATTTCAGTAGGGGGGTATGATGGGCCTCTAAATTAGACATAAATTAAGGCCCATCTAACCTTTCTTAGGCACATAAAAGATATTTTTAATCTATTCTTCTACACTTAATAGTGTTTTTTTATATTTTAATATGTTTTAGGAAGGTTTAGAGATAATTGCATATTTTTGCCCAATTTTATTTATTTTTGAAGGATATTGTGAGAATATTTGACAGATTATGAAGATTTGGAGAAGGAGATAATTTAGGGGCTTGATCCTTACTACTGGAGGATCAATATTTGAGAATAAATGAACAAAATATCATGAAATAATTGAGAAATTTTGGAGAGATTATGGAAATCCGATGATTGAGAAAATCTAGGAATGTGTTCCCTGTCATTTACCGCAAACTCCTAGTGTTGGGAACCATATCCACTATTTGAGGGATTTTGAAGGGAAAATATTCCACTTTTCGAGGAGAATGCTTCCTCATCATTTTGTATAAGTACCAATTCGAATTGGCCTCTAAGGGCATGTATTTTTTAGTCTCATTGTGGAGAAAACTTGTTTTCTGGAAGCTCCATTTTCTTTTCTTGCAGGGATGTACTTGGATTGATTCAATAATGAAGACTGGTGTCATTTTTAGCTTCTAAAGCTTGGTTTCTTCCATAGGACTGTAATTCCTCCTTAGTATTGTCCATCTCAGGAGCCTCAGAGCGCTCTTGCAACATTTCTTTATGTTCTTTTCACTACTTATTCACATGCATCTCATTTTTGTTTTGCATATTTCTGTATTTAGTATTGTTTCGTTTCTTGCTGTAGGATTGAGTTAAATGATTGAAGTGAGTTATTTTTAAATTTTTTTATAGGTTCAAAAGCATTATTCATCCTTAGAATAACTTTTTAAGGTCATATTAATCATTAGGCTACTTGGATTTGGTTACTAGTTAACGAATATGAGATTTCTGGAAATGCCTTGTAGCGAAATAGTAGTAATTTTCTGCTATTTTTTTAGAATGGGTTAATGAGATTCATTTAAATTTATTACAATTGTATTAGGTCATAATAATGTTAAAGTTAATAAAAATATTCACCCCATTTAATTTTCACTTGATTAGGTTAGTCATTTGATCGATTTACTTGCTCACTAGTTCTTGAATTTCCAAATTTTAGAGTAGTAATTTTCTGTTATTTTTTAACACATGTGAACATGGTTATTTTGGAGTTATTCCTCTTGGAATGGAGACATAAGATATCATACTTAATAAAAAATTTGTCCCATCACATTTTCATTTTGTTTTCTTAGTCATTTAGTGATTTATCTCCAAAACAGAGTTTCCTGTAGCAAAAATAGAATTTCCTGTAGCACTCTTGTAGCATTTGTAAACTCGACCAGATTTTCTCCCAAAGGTAGGTTTTTGTCTCTTAGGCTTGAATCATGACCCCTAGGATATAAGTACATGATTGAGGAATAATAAACCGTGCGATGAAATAATTCCCATATAAGTTTCATGCATGGAGTGCCATCCAATATACCCAAAGGTACATGGAGAATGGTTCGATACACTTACGTATGTGGAACAAGATATCACCCCCGAAATGAAACATTGGAAAAAAACAATAGATCCTATGTTTATAGATGCCATAACATGTCTCTATCCTGGACCTCTATATGTTTGTGTTAATGTTAATTTTTTATATAACCGTTATTCCATATCCCCTCATCATTACACCTCTATTCACATCAAAGTCCGACTAGGAATTGAACACATAACACCTGTCCTTTAAAATCGAATCTAGGAAATTGTGAAGGTACAACATGATTTATTCCATAACCACCTTACCTTGGCATATTTTAAATGTATTTCATATCCATTTCAACCATTTAAATTCGTATTTCTCTTACTCCTCCATTAACCCTATCAAAAATCATAGTCGAGGCCGAGATCTCTTCTCACCATGGGGACACTTGTTCATTCTGAACCAAATGGGGTAAAATTCCTCCAGGCATATAAGAGGGTTAAGGAGAAACTGCAATAGGTGGGATGGCTCTAGTTCTTTGAAAAATTCAATGGGTATGAAAAAGAGATTACCAAAGCCTTTCCCCGAGCTTTTGATGGAGTGGAAGCAGAAATAGGAGACATTAAACTCATCGTAATAGAATCCATTGTAGCGAAAGAAACAAGACTATCTAGGAACAAAGAAAGCTGGTTCAAAAATAGGAAAACAAAAGAGAATGATTGGGTTCACTTCCTAAAAGAACCAAGTATGGACTTTTTTAACCTTCACAATATCCCAAGGCTGAAAGGAGATCGACAGAGGTAACCTCAAACCAAGATTTTAGTTTGGTAGTGAGCCCTACCAAACCAGAGAGGGCTCTCTCTATGAAAATCATAGCCAAGTATTTGAATAATACAATAATGGATTTAAGGCTATATAGTTTAGCTCATGTAGGTTTTGAATATTTCGGGTTTTTTGCTGGATCAAGAGTGAAAATCAAGAAACTAGGTCGAAACTCAAAGGTTTCAGTTGCAAGAGACATAGAGGAGCAGGGTAGGCATGATTTTGTGATATATTAAGAGTTGATCGATGTATTGTAGGGTTGAATGATAAATAAAATCAAAATGAGCATGTATACCATGAATTCATTTCTCAAGAAGACAAAATACACAAACATGAGATTCCTAATAAAACATAGCTTAATCAAAATAATTCTTTTTAAAACCTCTTAGGAAAATCACTGAAGAGAAAAGATATGGTAAGGAGACCAATTTATCATTCATATAAATATTTAATAGAAGGAAAACATAATCACAAACCCACACTACAAGAATTCCTGAATAATCGCTGCAAATGTCCTTTGATTTCCTGTAAAAATGATGAAGAACAAGCTACAAGACTTCAACTCTCTAATGTCCAACCTTTATATTGACTGAAAAATGCATACATATAGACCAAAAAAAAATTCCCCTCTCTTAGTGGTCTAATCCCTCATTGTAGGAACAAATTACATGAATTTCTCAACAAAAACTTAATGACTAGGGAGGTTAAAACAAACCCTCCTTATAGACTTTGTCAGGCCCGCTCCTCATCATTGAGGTCCAAAATTACATCAAAATGATTATAACAAGTCCATTTACCTTCTATTACATCAATTCAACTTGAAAATAGAGGAAATAGATCATAAAAACTAATATTGACTGAAGAAAATTTGAAAATTGGACTAACACGCAAAAGCGCAGCGCCATCAGAAAAAAGCACAGCACCAATCTTTGAGGGTACTTTTGAGGGTCTTCCACTACTCCAAATATAGATCTGAAGGTACCAATGGAAATATGAGGATGTATAGTTGTCATTAGACATCTCAAGTAAGAAAAATGGACACTCCAAGATAGAGAAAAACTCATTCTCCTAAATTTACTCCCAAAAGCGCAGTGCCTAGTCCAGAAAGGTGGCAGAAAGTGACTTTTTGACTTGTTTTTGGGCATTTTCTCCCAACCTGTTTACTGTTAAGGCACCAAATTTTTATAGCTAACATGTGTAGGTTATTATCTATCCATCCATGTAAATTTTTTTTCAATTTTGGAGGTATGAGGAAAAAGTGCAATGCCAAGGCGCTGCACTTTTGGCTGAACAGATATTTCCAATTTAGGCCAAAAGTCACAAAAAAACAAAATTTCACAAAAATTCTTCAAAATTTACCCAAAATTGCTCCATGAAGTGAGGTGATGATGTGTCAAGATATGAGGGATCCCTTAGCTAGTAATTCAAGTTTATCCTTCTCTTTTTTCCGCATTAGGGTTTGCTTCAACTTCTTCTTCACTTGCATGATTCTCATTTGGGAGACCTTGTTCCTTGTATAATAATGCATGGACATGTGTATTTGTAGGTTTTTATCCCTTTTTTCCCTCTTTAGAAGCTTCTCCAAGTGGAAATTAACTCTATCCAACCAATATTATTTGTCTTTCTCAATTTCTGCCAAAATGAGTTAATCAAAATCCATTTGAACTTTTGGTGAGATGGTTCTTTTTGTTGCTCAAGTGCCCTCTTGAAACCTCTTGTTCTTGGTATCCTTGCTTTAACCTACTATTCTTGATCCTCTAAATCATCCACATCAACAACTGCCTTACCTTTGGCATCATCCTTTCTCAAATTAGCTTTGAGATTGTTTAAGAGAAACTGATTTAATTTTAGTTGTTCTCTTGTTGCAAGAATGAGACCAAAAAAATTTCCTTTGAAAAAATTTCCTTGAGTTCTATAATCTCAGACTCCTTATCCATTATGATTTGATATTCTATTTTTTTCTCCTCATGCACCTCTAAATATTCCATATCAGTGTTAAGACGAACTTGTTCCTCATCCTGCAACGATGCTTCATGATATGATGATGTATCTTCCTCACCCGATGTAGGCTTGGACCTTTCAACAATGTTTGGAGAAAACACAAGCCTCTTTCCTCTAACATATGTTTGAGTCACCTCTGTCCTAGGATTTCTGGTGATAGGTTTTATTGTGGAAGATACCTCTTGATGTGATGGTGAAGTCAAAGGTGTAGAGTGACTGCTAGACTGAGTTGGAGAAGACAAAAGACAAGTTGAATATATAAAAAGATCCCAATAAAATTTGATATGTGTGAGCTAATGGAAAACTAGTATTTCACCAAGCCATGGTGAAACAGACTAGCATGATGATCTTCTTCTAATCTGTGTGCCTTCTCTACCATTTTTACCCTGCTTTTGTAAAGGTAACGAGGCAAGTTCAGAGCCTTTACACCAGTGAAATGCATTAATAATCTCACATGATACTGATATAACCTCAAGTACCTACCCTCACATGTGAAATATTTCATGATCAATTTCATAAGAGGGACATACTTCTCCAGCAACTATCTGAATGGAAAGATGTGTGTTGGAGCTTCTTTTTATACAGGTTTCAAATACATTTTGTAGCTTTCAATGTCAAGGTCTCTACCCTTGAACCAATTTTACCCATAGTTTGGAATCCCTATAGCCGTGGAAATGGCCTCTTCTAAAAGAGTGAACACATCCCTTGCAATAGTCACCTTATATCTCCTCAAACTGGTGGAAAAAGTGCTGGTATGTTTGTCATGAAAACCAAGTTCCTCAACCTTTTGGAAAATGGCAAGGCAACCAGCATCCAGAAATGTTTTCTTGAGGAATGGTGAAGACATGATTTCATGTGTTGTAGTAGGCTCATACCTGATAATTTGACCTCCCTTATGCCTCTTCTACTCACTGGTTTCAGAATCCATAGCAAACCCTAGCTCAATGGGAAGGGGAATCAGGGTTTAGTGTAGGGAAAAACAGGGGATTTGGGTAGTTTTTAGGAATGAAGGGAGATTAAGGGGTTAGGGGTCTCCTAAATTCTTGGGAAGATTTATAGGGGGTAGGGATAGATGTGAGGAAATAGGGAGAAGTGAAATTTCAGGGAATGGGTGAGGGGAAGGGGTCCAAAAGGGGAAAACACAGTCCTAGCCTAGGAAAGTGTAGTCTATGATAGGGTTTGTTGGAAAATAGTGAAAATAAGGGATAAGAGTGAGGGGAAGTGTCAAGGGTAGTATATGGAAGGTGGGGGAGGGTATATGAGATTTAAAATTAGGGTTTTACCACAACTATGCAACAAATTGGCCAAGAAATTGAAAAACACGTCACAAATGTTGAGAGAGGTAATTCATTGAGTTTTTACTAATTTCAGTGGAAAAATTGATGAGAGGAGGTGTCAAGGAGGTATACTTACTTGTATAATTTGTGTTTGAACACTTGGTTGCTAAAGAAAACCCTTTAAATCGAATAATTGACTCCTTTTGTAAAAAGTGCAGCACCTTTGGCAAAAGCGCAACACTGCCAGAGATAAGCACAACACAACAAGGGATGTGGCTCCCCAAGACAAGAAATTGATCATTTTAGGGTGGATATATTCTTTCTTGGTGGAGTCTTGATGTTGGAATGAGCAAATGAGATGCTCTTTTGGTCTTTTATATCTTGGAAATCAATCTTTCTTCATAGTGGTGTGGTAGCCCCACCATGTCCTTTCAATTTTTGATTTGCATTGATAGTGAACTGCAGCCTTAGAAAATTTTTATTCATATTACATCATGATAGAAGTAAAATTAAACTTTTGAAATATTTATTGAATTTTTTTCACTATTACTACTCCTTTCAATGCTGAATTTAATGGTGAAATTACCTAATTTTATGATTTTGACCCTAAGACCTAATGATGACGCTACATGAAATGATGATCAAAATGATGACCATGGTGATGTGACTGAGATGGTGATGAAGAAATTTCAATGATGAATCCTCAAAATGAATGATGGCATGACCAAAACATGTACTGGAAGGAGTAGTAACACACCCAGACACACTAACAAGTGACCAATTGTTTATTTGAAAACCTATTGAAACCATAAAATTTTCAATAGGACCCTATCAAAAACCTTTTAAGAGCACATTTGATCACTGGTGACTGACAGGACTAACATATACTAACACACTTGTCCATTTTTAAGAAAGGTATTCCAGTTACAACATTAAAAGGAAAATGGTGAAATCTCTTGTTAGTTATTCAGAAATTTGTAACATGTGAAGTGATATTTGGGACAATGTTTTTCTACCATGCCAGGCTTACGATGCATTTTTTTGATGGGTTTGAAATTAATTTTCCTTATTTCCTACTTCAAAGTTTGAAGAAAATGACATTTAGCATAGAAAGAGAATCTAGGTCTAACGATAACTCTCTATACCAACATGGACTCATTAAGATTATAATAAAAGCACATTTTCAAGCTAAAGGAGATAATTGGCATGATTTATTAGTGAGAAATCAATTTGTAGAAACTCCAGAGAAAGAACCAAATAGTATGGTTAAAATAAGTAGAATAAAATCAAACACTAACCTTGAAAAAGAGAGAGTCGAAGAAGAAATTTGAGAGTAGAGTGTGACTGAAACTCCAGAGGATCCGTTTGAAGACAATACTCCACTATCCCAATATCTTGAGAAGTTTAAATATAAAAAATGATAGACATGATCTTAGAATAAAGAAAGCTAGCTCGATTTATAAATTACCCGAGGAAAGAAAGAAAACAGAAGATAAAAGAATAAAAGAACAAGGCACTAAAAGTTCATGAGTGAAATTGAGAAGAAGTAAAAGAATTGCGAAGCCTTCAAGCACACAATCACCATAAATGATTGATATGGAGGAAGAAGGTTATAAGATAACTCCTAATACAGTTAGTCCAACAAGGAAAACCCCATAAATTGATCCAATTCATCAAGAGATTTATGATTATGTGGAATCTCTAGAGAAAAAGGCACGACAAAAAGCAAAATATTTTCAATTTGAAATAGGTGAAACTTCAACAACAAAACAAAATGAAAATCAAGAACACAATATTGAATAAAATCTAAAGCAAGGTATTTATGAGTTAGAAATTATTAACAAATACTATATTTAGGAAAGAGAAGCAACTAAATTTCAAAATGAGACACTTAGGACTCAAAATGAAAATATAATTCTACACCTCTGTCATTGGTACAAAAAGAATAGGAAACTTAAAGTTCAAAACAAGTTTCTTAAAAATAGGGTCAAAGGATTACAAGGAAGGATTATAATGAAGAAATCGAGGACCATTTTTAGCATTAAGAAGAATACAAGCACTATCCTAGATCTGTTTTCATAAGATTCAGAGATCATTCACTAAAAAGGAGGAAGGAAGAACCAATTTTGAAATTTTGGTGCATGAGGACATGCAAAACCTTTGGTGTGGGAGAATGTTGAGGCCTATAATTGTTTCTTTTTTAAAATGATTTTTTCCATTTCATTTCACCTTTTTATGACTATTCTACAACAATCTCAACATATTTTAGGTAAAGTTAAAATCCTGCAAAGGTAAATCATCCATAGTTAAATTCTTTGTTTCTTAGTGAATTATAACAAAATTATTCTTACAGTAATCGAATCATGAATATTCTACCACTAATATTTGTTTCCGCAACAGAATCCATTGTTAGACAGGTTGCAACATTCTAGAAAATGTAAAAATACTATCAAAAGGTGACAAATGGCTCCCAGATGTATAACAACCTACTAGCATCACTTGAAAAGCTACATGGATTAGGAAATATTGAAGTGAAAGGAAAAGTCAACTATGGAAACTGCGTGTAGAAACCAAAAACAGGTAGCGGAGAAATAACAAACATCAAGCGAGCGAGATTGAAGATTGGAGAAACTATCGAGATTATAGATCAAAATAAATCTCCTATGACTTTTTTTTTCAATAGCAAGTCATAAAGAGATTGAACTCTAAGTTAAATTGATCTCGTAGGTGTTGAAATTATTCAAAGCATATCAACTTAAAACTCTTTCAAGTCATTTTATAATTTGTGTAAATTTTGTAAGCAATACTAGAGACATAAGGCTTTTATGTCAAGTTTATAACTCCTTTGTAGTGAAGACTGATGACACTTTGTTTTATAATATAATTCACTATTTTTTCCAATGCACGCGTGAAGATCCTGTGATCGCTAGTCAACTTGCACTCATGGGAGGGCTCCTTGTCGAGTTGTGAGGTATTATTCTTAGTTTTTTTTTTTTTCCTTAGCATTATCATTTCTTTCAAGAATTTGGTTCCATTATAGTTTCATTTCTTATTATTTTCATTTAGTTGCAAATTACTCATAAACATAAAACACTAAAAAAAATTCAGTTATTCAATGCATATTCTTGTCAAGCACTTAATTGTTTTATAAGGCAATTCAATTTCTTAGATGTTAATGAAATTCACTTTAGAGACTAAATACACACATTAGTAACCATTATTAAATTATGATTTTATCTTTTCCAAGTAGAAATTAGATTTCATTGTCATTTTCTTTCCAAAGCATTTAATATAGAATTTCTTTATTGCAAATTAGCTTAAGATTTCCTTTTAGCAAATCAATGTAGAATGCGTTCAATTCGACATCAGTAGAATTAGATTGTTTTCTTTTGACTTTGACCTTCAAGCATTTCCTTTATGCAGTTAGAATTAAGTTTGATTTATGGAATTTAGATAGATCTTCTAGTTTAAAAGTTAAGCTCAATTAATTAGGACTTAATATAAATTTGGATTGAAAGAACATGTGCATAGTTATTCTCCAAATTGTATGAAAATCAATTGTCCATATTTAGAATTAGTTTCATTTTTAGAATCACTTAATCTACAAAATAAATCCTAGCATATATAGTGCAGATACATTTCAAAAGTACACAAATCTTGGTTGAAAATTAAAGAAGTAAATTAAATACAATTAATATACCAAACATTTTAGCGCTATTGTTGGGGAGGAGTATATAGAATTTCATTTTTCAATTTTGATTAAAAAATTATAAAAAATGTATATGCATAGAGAAAGAGATTCTAGGGGTAGATTTATAAGTAGAGGTAAAATTTCAATTTGAAAATCACCACTCACTCCACCTAGACCTCGTAGTGCCACACCATCCAATAAAACTCGTATTCCATCATTTGCAGGTAGACATAGACTTCTTGAGGTGCATAGATCCGAAATCCAACCTAGAGATTCACCAACTTCTTCTACTGAAGTTGTAGTTGAAGAACGTACATCCCCAAAATAAGGAGTAATATTTCTCTCTTCAACTAGAGAACAACTTCTAGGACAAGAACTAGAAGTCCCTAGTGAATAAGAAGAAGAAATTTATTCTAACATTCCATTAGTAGAAGAACGAGAAGATGAGTTAGATTACCCATTCATAGAACCCTATATTAGGTCCGAGGAATCTACAATGGCATGGGAAGGAGAAGGAGAAGTACATAATGTAAATGGTGAATTTAGGATTGGGGGTGGAAGAAGTAGAGGAATAAATAGAGGAGGAGGTGGAGGTAGAGGTGATAGAGGAGATCCATAACCTTTTAGATTTCCAATATTTGATGAAAATACCATGGCCACATTGAAGAACATCTCAATCTCCATCCTCCCTAATTTCCATGGATTAAGACATGAGGACCCTAAAATATTTCTTTTTGAGTTTGAAGTCTTGTGTAGATCTTATGACCACTTACTTGATTCTTGAGAATTAAATTTTTTTCCAACCACTCTTAAAGATGGAGCATTTAAATGGTTAATCGGATTACGAACATAGAAACACATACTATCAGAACATGGGAATAAATGAAAAATGTGTTCTTAGAAAAATATAAGGATTACTCTATGCCACATAACCTTAAAGATGAAGTCTTTAAAATGATTCAAAAATAGGATGAAAATCTTGAAGACTTAGTTGAAAGATTTTCCTGTAAATGTTAAAAGCGCTAAGATGCATAATTTAGATGATGAAACTTTGAAAGTTCTTTTGCTAAAATCTGTTAGAGGTGAGTGTATTGATCTCCTCAATTTAATGGGAAAAGGAGATGTTTCTAACCTTTCATTTAGAGAAATTTGTGAACTGTGTACACATATTTCAAGGGGAAAGGCTGGAACTGGGAAATATCCAAAAGATCCTGTTATGACTAGAATTAAAAATTTTGCAACTAGGACAGTAAGTAGACCTAAAATAGGTAATTTTCTTGAAAAATTAAAAATAGATATTATAGGGAGTCTTAGTGAACAACTATATACCATTAATAGCCCCAAGGGTTAGCTCAGTTGGTCGAGTTCTTGTTGCTAAGTACTTCGCCATTTGGGAGGTCATGGGGTCAAATCTCCTCGACGCCCTTGGGGTTAGGCCCTGATTGTTTGGTCAGAATGTAGATCCCTTTGGGTTTGTCTACCTATATTTTTTCATGGATGTAGTGGCCATTGAATTTCTGTGAACCACCTTTAAAAAAAAAAAAAAAAAAAAAAAAAAAAAACTAGACACCCTTAAGATACAATTGCCCCTTTCGAATTTAAGTTTTTATCAGAGAGATTCTTATCCTCACTCTTCAACTTCGTTGTTTTTCTTTTCAATAATATATATATATATATAAACCAATTATGTTTGCATGTTTATACATAAAATATTAATTGTCAATTATATATATATAATTGACAATTAATATTTTATATATAAACATGAAAACATAATTGGTTTTCATATATATATATATATATATATATATATGAAAACCAATTATATTTGCATGTTTATACATAAAATATTAATTGAAAACCAAGATCTATTGGCAGTTTAGATTTTCAAAAATCCTCTTTTTATTGCGCTTATTTTTTATCCTTATTTTTCTTTTAATAAATTTCCAGGTGGTCAGCTACATTCATGGGTTCAGTGTTTTAATTGATTATTCATAGAAATAATGGAAACAATAAAGAAGTATTTTCAAAAAAATAAAGTACAAAATATGACAAGCAGGAAAATAGAATTCCTATAATTCTGTAGCTAATTTGTAATTCTGCAGCCAGAATCGAATTCTACAACAAGAACATCAAAGGAAACATGGAAATAAAGGTATGTAAGAATGTTAAAAGTTTAATTTCATATGAAACTTAGATTTTAATTTATGGATGAATATGTTAAAAGTTTCAAGACCTGGTAAATTTGTTATATAACCGTTATTCCATATCCCCTCATCATTACACCGCCAGTCACATCAAAGTCTGATCAAGAATTGAACACATAACACCTATCCTTTGAAATCATATTTGGGAAATTGTGAAGGTACAACACGATTTCTTCCATAACCACCTTATCTTGCCATCATTTAAATATATTTCATATCCATTTCACCCATTCAAATTTGCATTTCTCTTACTCCTCCTTTCAAAGCTTACTCCTCCATTAACCTTGTCAAAAAGCACAGTCGAGGATGAGACTTCTTCTCGCCATGGGGACACTTGTTCGTTTTGAACCAAATGGGGTAAATTTCCTCTAGGCATATCCAAGGGTTAAATATCAACTACAGCAGGTGGGATGGCTCCAGTTCTTCGAAAAATTCAATGGGTGTGAAACAAATATTACTAAAGCCTTCGCCCAATTATTTAATGGAGTGGAGGCAGAAATAGGAGACATTAAACTTATCCTCATAGAATCCATTGTAGTAGAAGCAAAAAGACTATCTAGGAATGGAGAAAGCTGGTTTAAAAACAAGAAAATAAAAGAGAATAATTGGATTCATTTCTAGAAAGAACAGGGTATGGACTTGTCCATTTTTAAGAAAGATATTCTAGTTACAACAATAAAAGGAAAATGGCCAAAATTTAGATAAGTGTAAATATAATACCTAATAGGAGTATCTATTTATATAGCAAGGGTTAGTATGATTAATATAGGCATGGTAAATTTGGTAAAATTGTGATTATTATAAGATGTAAGTGAATTTGTACTGGTTAATTTGCTGATAAGAAAATTGTATATATATATATATATATATATATATATATATATATATATTCATACAAAAATCTATAATATATTTCATTCATAATATATAAAATTTGTAGTGGTTAATTTGCTAATAATAAAATTATATATATATATATATATATATATATATTCATGCAAAGATCTATAATATATTTCATTCGTAATATATAGTAATTTGAGTTGACATATATATAGTAATATGATATATATGAATTGACAAGAGTTAGTTGCTAGTGATTTTATGTGAAGTGGACAAAGTAATTATATAATCTGCATAAAAATTTGTATTAATCATATTTATATTTTCATTTCTATTTAATTTTGTGCAAAGAAATATATAAATCATGTTGGGTAGTAACTCTCGATAAATATGTTTATTTATATGAGTGTTTGAAGTTTTTTTATTTTGTAAATTTTGTAGAGCCCTACCATTTTCTGTTTATCAAAAAAGCAGATTGCTATAAGTTTGAGGTATTTTCTCCATGGTCACAGAAAATATTGAAGTTTGAATGCATTACGGAAATATTTTAGTATTTCACCAATGGCCCATGAAACCTTCACTCTGAATTGTGCATATGGGTAAATTTTTAATTTAATTTAATAATGGTGTGATAATTAGATATATTTATATCAATATTATATTAATATAATCATATGACCATAAATATGTGTTAGAAAATTATATATTACAGAGCCATGCAACACATTAAATATGCAGAAAACACAAGCACACAAAACACATAAAACCAGAGAGACACAAATATACGTGGTTCACCCAGTTTGGGCTACGTCCACCCCGAATAGCCAATCCTTCCTTTCTATTATCTAGCAAAATGAAGAGACACAACCTACAAAAAATCCGCTGTAATATCCTCTGTTCTCTCTCATAGTCTCTCTATCGGTTTCTCGCTCTGAGAATACACATAAAATCCACAGCCGCAATACAATACCCTCATACAAAAGAGGGGTTTCCTTCTAGGGCCAAAAACCCTAAACTAAACATAACTTCTACCATCAGATCATCTGCCTAATGAACGACCCAGATTGACTAGAAATTACTATACTTTTACAAGGCAATTTTATATTTGTTTTTAGCTTCAGTGGCGCTGCCCCTGAAACCACCCACCAGGGGGGGGGGGCTCCATAAAGTCGCAGCTACCCCCCTTAAGCATTGATTTAATTAAATTTAAGGTAATTAATTCTTGGGCCAATGGACAACATGGCAGGGCCAAATGGCCTTGGTGTTGACATGATACATATCTGGAACTGTGGTTTTATGTGGTAGTTACACAATAACTTGACATGACAAAAGGGTCAAAAGGGTGAAAATATTCAAATGACCATATCTTGGTGATCCATACTTAGATTTTGATAAAGTATTGTTTGAAATATCTCCATGAGAGAAAGTGATGATGACCATCTCATAATATAGTTTTTAGTTGAATTAGAAAAATGAAAATTTGATACATAGTGGTACTCTCAGTGTACGGATTCAATAAATTAAAATCGTCATTATTTAGTAACAAACAAAAGCAACACAATTGTAGTTAATATATAAGAAGGGGAACAAACCTTCACTTTCCAAATGTGGTAAAGAATTATGGGATTGTTCCTTATATGAAAATTTTACACATAAACCATGATTTTTGCAATAATTGCTAAAGGTAGATTTATAACCCATTACTACCATGAATAGGTGAATAAAATGGTAAACTTGTATGGATTAAAGCAAAGACTTAATAATTAGTTATGGTTTTTACAAGATAAGAATTTATGTATATGGCATTATAAAAGAGAAATTTGAGTTTGAATGGCAGGAGGAGCATAGTAAGCATTATCAAGGATGAATATTTGCATAAATCTTGTTTATGTGATTGGCTAATAATGGCTTATTGTTTTAGCACTTATAATATCTTGTGAAGAGAAGATATATTAAAAAAATGGTACAACACCACATTGAGTAGAATTCACATATTAGGGATGATAAGTCAAAAGTCAAATAATCTGAGGGCTATAGAAACCCTAGTAGATTTGGTAGAGAAAATGAGGAGTTTGAAGGTTGAACTTCATAATTGCAGAGTTGATAATGAGAGGCTTATTAGAGAACAAGAGAAGTATATTGAACAAAATGTAGTGTTTTTATAGTTAATTGTTGCAAACATATTCTTAATAAAAATAGAAAAGAAGAAACAACACACACACACATATTTAACATTGAGATTTTACCTTGAAGCCCAAACTAGGAAAACCATTTTAAAAAAAAGTATATTATTTATTTACAATGTTACAAATATAATATGTATATCTTACATCATCCATAAAATATAAAAACTAATATCTTATGTTTGGATAGAACTGTATTTTCTTAACCAGAATTACAAAACCATGGGTTGAACCATCGTGCACAATAAAGACCACCAAAATAAAAAACCGTGTGCCAAAAATTGCAAAACGCAGACAAAAAAATTCTGACATTTTTTCAGCTCTACCTCTCTTATAACACTTACCCCCTGTCCATCCCCCACTATGTTAGGAACATATGGATAGCACATGGGCTAGTTTTGCAATGAATATAACACATACACAACATTCTCCAGCTTGTTGTTTTATTTTCATACAAGGGGTCATATGAGTACATGATGAACACTATAGGGCATCAATTCCCATTGTTTCTCTACACCAATATAAATTTTGATTACTTTTACACTCCATTAGTGAATCTATGACATTATTTAAGGTGTCCACCTCCACAACCAACACCTTCTTTTCTTCAACCATGTCTCTTGCAAAGTGATATGGAACATTAATATGCTCCATATTATAATTATAAGTTGGGTTCTTCACGAAGAATATTTCACTTTGACTGTCACTCTATCCTTACAACTTGTTGTACTAACCAAATGCCTAATGAAAATATTTATAACAAATTAATTCCTTGCTTGTATGAGTGGTTTCCATGTATTTAATTGCTATAGTTGAGAGTGTTGTAACAACACCAACCCCCTTAAAGAATTTTTAAGAAAATGGGGTGTCCAAAGCCAACCTCTAAGGTTACTTTATGAAAATGGGGTTATCAAAATTTCTCTTCTTTCAACCACCTTAAAGCTCCTTTTTGAGATAACCATCATCTTTAGCTTTTTAAAAACTTTCCAATGATATAAAATTATCCAAATCTAAGTTTTAGAGATAAATATATGCCCATCTTGTTGTTTTAGCGCACATAAGTGACCTATGGTTTGAAGTTAAGCAAACAAAATCCCCTCATACATCAACATTTTCAACATCCAAGAGCAAGTAAGGTCTCACCCAAGGCATACTAATGGGTTTGCAGGAACCTTTGAAGGTTATGCAAATGAAAAGGGGAAACAAATACGACATTGGTTCACAATGACCCACCCTGGGCTAACGGTATCCACCATATGTCATATATTATCCATTACAAAGAAAATTTGAACACCTTTATAACGCAAGTTGAAACATGCCCATTAATTTACGACATACATCGGTTGAGTGGAAACGCATTTGCTAACTAATAAAGTAACTATTCAACATAAGTTCAATATGAAAGTGAAAATCTAACTCTAATGAAAAATAGGGAAATGTAGATTAATTTATACACAATCATTGTTACTGACTTTATGCATCAACTACCACATATTGACATAGTACATTCACCAAGAACTCGCTGTCAAGACTCTGTCATTCATTCATTTACGCAACCATTGGTACAAAAATTCAAATAAAATATAACTATAATAAACTAACACACAACCTATGAATACTTCATATTAATAGAAAATAATAGTAATACACATTACAATGGGGTATCATAAACCATAATGAGAGATAATACCATCATTTCCCATGTTGTATTAACCATCCAAACCAAGTATAATTAGAAGAATAAGTGTTCAGGAAGGTTAAGAGAGAAATAACATTAAAAGAAATAGAATTTGGTTGAACATAATATATAGAGAACCATCATAAAACTAAAAATAGAACAAAATCGTCCATACTCGATAATAGCTATTTATATAACTTCCAACTTCATCATCATGCTCTTGGGAATCTTGGGTCAGCTCACCTAGGCAACTTCTCCATAATGAGTTGTCCGTGTATGTGTTGAGCCACAACCAATTGCTTGACCATAACGATCCAAATCACAACCAACAACTTACGCACAATTGACTGAACCATACGGCCAGAGAGTGTGATATTGAAAACCATATCTTTCTATTATGTCATAGTATTCACAGGTTCCATCACACATGTGTGTGGTCTGTCATATATTTGCATAGGATGTCTGCCCTTTTTTATGTTGTAGACGTTGCTAACCTCTACCATGCACGATATTCACTATATCCTCCTTATCATGCAGTTTCTCTATACTCAGCCAAAATTTCAAAATTTTCCCCTTTTTCAACCTTGGCCGCAAAAATACCCCAAGATCATTTGTTTCTCTTCCTTAAGCCTCTTTGGCTTGGTTTTGTACCAAGTGAATGGACGATCTCAAAAAATTTCTCAAAAAAAATCTTAAATATTTTCTTGGTCGTCAGCACGCTGGTATCAAGAAATGATGGTTTGTTAACTGCAACTACCTAGTGTGCATTGGTCTATGTTGAAGAAAGATCATTGTTGAGTACCATGGCTTCAACCTACAAGTGTACAAATTTTTGGGCAAGTTTCTACCACTCTACTCTCCATTGGTTAATCTACCTACCCAATGTCGCACTTTCTACCATTGTAGCTTTTCATTTTAGTGTGGGTAGAGTGATATTTCAAATATTGTGTATGGACTCACTTTTTTGATTTTCAATTTGAATCCCGACATTGATGTCCTTAAGCTCGACATTGCTTTGCAAATTATTCCACATATCTATGTTGAAATCATATAATTTGGTGCATTAATGCTCTGGCACCCTTGCATGTTCAAAAGACTCAGATGGTGCTTGTTCCTTTTCTCTTATTTCTGTTTCTTTTTGTAGGGTAGTAGGTTTGATCTGTAGCTACAAATCCTCAACTGTGGTCTTCATGCCCTGTATTTTTGCATCAATATTTGACAAATTTTCCTCTACAGGAGTGTCGATCTCCATTGGCTCACCCAATAGTTTACTATATACTTCCTCCACTGCTCGTCTCAGTGTTCCCTCTCCCTCTCTTTGTCTTGTTGTCGCACTTCTATTACTTGTGCATGTACTGTTTTTAATGCCTCGTTCTCTCTGGTGAATTGGGATATATTAGTTGAGGTTTCTTGTGCTCTAAATTATACTTCCTATATAATAAATTGTTGTAATATATGTAAAAAATTCAAAGGAAAAGTGCACAAAAAAAATTCTACCTAGGGAAACAATTGGGCCTATTGTTGAATATCAGTATTAGCATAATATAATATGACTGGGGGAATAGTTAGAGTGTGACGTTCCGTATAGGTAGAAGATGGTTGCAACTGATTTGGCCGACTCTCTAGTGAAAGAGGTGCATTAGCTCTTCTGCACTTGGAGAGGGGGTGACCATCGACTTAATGATTTAATTAGAAGACGTAGTTTCTCCAAATATTGTTGTGTCCAATCTCATAGTTTGTACTTATTTATAAATGGATGTGATGAGAGTGGGATTTCCCTAATTTTGAATTCTTTGATCTGCTCAACAATTCATTGTAACCCCTCTTCTCACAAAGAAGGTGTCCCTGGGTTGGTCAACTTATTCACCTTTTTATTCTTTCTTGCATTTTGTTGTTGACCATTCAATGGTATCTTTTAACCTTCTAGAATCGTTTCCTCTTCTCCAGAGTCCTATTGTGGTGTTCCAAGATTCTTTTCCTCAGGTTCTTGTGATGGGGGATTTAGGCATTCGTCCTACTCTGAGGTAGGTGGCCCTTCCTGTTGCAGATCTTGGTGCTCCTTCTCCTTGCCATTGTCAATGGTTTACAACTTTGATATTGGTTAGTGGGTAGTTTGCACCATTTTGTTGGCGAGTTAATTACAATATGTGACACAATAAGGTCATCAGGCGTGTATAAAAAATATAACCACTTCTTTTCTGGGTCTGGGCGGGCCTGGATGTACATGGAGTGTGGTGTGGCATTGAATATTTCTAGAACTTTGTAAGATTCAATATT
Organism: Pinus albicaulis; assembly: GCA_034641835.2. Classification (NCBI taxonomy): domain Eukaryota; kingdom Viridiplantae; phylum Streptophyta; class Pinopsida; order Pinales; family Pinaceae; genus Pinus; species Pinus albicaulis. The sequence continues at coordinate 874,565,831 of CM076582.1, forward strand.
TTGGGCACAGATATGAGGTACATTTTTAATGACATGACTTATGGCCTCCTTCCACACGTAGAATGTGAAATTGTTGTCCACTTGTCACAATTTGTTCATGGTATACTAAAGAGACCCAAAAATTAGTGCAACAAACTATGGATTCTCCGTTGGTGGAAACTGAGTGTCCATCAAAAACTGCCAAGTCGTGAAGATATCAAAATAAAAATCTAGGAATATTGATAATCCATGTTCTTGTCTTGGTCTTCAAGACAATATTGCATGAAATGGTTAAGCCAGAAAGTTTCCCACTTCATCTGAACACCCTTGACACACTTTGCAGTGGTTGTGATTGTGCCTACATGGCATTGATCCTTCTTGCATTTCCTTAATAATTTGTAGGCCATGAGATTTGTGGAAAACTTGTAGCGTCGTCATCTATAGTGGAGATCATCACTCCATGTTGTTTGCAAACATTTGCATATTTTTTTGAAACCTCCTTTTCCACCACCTTCTTTTTTTTCTTGTTGAACAGGGGATTTGGATCTTCGTTGTCGGTGGGGAACCCTGTAATTAGATAAATTAGGCAAGTTCCAATCTCAATTGGTTCATCTATCCATAAGAATCCAGCATTCACACTTCTCAGTGACAATTTGATGCAAATGTTGATCTCTATGCTCCTAAAAACGTGTGGGATATGCAAAAAATTAAGTATTCATAATTTCTCCAATATGGTGGCTCATTACTGAACCTCAATGACCACCAATTGGCTTGGTTACTCAATCATTCTGGCATATTCATCTTCTACAAATTCTAGGAATTTTTTCAAGGCCTACACATCATGGTTGTTATACTTCAATTTATCCTCCATCCCTAGCACGTCTCCTGCTTGTATAAATCCAAGCGGAATAGGTGCTATCAATAGCCTATATTTTGGCTCTTTAGGAGGTTTAGCTTTGGTTTTTTTAGCTGGCTATGGGGGTGGCACAATACCAGTGCCCTTTTTCCTCAATTTCTTGGGTAGTGATGACAAAGCCATATTACCACATAGATCCTAGTGTGGTTTCTGACAACTTGTCTATTGTTTATGTAACTACCACTAATATAATATTTTTGTAGCTCACTCGGCTCTATAGTTCAATAATTTTCTCGTCTCATAGAATGAAAAAGTTAAAAGTGACTAAGGTTGAACTCGGGAGAGAGTTTGGTTACTCTAATGACTTTTTGTGTTTCTAAGTGTAAAAATTTCAAAATATTTTTGCTACCATGGAAATAAATACAAATTCTACCACCACATTTGGATCATCTTATATGGGAAGTTCCTCTAGGTGGTTAAGTAAGTTTTATTGACTTGACTATGTTGTGTTAGCACTCTGTGAATTCTACTAAGTTGAGGATAGATTAATGAAGGTAACCAAAAACCTATTTGGGTTGAAAGACTAGTCTTCTCCAACCGGAGGGGGCTCCCTCACTCGAAAAAATTAAAAGGTAATATACTTTGAATTCAAAATTTATTAAACAGAGGCTAGATCTAAAGAGTTATTTTAAAAATTTGGCTAGGGGATTGACACAATTCTTGAGATATGGTATAGATGTAGGTGATCAAAGTTTACTAATAAATATCATGCATAAACCTAGTCATTAAACATGTTTATTCTTGATACACATTTTGTAACATTCAAAATTATGTAGCACAATGGGAAAACAAAGAAAGAAATAGTTTTGACATACAACAAAGCTTAAAGGAAACATATAACAAACAAGGAGTTAAAATGCTTCAGAATGTAGTAAAACTAGAGAAAAATTTCTTTGAATTCTATAATTACTCAATTATACCTCCAGAGTTGAAGAAGATTTAAAATAAGAGAGACAAAAGAAAAACATACATCCAAAATGTCATACCATAGTACCCTCTAAAAATATTGTTGGGAAAATTTGTGCATCTAAATCCTTTCTTTCATTAAACTGTAAACACAAAAACATACACCATATTCTAACAGTTGATACCAATACTCTCCAACTGTATTTTCATTCATTTTTTTATTATCTTATATAGGCATACATAATAGATTAATCAATAGTTGGCTGCAATGTATCTTTGATCCATGGCGAGGATCAAAACAAACTAAAAAGTAGAAACATATTGTTGGTTACAATCCTTTTCTGAAATGGTAAAAGGAAAAAAAATAATAATGTTTATCACTATCTTAAAGAAAAAATTATCTAGACAACTTTTTAAATTTCTGAACCATATCCATCATAGCAAAAAATAAAAAAAAGTAGAAAAAGATGACAGTGGACTGATGGTGTTGCGCAGTGACTGGGTAGCACACTGCCAAGTCATGTTTCTCCCCATATATGACACTTGGCTGATGGAAAATGGACTGATTTCACTTCTACATGTGTAACATGTTGACCCCTCTGACCTCATACAACTACCACCTTTAGAACGCATGTGGAAACTTGTAGGCAGGGGCTGTGTAGCGGTTGCGCAGCGACTTCGTAGCAGTTGTGTAGCACACAAACTGAAACTGTTTTATTACATGGCTAAGCTCTATATAACAAAAAAATAGCATCGTAGGCCTTTCATCATGTCGAGAGCTATCTCATACTAATGACAAAAATATTCACAATCTTCACAAAAAACCAAAAATGCGAAAAAAATCCATAATCCTGCCACTAAAAAACTGTGAAAATAGGCACTCTAGAAACACATGTACCTCTAAAAATATAAAATATGTGTAAAATATGAAGGATTTTACTGTATATGAACCTATTTTTAACATAAAATTCTATCAATTTATCTAAATCCTTCACCATCTTCTTAGAAATTTCTCTGCAAAATCATCACTAAAACACAAAATTTGATAGTTTGGAAAATATGACTTGATGATGTATTCGAATCTCCCAATCCATGACACCTGTGAAAAAAATGGAAGAGGTTATTGTAATTTGATCCATGTTGGAGAAAAACCTTCTTCATTTTCCCAAAATTCACCCCCATGTGGTTGGAAACCATTTTGCAAAAAGATGTCTAAAACAGGTTTTTTGTGCAACAGTGGGCAACGAAATGGGGGTTGATGAACCTTTCCATTTTCAAGAACTAGGTGGTTTGGTTTTAGAAACATGGTTTTACCTCCTCTTTCTGCTTGTGGTATGATCCATTTAACCCTCATATGAAATTAAATCAAGTTGTTTGGTCACTGGAAAACTCAGGGATTCACTGCACAGCAGTTGCGTAGCGTCCTTTGTTCTTCTACGTTTGCTCTTCAATCCTATGATCAGCCTCCAAATTTTCATGCACCAAAAAGAAAAATAAAGCATTAAAAATCCATAATTCAATTTAAAATGGTGGTCTCATCATGAACATTAAAATTTTATTTATCAATTTTAATGGTGTGACAGATAATGATGCTTATTTCGGTGCTCCACTTGATGAAAAACCATGTGAGAGCATGGGAACATAGATTTAATTTGAGTAGTAGATATGAGTATGAGGGGGTGGGTTGACATATGGGGATAAGGGATTTATGTGTCCATCATGTGTAATGATTATTTATCAAAGGGAAATAAGACTAAATTGGAATACAGGATATGAATGGTTGGGTATATGGGGATGAGAAATATTTTAGAAGGAAATAAGGGGATAGGGGTGTAGGATATGTAGGGTTAAAGGATAGTGAAAAAGGACAAGGGAAAATAGGAATAGGAAATGGATAATTAGCATATAATAAATGAACTTTGAGGGGAATATGGGATATAAGAAGCGAGAAAGAAGTATGATATTAAAACCATGTTGCCTTGAACAACATCCCTTTGACTATAAATAGATGTTCATATGAACCTTATAACAAAAAAATATTTAGACACGACCCTCTTGACTCAATATTTGTGACAATAATTCCCAAAAACTCAACCACATTTTCATGTTCTTGACCAAAACTTTTACAACCAAACTCATGATGACTTCCCATGCAGTGCTTCGTCAAACTCATGATAGTAAAAGGTCTATGAGTTTCAACTCATTACCTGAAAACAAATTGCAGATTTGAAGACATCTGATAATTGAAAAAATAACTTACTCTAACATTGGCTCCATTTGGGATGGAAACCTCCCTGTGAGGTGCCAAGAAAAACAACGCAGACCAGAATCCTATCCATTGGGCAACAAAGTCAGCGTACAAAATTGAAAAATGACTAACAGACTGCAAAAATTAACTAAATGAACTAACTGACATCAAGTTATTTAATAGAGTGATTGACTTATTTATGAAAACAAAGCGTTGAGATCTTATGGCCTTAAACTCGTGCTTCAAATCTCGGTGCTAACCACTCACACTTACAACATTGAAAGCAACAAGGTATGTACAATGGAATCTGACATATGCTAAAAGATGTACATTATGTAATCACCTCTTTCCAATGTAACTAGTCAAGCATATGGCCACTTGATTGAACGTTTCTCACAGTTTCTTTGAACATAAAAAATTATCATAAAAAAATTCATCAATTTATTCAAGTTCAAAACTATAATAGCTCACCTAATTCAATACTTTCATCATATTCTTTATTGTTGTCATAAGTGACACATGCAGGCAGATTGCTTTCCTCAAATTTCTGAAATTGAAGATTCTCTTAATGAGAACATGCCACTGATTTCTCTTCGGGACTGTCTTCAAATTAATAAATAAAAAAATACCATTTTCTAGCTTATGGTGCCATAAATCAACAAACTCTCCTTCTTTTACCAAATCTTCTTAGGGAGAAATTATTATTTCGTACCCTCTAACACTAGTTTTATTTTTCATAGTGAATGTGTGCATCAACCTTTCCATGGTTTTCATCAATGTATCCACCTTAAGATCTGACAATGGAGAAATCTCTTCCTTAACCACTTCCCTTCTTTAATCAACTTGCATTTTGGATTTTTTGATCAAAAAATTTTCTTCGGCATCAACAACTATTTTTTGCATATCCTCCAAAGTGGCAGGATTCCTATCTATGAGAAAATAGGAAAGCTCAACATCAAAACCATCTGGATAATGTAGCATGTCCAATCCTGGGGGAGGCTTTACATTAGTAGGTATGGAATCATATACACTATTGAATCTGGTTGAGAAATCTTGGAGTGTCTCACTAGGTTTCCTCTTTAGATTTCAATACTCATCCATAATTTGGAAAGGTTCACTTTGACCTCCCATATGTCAATGAAAACATGTTCAAACTGTTGGAAAGAAGAAATAATTCTAGCTTCCAAACTTATATACCAGTCCCTAACTTCTCTCGAAATATTTTGAGCAAACAACCTTACGTTGAAATCTTCATGATCTACTTCCACAAGGTCATTGAAGTCAATGATTTTTTCTACATACTTCCTTGTTGTGATCTTACATGTACCATCAAATTGAGGTAGCCTCTAACCATAATTTTGTGGTAACTCATGCAAAGGGGATGGTAGATTTAATGGGGCATACCGGGAAGCAGTCATGACTGATGTCTGAGATGTGGTTGTAATGGTTGGACTATGATTATCATTTGTATCTTGTTCAGGACAACCAATACAAAAGGGAGATGCATTTTCATCTTCAAGAGAATGATATACATTGCAATAAGGGGAATCATGTCCAGATTTGAAGTCTACATTCAGATTCAACAAATAGAAGAAAATCATTTTTACATTTTCAGGAAAGGACATGAGGCAATTGATACACATAAAATTGTATTCTGCAAAATATTCTGGTTCAAGTCCTTGACTCTCAAACGCTGTTCTTTCATCCTTCTGTTGACAAGGTGTGTTCTTCTTTAAATTTGATTTGAATTTTTTGGAGTCACTTGGTAAACAATTAAGCCCTTTTTATGTCTGATTGTTTTCCACATAAATAGCCAAATCTGAAACTTCGAAGATATTTCCTACGGAGGATGAAACCTTTCTCTCCCCAGCAATGATGCCAATATGTTAGCACTCCATGAATTCTACTAGGTTGAGGATAGATTCACGAAGGTAACCACAAACCTATTTGGGTTGAGAGATTGGTCTTCTCCAACCAGAGGGGGCTCCCTCACTCGAAAAAATCAAAAGGTAAGATACTTTGAAGTGAAAATTTCTTAAAAAGAGACCAGATCTGAAGATTTCTTTTAAATATTTAGCTGGGGGGTTGAAAAAATTCCTGAGATATGGTGTAGATGTAGGTGATCAAAGTTTACCAATAAATCCCATGCATAAAATCAATCATTACACAGGTCTATTCTTGATACACATTTTATAAAATTCAAAGTTATGTAGTTCAATGGGAAAACAGAGAAAGAAATAGATCTGACATACAACAAATATTAAAGGAAATAGATAACAAATAGGGATTTAAAATGCTTAATTTGTAACTAAAAAATCATAATATAGTAAAAATAGAGCAAAATTTCTTTTAATTCTAGAAATACTCAATTCCTCCTCAATAATTTAAGAATATTTAACATAAGAGAGACACAAGAAAAACATATATCATAAATTTCATACCATAGTATCCTCTACAAAGATTTTTGGAAAAATATGTGCATCTAAATCCTTTCTTTCATTAAATTTTGAACACAAAAACCATACACCAGATTCTAATAGCTGATACCAATACTCTCCAACTCTATTTACATTCATTTTTTTATCTTATATAGGAATACATAATAGATTAATCAGTAGTTGGATGCAAGGTATCTTTGATTCATGGAGAGGATCAAAACGAAGTAAAAAGTAGAAACATACTTTTGTTTACAATCCTTTTCTGAAATGGTAAAAGGAAAAAACATAATAATTCTTATCATTATATTAAAGAAAAAATTATATAGACAAATTTCTAAATCTCTCAACCATATCCATCACATCAAAAAATAGAAAAAGTAGAAAAAGTTGATAGTGGACTGATAGTGTTGCACGGTGACTAGGTAGGAGTTGGATAGCACACTTCCAAGTCATGTTTCTCCCCATATATGATATTGGCTGATGGAAAATGGGTTGATATGGATTCCACATGTGTAACACGCTGACCCCTCTAACATCGGAAAACTGGAACCTTTAGAATGCATGTTGAAACTTGTTTGCAGGGGTTACATAGCGGCTACCTAGCGACTTATTGGCAGATGCATAACACACAACCTGAAATTTCTTTCTTACTAGTGCGGAAAAACAAAACCATACATAGTCATGCCAACTTTGCATTGCAAAATAGGCATTGGAATCTATAACGACGTACAAAATCTACGCAATGAGAATCATATTGAAATATATCATGGTAAAAGGGTATTATGCTCCTCGTGTGTATATTGTGGGCACCAAGCATCGTAAAGGATTTAGGGAAGTTATATTGGAGGAAGTTCTGGGTACCATATTTCATTTACAAATGGAACTGCTAATGCAGATACAACCACATTTGATTGGGATTATGTACATTGGGTTGAAGAAAAAAATCGATAATTTTTTTATATAAGGGGTTCTTTGACAACCCATGCAACGAATATTAAACTTTTCATTCTTGTTGAGGGCGACACGACTCATTATTATGCGTTTTTGTATAAAAAGTGTTGTTGCATAAATGGTGACTTTCATCTTGTTTCTGGCATGTAGGAAGTATATGTCGAGCATTATTTTATGAGAAGGTAGAGGACACATTGTCACAAGGCAAGAAAGATGCTACAAAAGTCCCTTGAAGAGACGTTGGTAGTAATTTTGTTGTGTGCATCGAACATAGTGGTATACACTAGCATGGAAGATTGTGGATATGTGTTGAATCAAGTGTTGAATTAATGGAGAACACAAGTAAAATTAATGTCAGAATGCCAATGCCATGTTGGCCATCACATACATTAGGAATTTCCATGAAATTAAGGATATTTAAAAAATACATACAACACTGGAAAAATAGCTTGATTGATTTTCAAGTTTGCAGACTAATGCCAAGCTATTAGCAATCTGGAAAAGAAGTCTCAAGTCGAGCATGTGCTGCTCACACTTTAAAGGCTCTTTCACTAAGTCGAAGGATGAAATATGTGATTTTGTACCCATGGATCATGTCATGGATCGCTTAGTACAGGTTGATGTAGCTGGGTTTAAAAATGCATTGATGGAATGTGAACTTAATCACAAAAATAAACCGTTTGCAAGTCACATTTCCAGTTGAGAATGAGCATAGGTTATTGGGTGTGGAGCCTAATTATCTTCCTGATTGTTCAGATTTTTTTTGTTTCAGCCTTCTTGGATCCCTCTTCCTAACGGGGTAGCAAATCCGCTCATTTAATCGTCATTAGGGGAGTCCAGGGGGGGGTGACGACGAATTTTATAAGCCCCCCCTGGTGGGGGTTCGAGGGAAACACCGCCAAAGCTAAAAATAGATGAAAATTTGCCTATTAAAATATTTTAATTTCATGGTCAATCTGGGACGTTCATTAGGAAGATGATCTGATGGTAGAAGTTATGTTAATTTAGGGTTTTTTTCCTTAGAAGGGAACCCTCGGTTTATATGAGGGAATTATATTATGGTTGTGTATTATGATTCTGATTGAGGAAGATAAAGGAGACAATGTGAGACCAAAGAGGAAATTATAACGAATTTGTTATGGGTTGTATCTCTTCATTTTGCTGGATAATATAAAAAGGAAAGACTAGTTGTTTCTCTGTGGACGTAGCCCAAATTGGGTGAACCACGTATATTTTTGTCTCTCTTATTTTACGCACTTATTTATTTGTGTTTATGCAATATTTTGTGTGTTTCATTGCTTCGTTAATTAATTTCTAACATAAGTCGCAACTCCTAAGTGCAATTTAAAAAATATAACAATGGGATTCAATAGGATCTTGTAATGTACTAAAACAAGATACTGAATCCCTCTACAATTTGCGGAAACAAAACACGGTTGCACAATCACATAACAAGTAAGAGAAATAAACTATCAATCACACAACACAAGATGTATCTGGGGAAAGGAAATTCTCAAAACCCCACTATATGTATATTTCATAAAGTCAAGATAATGGAAATACAATGTTATTCCTCACACTGAGAAACCTCTGCACTCTACTCATAGTCTCACTCTAATCCTGCTCGAATCTAGCTTGCGATCTAAGAAAGTATGGTCCAATATTTAACCTTTTTATTTCCTAGGCCTAACATTCCTTCCTTATGCATTCTTGGGCTAAATGATCCCTTATTAATTAGGAAAATTCCAATTAATGATTCTGCAATTCATCTAAAACTTCCCGATGACCTCATGCATGACCTGTACAATTTTCTTATTATAAAACTAATAGTTATCTTCCCTCTAACCTTTGTCTCAATTGGGCCTTCCTTAGAACTGACATGCAACAACTATTTATAGAAAATTATTAGTTAACTGATTGATCACTACTTGTGAATTAAATTAGATTTAATTAACTATACCTCTCACTAGCTCATCTCTCAGTTAGAACTAGTTAAACTGGTTTTACATCAATTAATTGAGTTAACTAATTACAACTCACAAATAACTGTAACTGGACCCCCTAAAATCATGGGAGAACTCTACATTAGTCCTCTGTGTCCTATAACTCGAATTTCCTAAGCTAACTAAGTCTTCCTGGCTCAGTTAACTAATACAAGTTGTAATGAGATGAAATTACAATTCTTCTTCCAATTTAATTAAGGGAAAATTAAATCATAATCCCCCTATGGTATCATTTCTGGATGACATTTTCATTGTTTCTTGTTTCCAATTTTAACACTACCTCTCAAAAAGAAAGGAATTAAATCTATCTCAATCCGTTACCTTTGGAATGTTATGCATGCAAGACTTCTCTAGTGGTGTTTTCTCCTGCAGCTCCTGAAACTGAAAAGCCTCCAAAAAAAATGAATCAATATGATGCATCTGTCATTAGAGTCTCTGATTGCTACCAATTATTACATTGTCTATTGAAAAATTTGCGCTGCTGCTGACTCTACATCTATTCTCTCTATACTGATTCCAACTCTTATCTGTGCTCCAGTATCTGACATCTGTCACTATGATTTCTGTCTTTATGATATTTGACTACATAAATTACTACCGATCCTTCCTGCTGCTCTGTATTTTGGGCTCCCCATAGCCAGGTTTGAACAATGATACAAGGCATCTCAATGAAACATGCCCAAATTTTTTTCTCCTGGGATTATCTCTTCACATCACCCCACCTCTCACCTGGAGGTATGGCAACATATGCTCCCTCTGCCCATCAGGTTCGAAATTCCCCCCTACTAGAGGTCTCTGGTTGAGTGGACGCCTCCACTCGGTCTCCTCTCCGCTTCTCCAATTATGACTACTCCACAACCTTCTGAGGCTGCAAGATGAGAGGTAATTTAGGCTCCCTCTCAACCACCAAGTCACTAACCTCTACTTTTCTCCACAAATCTTTGCATGCATCTTCGATCTCAAGAGAACACAGGTTCTTGAATCTTGAATCGTACACTGATCTATTTCACCCATACCGTGGTGATGTGTCTAAGGAACACCTTTAATTTTCTAAATATGACATCATAACCACAGTCTTCTAATACCGCTATGGAGACAAGATTCTTCTTTAGTCCGGAAACATAAAAAACATCTGTCAGTCTTAGAGGGCAGTCAGACTCCCTTTGAAAGGTAACTATACCTATGTTGGTCGTACTATACCTCCCGTCATCTCCAAACTCTATGTTATGTTGGAGGTCCTTCTCCTCCAAGTGTTAAGAAAACAACTCACAAAATAGAAGAAAAGAGAGATCAACGCCTTAGAAATCAACCTCTTCGAGGGTTTAACCTCCTTTACATTACATAAATGAATAATTCTTGGATGATACAAATTAAAAAACCTCCATTTTTATATATAGGCATCCATGGGGTCACAATATAATCCTAGTTGACGTAACAATAATAATCTAAGGGCACAACAATAACAATAGTGGGATTTTATGGGCACAATAATAACAATATGGGGACTACATGGGTACAATAATAACAAAAAGGGGGCTACACTAACAACAATAAGGGACTACACTAGTAATATATGGACCTAACATGCCCCTCTCCTTCAAAAAAGTTTTGTCCTCAACGCTTAAGTAGTTCTGGATGCTTCCGTATAAAATTGTCATTCTCCCATGTGGAATCTTCAGTGGGTAAGTTCTTCCATTTGATGAGATACTCTGAAATTGATCAATTTTATAGCTGTGGAGTTCTTATTTCTATGATTGCTTCAGGTTCCAATATGATTTTTCCTTCCTCATCAAGTTCTAAAAATTTTGTTTGAACTGGAAGTTTTTCATCTTTAACCTTATTTAAGCATGAAAAATGGAAAACTAGGTGCACTCGGGAAGAAGCAGGAAGCTCCAATTTGTATGCCATAGTACTGATATTTTGCAACACTTGTAAGTACCATATTACTTTGAAAATAATTTATTATCCTTCTTAACTTGCTTAAGGGACATTTGTTTGTATGGTTGTAGCCGTAAAAATACCCAGTCTCCTACATCAAAAATTCTCTCACTGCGATGTTGATCTGCCTGTTGTTTCATTCGAATTTGTGCCAGATTTAGGTTATCCTTTAAGAGTTGGAGAACTTGTTGTTGATGCTCGATGTGATCTTCCACTTCTTGATCCTTATATTTTTCTCTTAAATATGGACGGTGGATGATATCCATAAAGTGCCATAAATGGGGTCATTTTTGTTGCAGTGTGGAAGGAAGAGTTATACCACCATTCAGCTAGAGGTAACAAATTGACCCATTGTGTTTGTTTATCATATACAAAGAAACGAAGATATCCTTCCAAAAATTTGTTCACTATCTCAGTTTTCCTGTCGAATTGAGAATGATAAGATGAGTTATGAGCTAGTTGAGTACCCAAACAAGAAAATAATTTCGTCCCAAAATTTCTAGTGAAAATGGGATCTCTGTGGCTTACAATAATCTTTGGGTTTCCATGTAGCTTTTGAATTATTTCCATAAATGCAGTGGAAACTGTAATCTCTTTAAATGGATGAGATAATGCACATAAGTGTGCATACTTGGTAAGTCTATCAAATACCACCATGATGACACTTTTCCTTCAGACTTAGTTAAGCCTGTGATAAAATCCATTGAAACGTCTTCCCAACGTTGACTTGGAATGGATAAAGGCTATAGCAGACTTGGGGTCTTAATTGTCTCAACTTTATTTTGCTGGAAAACCAAACATTCCACGACAAACTTTTGAATATCGGATTTAATGTCATCCCAAAAAAAATCTTTCTTCACCCTGTGGTAAGTTTTTAAAAATCCTGAGTGTCCTCCTAAGGGAGAGGTGTGCAATTCCAAAATAATATTTTGTTTTAGTTTGGAATTCTTACAAATATATAAGCGATATTTTTACCATATGGAATCATTTTTCCAACTAAATGTATCATATGTATTGGGATCTTGCTGTAACTTTTGAATGCGTGTCCACACTTCTTCGTCATTCTTCCATTATTCCCTTGCTTCGGTTATCCAATCTGGTTGGATAATAGAAATGGCACAAAGAAATACTTTCACATCCTCATCTTTTTTTGAGAATGCATCTGCAACAACATTTAACTTCCCTTTTTTTTAGATGATTTTAAAGTCATAACCCAACATCTTTGTGACCTATTTTTGCTGCTATTCTAAAGACAATCTTTGTTCCAAAAAGTATTTAAGACTATCATGTTCAGTTTTTACCTTGAATTGTCTTCCCATTAGGTAAGGTCACCATTTATTTAGTGCATGTAGTATTTCCAACATTTCCTTCTCATAAATAGATTTTTGTAAATAATTTCCTTTGATTGGACGTCTTTCAAAAGAAATGGGTCTTCCTTCTTACATTAAAACAACACCAATTCCATTTCCTGAGGCATCACATTCCACAAGAAATATTTTTGTGAAGTCTGGCATAGCTAAGTCCAGTGCTTGGCACATTGCCTCTTTAAGATGTTCAAAGGCCTTAGCTGCTTCAGGAGTCCATCAAAATGCATATTTGTTCAATAATGTTGTTAGAAGTGTTTCTATTTTCCCATAATTCTTAACAAACTTACGATAATAACCTGTTAACTCGAGAAATCCTCGCAACTACATTATGGTTGTGGGAAATGGAAACTCCTTAATGGATTTAATTTGTTGGGGTCTACCTTAACACCCTCATGAGATACAATATGACCCAGATATTACACCTCTTGTACTCCAAAGAAACATTTCGAGGTTTTTTCATATAATTGTTTCTCCTCCAACAGTTTGAGCACCCTGTCAACATGTTGAACATGATCCTTCCAAGACATGCTGTAGATTAGTATGTCATCAAAAAATAATAACACAAATTTTCTAAGGAAGGGTTTGAATATGGAATTCATCAACCCTTGAAATGCAGAAGGTGCATTGGTAAGGCCAAAAGGCATGACCAAAAATTCATAATGACCCTCATGAGTTCGAAATGTTGTTTTCAAAATGTCTTCAATCTTCATTCTAATTTGATGATATCCTCAATGGAGATCCAACTTGGCGAAATAAATTTCTCCATGTAATTCATCCAATAATTCATCAATCACAGGAATGAGAAATTTATCTTTAATAGTGAGCTTATTGAGCTCCCTATAATCCTGATCTAAAGCTCAAGTTTTAGCTAAAAATGGAAAGCACTCAAAATTGCTTCAAACTTGAATGACCAGATAAAGTTCGTCGCTAGGATTTTGGCACAACTCATTTCATCAAAATCCGAGTTCGTATGGCTGAGTTATCATCTATTGTTCATTTTCCAAAATAGGAAAAAAATGAGTAGAATAGGTACAATGCTGATGTGGTAGGTACAATAGCAGTTGCAGGTGTATACTCTAGAAACAACCAATGATACTGTGCCAAGTGGCACCATCTGATTCACCCATAATGACTAGGAAGTGAAATTTTTTAAGTCTAAGTTGAATGTTAATTAAGCTGGCATTTCATTATATGGTGACCAATGGGGAAGGGCCATGTGGCATGCCAGTAAACCCCCATGGAAGACAGGTTGGAAGGTCGAATTGGTGTCATAGAAATGTTTTTGACAATGGTATGGTGGTATATATATATATATATATATATATATATATATATATATATATATATATATATATATATATATATATATATATATATATATATATATATAGTTTCAACCCACCTTCACGGCGGATCTAACCAAACTTGGAGGTCCAAATAACTAAACTTGCAAGGATCCAAACCTGGAAACGTTGATAAGAATGGCAGAGGAGTCTTTAAATTCGACGGAGCAAAATTGTTGTGGCGGAGTGGGAGTTGAACCCCTGACCTCATGCTCGCCATTCGCGTGCCTTACCAAATCTCCTCCAAGGTGTTTCTTAACCTGTATGATCAACACTTTTATGTAAAGTTGCTATGTCCAATGGTTGGGGGTTGGAGGGGGGCAGCCCATTGGGCCAGCCCCCTCCGCATGTGGCCGCAAACAAAGAACAAGGCACCAAATACATTACGACGGGATTTCTGTAAATGCGATTAATTAACTTAAAACATGGTTAACCCACGTTAATTCGCCATTAATCACATTAAAACCGTGCTTATCACTAAACATGATTATCCACCCTAAACATGCTTAGCGTTAATTAATCCTGAAATTAAAGTTGGCTGATTTTCTAGAGGCGCGCCAATCTTGGTGGTATTTCTATATTTAGAAATCTAACTGGCAGTCTCTCCAGTTTTGGAGGAGAAATTGGGGCAAAAACAGTTTTGGTCATAACTCACTCAATTTTCGACCAAAATGAGCTTAGTAAAAGTCATTCCTGGCTAATTTGCATGCTAGGAACTCAATGGAGTAGGTTGCAGTGGCAGAAAAGGTGTTCTACAGGTGTTTTCGTACATTTGCAGATTTTTGAAGTCTAGGGCCAACAGATGTTGGGGTCATTTCCAGAGCATCCAGAGTCCAAATGAAACAAAAAAAATAATCATTTTTGGGAGATTATGATGTTATAAACTCATTGGAACAGGTTCCAAGAGGTTCTGAAGCTTGTAACAACAATTTGAGCACACTTGAAGCTAATACAAAGGTCACACTATGAAGCTGGAGCAAAGAGATGTAGCCGAGGAGGGGTGAACTCCTTTATAAAAATTATTTGTGTTAAGATTTGTTATATGTGCTTGTTTTGTTTTATTTCTTATGTTCTGTCATTTAAAATTATGCTTTGTAAGCTTATTGTTAGTATGAATCTTAATCGCAAGTGTACGAAAAAGGCTCACTTTAGCCGTGCATAACAAACAACCCTAACAACAAAGATGGTTGCCAATATATTTTTATCTGAAATTAGTTGACCAAGATAAATGCTGCAAAAATATAGATCTATGCATTAAAAGACATTAAGCAGTAAATAAAAGCAAGAGTTGCTCCGTGCATCCAATAGACAAGACAAGGTTGTTTTAATTTTTTTTTTGTATTTATGACACCTGGGAGGAGAACATAGAAAGATGTTACCAATCCTCCTCAATGGGATGGGTTCTTGTAAGTCCTCAACACTTCAAATCTAAAATCCCTCTCTCTTGATGGTGTAGAAAACCCAAACAAAAATGGAACTCAAAGGGAGCTCACAAGAAAAATGGTAGAATATGACAATGATGGTGGATCAAAGTCAGACCAAAAGTATAGATCCAGAGTGATCTTTAGGCAACAAAAGGTAGTGAGTGAATGGAAAAACCCTTCTAATTAAAATATTATTAACCAATTCTAGATCCAAATTTTATGGAATACTTTATTATATTTGTTGGAGGGAAAAAGAATTTGACTTGGGTCAAATCCCTTTATTTGTAAATAATAAATAAATAAATGATTTATTTATTATTTTAAGGATGTGGTTAAGTAATAATAAAATAAATGATGATTTATTTAATTATTTATGAATGATTTAGTCAAATTTAACAAGAAATATTATTTAAATAAGATTTAAATAATTATTCCTAGAAAATAATAAGACAAATAATAATTTATCTAATTAATTTTCCTGTTTTGGGTTAAATATGACCAAGAATATTAATTAAACTGATGTTTAACTAATTATTCATTGAGGAAAATCAAACAAATGTGGATTTATTTAATATTTCCTCATGGGGTTTCCTTTTTAGACCACAAACAACTTAATAAAGGTGGTTTACTAAGTTATTTTTCATAGTGAAAGCAATTTTACTTACGGTAAAATTGGTCTTACATGGTGTACTTAGGCCCATCTAATAGTAATAGGATAGATGACCAAAAAATAGTGTAACAGATTTCCCCCTAGCGTGCGAGCGTTAGGAGCTAATCGTATGACCGAAGTACGATGTAAGAACTCAATCACTAGACATCGAAGGGGAAGTCAGAGAGAGAGAAATATAAGGTAGACCAAAGCGCTAGAGGACTAGACCCCAAGGAGGCGAGACTTATAGGTGCGACAAGTCTCTTTTATGAGTGAGTACATGTGCTATAGGTGGCGGGGGAGGCATACCTATGCTCGTCGAGACAGAGTACAAAGAATAATGCATCCAGTAAACAAGGGACTGAACAATATAGTACATGTTGGCATAAACATGAGCCAGGTAAAAACATGATAATGAATCCCACGTAAGTATTGTGCGTGTGATAACAGCCAGGACTTATATAATAATATTTGAGTACATGAGATATAAGTAAAACCAAAGTGCCCCTGTAAACAGGAAAGGGCTCTGAAAATATGACTGATACATGCAAACTAAAAGGCACTGCAAGTGGCTGAGGCCGACATCATCAAATCTATGGAGCTTCATCGAAGGCTGTACTTAAGAGGTCATCCGGGCATGTGGGGGGCTACCTGAAGGGCCACCCCCTCATGAGGTCTGAAAAAATCTCACGCACACCCAGGAATCACAAGTATCATCTGCTGCATCATTGAACCATCAAGTATACGGATCTCGATCATGCTATAAAGAGCTGGAGTTGAGAAAAAATCAAGGGAAAGGGTAATAAGTATTCCCTTTGCCTGATCCGAGGCACCGAACAAGAGTGGAAGCTGGAACCAAGGTACACCGCCCTCTACACCTGTCTTCTGGAATAATGATTTGATGTTGACAGAAGGAGGTCCGCCATAGGTGAGGCAATAAGGGATCCTCAACTAAGACACGAGAGAAAATAGTAGAGTGACTAAGAGAAGGACACTAGGGATGATGATGAAATGGGGGATACTAATTAGCGGATGAACGACTTCCCTTGTTAGAGCATAAAGGGCATGGATGACCTAGCAACGATTGACACTATATCAAAGGGGATAGGGGACAATAGGAATGAAGGCCATAATGTGCGACAGGAGAGAGGAACCAAGGAATGAAGGATGGAGCACTATATCGGGATACAAAGGGACTTGGGATAAACTCCATAGATGTGATGATGACGCAACTTAGATGCTCTAAACAAGGGCAACTAGATGATGCTGCCACACAGAAAAGGTCCAATGGGGACCATAAAAACATGAGTACAAGATGGTTACTTACAATGAAAAGCAACACGAGCATGTACAAGTATGGAGGAAAAGTGGTGCCCCAAGTACAAGTGTTGCAAGTGAAGAAATTCGATTTTGAGGAGTGGTGAAGTGACCCTTCTTGGACAAAATGTGTCCTAGTGAAGTATCAAATAAAAAAAAAATACAGATACCCATTTGAGGTCTCGGTGAGAGCTTTCCAATGGTATAGACTATTTGTCAAATTGAGCTACGGTTTGGCTGCAGCAAGCGAAAGAAAAATCAGGGGTTTGTCTTTTAATAAGGCATTTTCCCTCCAAATTCACTCATTTGCAAGTGGAGATGTGGTGAATGTAGAGAGGAGAGAAGGTCCTAAATCTTGCAGCAATCGTAGCGGACAAACCGACCGTTGGAATCGGGATCCCTCAGTTGCAAGTAAGAGGCCTAACCCTACTCTTTCATTTCAGTGGATCAAAATTTCAGTTTAGGTACCCAGAGCTCATGAACAGGCCAGGTCGCACTTTTTTGGATCTAATCTGCGACCTGGGTAGCAGGTACTGGGCAGAAAACTGTGACCTGTCCCAGGAAATGACTTGAAAAGTGTGACCTGTTATAGAAAGGGGGTTTCAGTGCTGTTTTTGGTTGAGTGCTGGGATTTTTATGGTTGAGGGGCATAGGTGCCCCCAAGCATGTTATGGTCATGCCAAAATGTATTTAGAAAGGGGGAATCTAAACACATTTTAATGATGTGGTGTGCCATTTGTTTTCGTTATGGTTATGCAGTTCGAGAAAGGGAATGGAGGATTACCAATCTCTTTGGTACTGCATATATGAAGCAAATGGACTTAAGTTTCTGGGTTGACATACATGGTGTCACTATCCCAAATAGTGGATTTGGAGATAATGAACTGGTTCTCTCCTAGAAAACCCACAGGTTGGTAAAAATATTGTCTAGGGGACTGGGTTGCTGATGTAAGATGGAGGAATGATGAGGGGTATCATCCCTAGAGTGATTTGAAGTGATATGGCACTCTAGAGGTTCTTCTCAATGGGGAAGAATAATGGTACTAGAGTCGACACGACCAGATACACTAGGAGAGTTGTGGAGAATTTCTTCTCCTGGACTCTCAAATATGGGTGCCCCTTACCCAAACATAGGGTGTCAATGTAATGGCCACAAGGTGTATGTGGTTCAAATGCATGGGTTCGATGTAAGGGGGGAGAGATAAAGTCAGGGATGGTGACTACTTCCATAATGTCGTCATCGTAATAGAAGATGGGGTGAGTGGTGGAAGAAATACCTTCTGATGTAGCGAAGCTACCTGAATCATCATCATTAAAAGAGAGGTTCACATGCGCATCGTCACGGAGGGTGACGAAAGAAAAAGTAGATGAAGGATCCACCGATGTTGAGGTCATGGTGATCGCTGAAGGGAGGTCGAGAAAAACAAAAGGGGAAGTCTCAGAGGGATTTTCCACCGAGGGTCTCATGGATGATGATAGGTAGAAAATGGTGGATGAAGGCTCCATCATCTCGACATCAGAAGGGGGAATCTCAATGGGAGCATTCGTGTCCTCTGGTTTTGCCGAAGAAAAATGCACAAAAAAGGGAGAGGTGGAATCATTATGCTTGGATTCATATTGGCGAACTGTCGCTAGAGAGGTGCAGAAGTCATTGAGGTGGGGATAGAGGTGAGTATAGTGGCCATGGAAATCACACAAAGAACAAGGGTGATTTGTGTGCAAAGACCTGTGTTTCGGGACTGAAACAGGTATAGTGACATATACCTCTGGGATATCAGAATTCGGAAACACTTTGTTAACCATGGGCTTGAGACAAGGAAATTCAGGACAGGTATGGGTGGCGTGGCCGACAACATCACACAAAGCACATCGAGTGGTATGCTTTGGAGGTTGTGGAGGAGCGAGTTTTTCTGGGGCGACCTTACCCTTAGGTGCCTTCCTACAAGATTTGCCTTTTTTACTCGAAGCTGTCGCAATAGGAGAAGGTTCCTGTTGAGGTGATTGAGGCACTATAGCATCGGGAGAAGTCATAGGGACTGGTTGAACCGGGGTCAAAGAAAAATAAGGTTTGGGTTGACCAGGTGGGGTAGTGTTTGGGAGGTCAAGGTACCACACGGGAATCCCAGGGTCAGGTTGGGAAGAGATAGGGTAGCCATGACAGGTACAGAGAACACTCCAGGAGGGGGAGCTAGGAACAATATCTGACAAGAGGGGTAATGGCCAGGCGAGATGGCTATGATATGGTTAAGGGCTGGAGGAACCGTTCCAGGAGGGTAGAGAGGCTCATGGATACCAGCTGTAGGTGAAGGGCCAGGAGGAGGAGGTCCATAAGGCTGAATCGAAGGTCTAGGAGTAGGTTGCGGAGGGCGAGGCTGCTGACTAGTCGAAGCGGGCTGCTTGAGGGAAGCCCGATATGATTGCATCATGCAAACATTCGATGAGCTAGGATCAGAGACGGGAGGAGGAAGACCAGGGAATGTACCAAGCAAATAGGAGTCTTTGTAGACTCTGGGTGAGACATTGGTCAAGGGATCAAGGGTTTTCTTATTGGCCACCGAAGATATGATGGACTCAAGGGAGGTCTGAGACTTATGTTCGTAATATGTCACCTAGTCAATGGTGACTATATTTCCATTATGGGGAAAGGAAATATTGCAGTGAACCACAGATGGTACAACAGACATCGCATAGGTGTAGCTACGACCCAATAGAATGTTGTAATCTAAGGGGGAGTTAATGACTTCTACATCAACGCAAACAATCTTGCCCACAAGAGTAATAGGACAACTGTGGAACAGGCTGATGGGCTAGGAGGCGTGGCCATCCAAAGCTCGAAAAGTGATCATGGAAGGGGCCAACTCAGGCAATCTGAGTTGCTTCCAAACCGAAGAGGACATCACACAGGTGGATGCCCCATCATCAATGATACAACAAGAAACTATGGCGTTCTAAATCTTGACTAGGATTTGAAAGGCAACAGAGGCAAGAAGAGGAGGATGTTATGACCGATCAACATCGAAGATTATCAAGCGATCATCTGAAGGATCTAAAATGCCCATGGCAGATAGTAGAGATTTTTGTTGTGAAGGGAACGACTGGAGGAGTTCCAACGTTGAGATGGCAGCAGGAGATTGTGCCAAATCATCTAATATACTATACGAATGGGTAGCTTTGCCAGAAGCAGGGTTTCGGCGTAATTATCCCTTAGGGATCTTGGTATGAACCTCCACCTTAGGCTAAGAAATCTGCAAAGGACCATTAGGTGTCGAAAGAGGCTCTGTAGAACCTAAAGAAGGGGGCTTGGGTGCAGACGTAACAGGAGGCTTGTTGTACTGACGGGACCAAGTCTGAAGGTTAAGGTCTACGGTTATAGGTTGGTCAGAGTTCATCATGAGAATCTGGTAATCGGAGGTACCAGATGGAGGAGCTTGAGTGGCCGCCTAACCTTTAGGTGGTTGGGTAGCCAAAAATCCTTTCTAAGGGAAAGGATTAGTAAACACAACCGACTGACTGGGCGGAGCATTGGGAGGGACGGAAGGGGAGGCTTGCTATCCTCGTAATGTTGCGTGAGTCTCCCAAATCTGCCACATCTTTGGTAAAAGAGGACAATCGTGAGTGTAATGACCATAAACACCACAACAAGAACAAGGCTTATTCATGTGAACATGCCTGTCCTACTTGGGCTGAGTACCCTGTTGCTAGTTAGCAGTGTTAGGTGCATTACTTTGAGTATTAGGTCCAGGATTACTGGGGGCAGATTTATTTTGAGTTCCTTTCCTCTTCTTTTTGGAAGGAGGAGGATTAGTCGCGTCCTAATGTGCATACACCTGCCCCTGAGGGGGCAGTGGCTAATATTGCGAGGGTTGATAAGCCAAGGGAGTCAGAGGTGCTAATGCTTGAGGAGCTGGAGCACCAGGTTGCGGATACAAATAATAAGGAGGTGGTGTAACAATTTGGTAAATAGGAGGTTGGGAAAAAGGAGGAGGCATGCCGTATCCTGGATACATGCTACCAGGAGGGGGAAAAGTGTAGGAGGTGCTGGCCCCTCCCTAAGGGAAACCATAGCCCATGGGAGGCTGAGCATATGGATGAGAAAGAGCTCCAACGATACTGTCGGCAGCATGAGATTCCCCTGGTGCAATGGCACCACCGAGTCTAAGAAGATCAGGTAGAATGATATAAACATAACCCGACTGAGCATAGATCAGGTCATATTTTAACGCAATATGGAGAGCTACTTCTTCAGTTTGAGGGAAATTTGATGTGACATCTTTACCGATATTAGGTAAAAGAGATCTAGGGAACCAACCCATGTAGACACAGTCTTCGAAGGTAGGGGCTTGACATAGGCTCTTTCTTCTGCGCCATTCCTAGACATGATCAGATAGGTGGGTCGCAGAGAATTGATAGAAAGAAGTCAAAATTTCGGTACCAGTGTCATAACGAAGGGAAAGCTGGAAATAACATAGAAAAGCCCAGGCAAGAGTCGCAAAGGTGGTATGAGAGGATGAGGCCTGATCAACATACCACTTAGAAGCTTCACCAGTAAGCATACGTTGGAACAACCGAAGATGGATAGAGCCATTGGTAATGGAATTAGACGAACACCACATGTGGAAAGATCGAACATGATTTGTAGGATCTTCTCCAGCAAGACCTTCAAACTTATGGATGTCAGAAGGGAGCTTGGTTGGCATAGAAGGCCAACCAGCATTATGGTGTATAGGGTCATTGATCAACTGGTTAAAATCGGGAAGACTGAGGCCTGCCATATAGGGGAACAAGGGAGCAGCCGGGGTAGTTCCTATTGCGGTCCCATTAGTAGTATTCCTAGCATTAGGCCCTGGGCTACCACCAGTGTTAGGTCCTAAACTAGACATGGTGAAGGTGATAGGGGGAGAAGCAGGGGCGGAACCAGAAGGGGAACCCAATGAACCAGAAGAAGAGTTGGAGTGCGGACTTGGTGGAGGACTAACTTGAATCCTACGTAGAGGAGTAAGTCTTCCTACCAGAAACTGAGGATGAAGGGCAAGAAGTCTCCAGGATAAAAGCCTTGGTGGCGAAATGATGAAGGCACAAACACGACACAAAGGGAAGAGAGAACAAGAAGGGCAAGGAGGTATAAGATCAACTGATTACAATGTAAAAAAAAGGGCAGAGAGGTGAAGCATCAATTGATGTCAATGTTTAAAGTCTTTTCTTGGTGGTGTTAACCAAGCTCTTCTTCACTTAGGGTGTGTGTGTTAAGTGTGTAAATTTTAATTTTTAAACCCAGACATTTGTAGAGAAAAGGAAAAAGTGTGTTGTATAACTATAAATAAACCTATAGATAACAGTATATGAAACTGAAATAACAGAAAATAAACAACTAATCATGCATTAATCTAAACCCAAGGAGGCGGGCCTCTTAACAAATAGTCTATAGGTGGGAAAAAAATCTAGTCAAAACACACCAAAATAGCCAATAGATCTAAAGTTGGGAGGGACAATGATCTAAAGGTCAGATCTGCATGAAATAGGTGTAGACAAATAGCAAAAAATCTGAGGAAACATTGTTGTAAATGAGGTGGCGAAAGGCTATAACCTGGAGGGAAGCGAAGGGGACCCTAGAGGAAAACCAAAACAAAACTAAAAGGAGGTTTTTTGGATGGATAACTAGCCAATCTGAAGTGGATATGAAGGTTAGGAATCAAATTTGAAAAATGGCTGAACACTCTGAAATTTCTGACGATCTGCAATAGCTAAAACTCTTCCACAAAAGGTGGAGGGTATTGAAGCCCTAGGAGGCTAGGTTCCCACTTTGATGAGAAAAACAGAACAAGTACAAGTCCAAAACAGGCGGATATGGAGGTCAAACAACCCTGAACAGAGGCCCAAACAAAATTAGAAAAATCTCAGTAAAATTACCACAAAAAGTCCAGGTCGCATTTTCTGACCTGTTTTCTACAGAGGTCGTAGGTTTTGGCTTGTTTTCTGTGCCCTGGAGGTTCAGGTCGTAGGTTTTGGCGTAAAAATTTTGACCTACACTTCTGTAAGTCTCAGGAGCAGGTTTCAGAAAATTTTGTCGTCTCAGCTGCAGCTGATGCCTGTCACCTGCACAATAGGTCCGAAAACACACGGAAGTTAGAATTTTCAATGTTTTAGGGTTTTATAGGTTAAAATAACATCAAGAAAAGAAAAACAAGAAGCTGAAGAGAAATCCTAGTGTTTGAAGCAGCTCCATATGCAGGGATTTGAAAAACGACAGAGGTCGTAATCGTAAACCCGTGTGGAGTCGCCAGCTGTTAATATGAATCTTAATCGCAAGTGTACGAAAAAGGCTCATTTTAGCCGCACATAACAAACATCCCTAACAACAAATATGGTTGCCAATATATTTAGATCTGTAATTAGTTGACCAAGATAAATGCTGCAAAAATCTAGATCTATGCATTAAAATGCATTAAGCAATAAATAAAAGTAAGAGTTTCTCCATGCATCCAATAGATAAGACAAGATTGTTTTAAAGAACTTTTTTTTTTTTTTAAATTTATGACACCTCGGAGGAGAACTTAGAAAGATGTTACGAGTCCTCCTAAATGGGATGGGTTCTTGTAAGTGCTCAGAACTTCAAATCTAAAATCCCTCTCTCTTGATGGTGAAGAAAACCCAGACAAAACTGGAACTCAAAGGGAGCTCACAAGAAAAATGGTAGTAAAATATGACAATGATGGCGGATCAAAGTAAGACCAAAAGTATAGATCCAGAGTGATCTTTAGGCAAAAAAGGTAGTCTAGATATTGGTGCATAATTAAAATATTATTAACTAATTCTAGATCCAACTTTTATGGAATATTTTATTATATTTGTTGGAGGGAAAAAGAATTTGACTTGGGTCAAATCCCCTTATTTGTAAATAATAAATAAATAAATGATTTATTTATTATTTTAAGGATGTGGTTAAGTAATAATCAAATAAATAATGATTTATTTAATGATTTATAAATGATTTAGTCAAATTTAACAAGGAATATTATATAATAAGGTTTAAATAATTATTCCTAGAAAATAATAAGATAACTAATAATTTATCTAATTAATTTTCCTATTTTGGATTAAATATGACTAGGAATATTAATTAAACTGATTTTTAACTAATTATTCCTTGAGGAAAATCAAACAAATGTGGATTTATTTAATATTTCCTCATGGGGTTTCCTGTTTAGACCATAAACAACTTAATAAATGTGGTTTACTAAGTTATTTTTCATAGTGAAAGCAATTTTACTTAGGGTAAAATTGGTCGTACATGGTGTACTTAGTTCCATCTAATAGTAACAGGTTAGATGACCAAAAAATGGTGTAACACTTATGAAAAACTCATAATTTCACTAAGTACATTGTTTTCCAATCACATGCTCTTAAACAAACTCATGAAGGATAAGTAAAAAATTGCAAAGAAATGTTTATATCTGATATGAAACTAGCACATCATTAACTAGCAAGTAATTTTAGATCAATTTGGATTCAAAGCACAAGGTTGCTTGCTTGTTTAACTTGAAGAGTTTTTAATAGTGCAAAATTATTGATGCTTACAAGATTGAGATTGTAGAGAGGAGAAGGGAAGCTACTGTTAGCTAGTCCAAAATTTAGGACAAGAAGGAAGAAGGCTGAGATAGAAACATCCTTACCCAAAGGACTGCTCAAGGCAACAGTTGAAGAACAAGAGGAATTAATTGCACAAGAGGTTGAAGTGGTTGAAGAGATACAAGCTACATAGATAGAGCCTGAATCAACAACCAAAATTTCAGGTCATGAAGGAGCTCATGAACATTCTGAGGAAGAGGATGTCAAGAAGGAGTTTAAAGAAATGCAAAGAATGGTGAAACTTGTGTATGAAGGCTTTATGGCAAAGGAAGCTGGAGAAGGTTCAAAACATCCTCATAAAGAAGAATCTTCAAACAGTAAAAAGGAGGAAGAGAGGAGCTCAAAAGCTAGTGGTGGAAAACCACCTCCTTCTCCACCACCACCATCATCATCATCCTCATCCGAATCTTTATTTTCCAAATCCACTGCAAAAACTCATACCCATACTTATTCCAAGATCCCAAAAGGTAAGACTCCATTACTCAAGTTGTATGTCAAATTTGAACTTCCTATACATAATGGAGAAGTTAATGCTGGAAAACTAGATAATTGGATTCGTCAATTAGAAGTTTACTGTATAATTCAAAATCTTCAAGAAGACGATATTAAAATCCAATTGCCTTCATTAAGGCGAGAAGGAGCAACATTAGTTTGGTGGGAGGCAAAGACACAAGAGGAAATGGGCATCCATGGTAAGATTTCCATTACTTGGGTCGAATTCATTTCTTCCATTAAAAGGAAATTCTATCCATTAACCTATATGAAGAAAGAAATAATTAGTTGGCAAAACTTTAGACAACTTAAAAGTCAAAGTGTCCAAGAGTATACAAAATATTTTAGGAAAAGGGATTTATTACTTGGAATAGACTTAAATTCACAAGACACACTCTTGAAGTATATAGGAGGTCTACATTCCTACTTAAAACATACTATTCTCATGTTTAACCCAAATAACTTAGATGAAGTATGTGTGCAAGCCATGCATCTTGAAGCAAGGGGTAAAAACATTTCTGAAGACGGTAGTAAGAAAAATCCATTCAAGGGTAAGGGAAAAGAGAAAGGAGGAAAATGGAAGGGAAAGAATAATGCAAGTGTGAAGAAAGAACGAGAGAAAATAACATGCAAACATTGTTCCAAAGAGGGGTATGATGAAGCTCACTGTTGGAAACTACATCCTAAACTAAGACCAAAGAAACCAAATAGCAAAGGGAAACAAAAGATGACTTCCACTACACAAAAATATCTTGGATCTAATTCAGGAGATGAAACTAAGATAGTTGCCATGGTTAACAAAGGAAAGGAAGAAATTGCAACCTCAAACAGTAACGATAACACTTCAAATGAGGATACAAGGATATAATTATTCCATGTTAGAGTAATTTATAATCATACAAAGATTGATGCCTTATTTTATACAGGGTCACAAGAAAACTTGATTTCAGAAGACTTAGTTAAAAAATTGTAACTTGAAACTATACCTCATCATAAGCCATACCCTTTGGGTTGGATAGTTAACAATGCAAATTTACATGTGACAAGGAAATGTATTTTCAGATTTGCTATTACTACAAACTTTGTTGATGAAGTTGAGTTAGATGTTGTACCGCTTGATATTTCAGGGATTATCTTGGGTAGTCCATGACAGGAAAGCGGTATTCTACCATCATGAGAACAAATATCATTTGATCAAATATGGAGTGGAGTGTATTGCGAGAGCTCATCGCAAGAATCTGAATATCTCTTTAGTTAATGCAGGGAAAATGAAGAGGCTAGTAAATGCAAGTAAAAATTTTGTGCTACTTATAATTAAGAAAAAGAAAGATGTTAACTATGAATCTTTTAAAGGATGTGATGAAAAATTTAAATCTGATTTGTTTGATGTGATAAGTTAGCATGACGAGATATTTCAAGAACCAAAGGGGTTGCCACCCAAGAGGGGAATTCAACATGAGATTCAGTTACTGCAGGATGTTCCACTTTCGAATATTGGTATGTAATGCATGTCAAACATGGAAGATTTGGAAATCAAGAAGAAAATCCAAGAGTTGCTGAATAAAGGTATCATATGACCATCTACTTCGCCATGTGTTTCTCCAATAGTTTTGGTTCCAAATAAGGATGGGACTTGGCGCATGTGTATCGATTTCTGTGCACTGAACAAAATCACGGTAAAGAATCACTACCCAATTACACGCATTGATGATTTTCTTGATCTGTTAAAGCATGAAAATTATTCACTAAGCTATATTTGAGAAGTGTTTATCATCAAGTTAGGATAGCTAAAGAAGACATTTGGAGAACTGCTTTCAAGACTAGACAAGGATTGTATGAGTGGTTAGTTATGCCATTTGGCTTAACAAATGAACCAAATACTTTTATGAGAGTGATGAATGATGTACTTAGACCATTTCTAGATGAATTTTTCATTGTTTACTTAGATTACATGCTCATATTTAGCAAATCAAGAGAAGAACATGTCATGCATGTAAACAAGGTACTTGATGTTTTGAGAAAAGAGCAATTGTTTCTTAAGATGTCAAAGTGGGAATTTGGTAAGACTTCATTGGTATATTTGGGACACATAGTTGGAGGAGGTGAATTGAAGATTGATCCTTAAAAATTTGAGGTCATTTTGAATTGGCCCAATCACAATACAGTTCCCGAGGTAAGAATCTTTCTAGGGGCAACACAGTACTGGAGGAAATTTATTGCTAATTTTTCTTCCATTGCAACACTGTTACATGCATTGACAAGAATAAAGAAAGTCTTCCTTTGGGGATATTTGCAGTAGAAATAATTTGATGATTTAAAACAAAAGATAAGTTCAGCATCGGTACTAGCAATTCCAGATCTAAGACAACAATTTTAGATCCAAACGGACGCAAGTGATTATGTTATGGGAGCAGTGCTCATGCATCATGGTAAGTATATCTCATTTCATTCTGAAAATTTTAATGGAACTGTGAATAAATATCCTACATATGATAAAGATTTATATGCATTGGTACAAAATGCACAGAAATGGAAGCATTACTTGATGGGAAAAGGGACCATTATCCATACTGACCATCAGCCATTGCAATATTTATAATCACATCCCAAATTGCAGCAATCAAGACATTTCAAGTGAATGGTTTTTCTACAACAATTTCAATTGGTTATCAGGTACAAGAAAAGAATCTACAATAAGGTAGTTGATATTCTCTTTAGGCCTATTGTAAATTTAGCTATTATTCTCAAGAAAAATTCTATTATGCATGAAAGTTACATTGAACAATATGTGAATGATAGAGATTTTCAAGATGTGTATGAGAACTTGAGTAAGGGAAACCAAAGTGAAGAGTTAGATTATCATGTGCATAACAATATGTTGTATCACTTGGGAAAGTTATGTATACCATAGGGAGAAAGAAACAATATCATAAGGGAGGCGCACACATCATTGTTTGCAGGACATTTCGGGGTAGGAAAGAGAGTAACAAATCTACAAAGGTATTTTTATTGCCCACACATGAATGAAAGTCTTTCTCGTTTTATTAGAGGATGTTGTTTATGTGAAACAAGTAAGCCTGGAAATAGGAAGCTTGGTTTGTACACACCACTTCTAGTTCCTTCTCATCCTTGGGAGATAATCTCAATGGAGGAGGCCTTCTGTATCGAGAAAGGTCATGATTATTTGTTTGTTGTGGTAGATAGTGTTAGAAAATTATATATTATGGAGCAATGCAACACATAAAATATGCGAAAAATACAAGCACACAAAACACATAAAACCAGAGAGACACAGATATACGTGGTTCACCCAGTTTGGGCTATGTCCACCCCGAACAACCAGTCCTTCCTTTCTATTATCCAGCAAAAAATTTAAGAGACAAAACCTACAGCAGATCCACTGTAATATCCTCTGTTCTCTCTCACAGTCTCCCTATCTGTTTCTCGCTCTGAGAATACACACATAATACACAACTGCAATACAATACCCTCATACAAGCAATGTGTTGCCTTCTAGGGCAAAAAACCCTAAACTAAACATAACTTCTACCGTCAGATCATCCGCCTAGTGAACGACCCAAATTGACTAGAAACTACTATACTTTTACAAGGAAATTTTATATTTGTTTTTAGCTTCAGGGGCGCTGCTCTTGAAACCCCCCCGCCAGGGGGGGCTCCATAAAGTCGCAACCACCCCCCTTGGACCCCCAGGCAGTGTTTAATTATGGGCGGCGTTGCTGCCCCATTAAGGTATAGGGGTCCAATGTTGTGATACAAAATAAACAAGATAATCACGCTCCACACACAACAGATAGGTTCAAAAAAATGTGCATTTTGATGGCATGTAAGAAAACTATTACAACTGAACTAACCGCTAATATTTTCTTTCAAAATGTATGGATCCATTTTGGTCTTTATACTTCTATTATAAGTGATCGAGATTATCAATTTGTTGGGAATTTTTGGTCAAAATTATGGGACATGATGGATACAAAGTTGAAGAAGAGTACAACATTTCATCCACAAACTGATGGTCAAACATATATGGTAAATATAGCTGTTATTCATCTTATAAGAGGCTATTGCAGCAAGCATCCCAATTTGTGGGATGAACAGTTACACTACATACAACATGCATACAACCGAGCAAAACATTCTTCCACAAATACATCGCCATTTGAGGCATGTTTTGGTTACTTGCCAAGATTGCCATTGGATTTTATCTTTGAGAAAAATGTTCCTATAGATGGACATAGTGACATAGATAAAGAAAAAAAAAATATTGATCAAATTCAGTTGGTACATCACACAGTGCAAGAGAAACTTGAGAAGAGTCAAAGTAGCTACAAGGAAAGGCATGAAAAACATCGGGTTGATCACAAATTCCAAGTTGGAGATGAATTTTGGTTGTACATAAGCAAAGAAAAATTGCAAGGGGAAGGTGAAAAGCTCAAACCAATCCATTATGGTCCATTTAAAATTCTGGCAAAGTTTGGTACAAATGCATTCAAGCTAGATTTGCCTCCTTGTATGCAAATTTATTTTGTTGTTAATGTTGATAATTTGAGATTGTTTAAGCATCCTTTGATTGACGATCAATGAGAGCATGTTCAACTGCCATAAATAGATGATTTATCGCTATAATATCTTGATGAACTTCAACAAGATCTCATACTTGACAGAAGAATCAGAACTTCAAGAAGAGGGGATGTTGAATACGTTAGAGTTGGACTCAAAGGTCTAAATCCTTAAAAGGAAAAATGGTTGGAGATTGAAAAAGTGAGGGAGTTGTATCCTCACTTGATGGACAATTGATAATATCTTTTGGGGTCCAAAAGGCTTCAAGTGGGAAGGAATGATCTAAAGATCAAGTTTTAGCTAAAAATTGAAAGTGCTCGAAATTGCTTCAAACCTGAATGACCAGATAGAGTTCGTTGTGAGGATTCTGGCGCAACTTGTTTCATCAAAATCTGAGTTTGTATGGCTGAGTTATCGTCTGCTGTTTTTTTCCAAAACAGGCAAAAAATGAGCATAACAGGTATAATGCTGATGTGGCATGTACAGTCAATAGTTGCAGATATATCCTCCAGAAACAACCAACGATAATGTGCCAAATGGCACCATCTAATTCCCGGATGATGAATAGGAAGTGAAAATTTTTAGTCCTAAGTCTAAGTTGAATGTTATTTAAGTTGGCATTTCATTATATGGTGGCCAATGGGGAAGGGCCACGTGGCATGCCACATACCCCCTATGGCAGGCAGGTTGTAAGGTCGAATTGGTGTCATAGAAATGTTTTGGACAATGGTATGATGGTATATATATATATATATATATATATATATATATATATATATATATATATATAGTTTCAACCCACGTTCAGGTCAGATCTAACCAAACGTGGAGGTCCAAATAAATAAACTGGCGAGGATCCAAACCTGGAAGCGTTGATAAGAATGGCAGAGGAGTCTTTAAATTCGACGAAGCAAATTTTTTTGGTGGAGCGGGGCTCGAACCCCTGACCTCACGCTTGCCATTCATGTGCCTTACACACTCTCCTCCAAGGTGTTTCTTAACTTGTATGATCTCCGCTTTCATTTAAAGTTTCTATGTCCGATGGTTGGGGGTTGGAGGGGGCCAACCCCCTCCCCATGTGGCCAGAAACAAAGAACTGGGCACCAAATACATTTCGACGGAATTTCTATAAATGCAGTTAATTAACTTAAAATGTGGTTAACCTACGTTAATCCGCCATTAATCACATTAAAACCACTCTTATCACTAAACATGCTTATCAACCCTAAATTCACTTAACGTTAATTAATCCTTGAATCAAATTTGGTGTATTTTCTGGAGGCGCGCCAATCCTGGCGATATTTCTATATTTATAAATCTAACAGGCAGTCTCTCCAGTTTTGGAGGAGAAATTGGGGCAAAAACAGTTTTGGTCATAACTCACTCAATTTTCGACCAAAATGAGCTTAGAAAAAGTCATTCCTGGCTAATTTTCATGCTAGGAACTCAATGGAGTAGGTTGGAGTGGCAGAAAAGGTGTTCTACAGGTGTTTTAGTACATTTGCAGATTTTTGAAGTCTAGGGCCAACAGATGTTGGGGTCATTTCCAGAGCATCTAGAGTCCAAATGAAACAAAAAAATAATCATTTTTGGGAGATTATGATGTTATAAACTCATTGGAACAGGTTCCAAGAGGTTCTGAAGCTTGTAACAACAATTTGAGCACACTTGAAGCTAATATAAAGGTCACACTATGAAGCTAGACCAAGGAGATGTAGCCGAGGAGGGGAGAACTCCTTTATCAAAATTCTTTGTGTTAAGCTTTGTTATATGTGCTTGTTTTGTTTACTATTGCTTATGTTATATCATTTAAAATTATGCTTTTTAAGCTTATTGTTAGTATGAATCTTAATCTCAAGTGTACAAAAAAGGCTCACTTTAGCCGCACATAACAAACAACCCTAACAACAAAGATGGTTGCCAATATCTTTAGATCTGAAATTAGTTGACCAAGATAAATGCTGCAAAAATCTAGATCTATGCATTAAAAGACATTAAGCAGTAAATAAAAGCAAGAGTTTCTCCATGCATCCAATAGACAAGACAAGGTTGTTTTAATTTTTTTTTTGTATTTATGACACCTGGGAGGAGAACATAGAAAGATGTTACCAATCCTCCTCAATGGGATGGGTTCTTGTAAGTCCTCAACACTTCAAATCTAAAATCCCTCTCTCTTGATGGTGTAGAAAACCCAAACAAAAATGGAACTCAAAGGGAGCTCACAAGAAAAATGGTAGAATATGACAATGATGGTGGATGGTCAGGACCAAGTATGGTCGAGTGATCTTTAGGCAACAAAAGGTAGTGAGTGAATGGAAAAACCCTTCTAATTAAAATATTATTAACCAATTCTAGATCCAAATTTTATGGAATACTTTATTATATTTGTTGGAGGGAAAAAGAATTTGACTTGGGTCAAATCCCTTTATTTGTAAATAATAAATAAATAAATGATTTATTTATTATTTTAAGGATGTGGTTAAGTAATAATCAAATAAATAATGGTTTATTTAATTATTTATGAATGATTTAGTCAAATTTAACAAGGAATATTATTTAAATAAGGTTTAAATAATTATTCCTAGAAAATAATAAGACAAATAATAATTTATCTAATTAATTTTCCTGTTTTGGGTTAAATATGACCAAGAATATTAATTAAACTGATGTTTAACTAATTATTCCTTGAGGAAAACCAAACAAATGTGGATTTATTTAATATTTCCTCACGGGGTTTCCTTTTTAGACCACAAACAACTTAATAAAGGTGGTTTACTAAGTTATTTTTCATAGTGAAAGCAATTTTAATTACGGTAAAATTGGTCTTACATGGTGTACTTAGGCCCATCTAATAGTAACAGGATAGATGACAAAAAAATAGTGTAATAGATTTCCCCCCAGCGTGGGAGCGTTAGAAGCTAATCGTATGACCGAAGTACGTTGTAAGAACTCAATCATTAGACACCGAAAGGGAAGTCAGAGAGAGAGAAATATAAGGTAGACCAAAGCGCTAGAGGACTAGACCCCAAGGAGGCGAGACTTACAGGTGCGACAAGTCTCTTTTATGAGTGAGTACATGTGCTATAGGTGGCGGGGGAGGCATACCTATGCTCGTCGAGACATAGTACAAAGAATAATGCATCCAGCAAACAAGGGCCTGAACAATATAGTACATGTTGGCATAAACATGAGCCAGGTAAAAACATGATAATGAATCCCACATACGTACTGTGTGTGTGATAACAGCCAGGACTTATACGATAATATCTGAGTACATGAGGTATAAGTACAACCAAATTGCCCCTGTAAACATCAAAGGGCTTTGAAAATATGACTGATACATGAAAAATAGAAGGCACTGCAAGCGGCTGAGGCCGACATCATAAAATCTATGGAGCTGCATCGAAGGCTGTACTTAAGAGGTCATCCGAGCATGTGGGGGGCTACCTGAAGGGCCACCCCCTCGTGAGGTCTGAAAACATCTGACGCACACCCATGAGTCACAAGTATCATCTGCTGCATCATTGAACCATCAAGTATACAGATCTCGATCATGCTATAAAGAGCTGGAGTTGAGAAACAATCAAGGGAAAGGGTAATAAGTATTCCCTTTGCCTGATCCAAGGCACCGAACAAGAGTGGAAGCTGGAACAAAGGTACACTGCCCTCTAGACCTGTCTTCTGGAATGAATGATCTGATGTCAACAGAAGTAGGTCCGCCATAGGTGAGGCAATAAGGGATCCTCAACTAAGGCACGAGAGAAAATAGTAGAGCGACTGAGAGAAGGACACTAGGGATGATGATGAAATGGGGGATACTGATTAGCGGAGGAATGACTTCCCTTGTTAGAGCATAAAGGGCATGGATGACCTAGCAGCGATTGACACTATATCAAAGGGGATAGGGGACAATAGGAATGAAGGCCATAATGTGCGACAGGAGAGAGGAACCAAGGAATGAAGGATGAAGGGCTATATCGAGATACAAAGGGACTTGGGATAAACTCCATAGATGCGATAATGACGCAACTCGGATTCTCTAAACAAGGGCGAATAGATGATGCTGCCACACAGAAAAGGTCCAATGGGGACCATAAAAACATGAGTACAAGATGGTTACTCATGACGAAAAGCAACACGAGCATGGAAAAGTATGGAGGCAAAGTGGTGCCCCAAGTACAAGTGTTGCAAGTGAAGAAATTCAATTTTGAGGAGTGGTGAAGTGACCCTTCTTGGACAAAATGTGTCGTGGTGAAGTATCAAATAAAAAAAAACTAACAGATACCCATTTGAGGTCTCGGTGAGAGCTTTCCAATGGTATAGACTATTTGTCAAATTGAGCTATGGTTTGGCTGCACCAAGCGAAATAAAAATCAGGGGTTTGTCTTTTAATAAGGCATTTTCCCTCCAAATTCACTCATTTGCAAGTGGAGATGTGGTGAATGTAGAGAGGAGAGAAGGTCCTAAATCTTGCGGCGATCGTAGCGGACAAGCCAACTGTTGGAATCGTGATCCCTTAGTTGCAAGTAAGAGGCCTAACCCTACTGTTTCATTTCAGTGAATCAAAATTTCAGTTTAGGTACCCAGAGCTCATGAATAGGCCAGGTCGCACTTTTTGGGATCTAATCTGTGACTTGGGTAGCAGGTACTGGGCAAAAAATTGTGACCTGTCCAAGGAAATGAATTGAAAAGTGTGACCTATTAGAGAAAGGAGGTTTTAGTGCTGTTTTTGGCTGAGTGCTAGGATTTTTATGGTTGAGGGGCATAGGTGCCCCCAAGCATGTTATGGTCATGCCAAAATGTATTTAGAAAGGGGGAATCTAAACACATTTTAATGATGTGGTGTGCCATTTGTTTTTTTTATGGTTGTGTAGTTCAAGAAAGCGAATGGAGGATTACCAATCTCTTTGGTACTGCATATATGAAGCAAATGGAGTTAAGTTTCTGGGTTGGCATACATGGTGTCACTATCCCAAATAGTGGATTTGGAGATAATGAACTGGTTCTCTCCTAGAAAACCCACAGGTTGGTCAAAAACAATGTCTAGGGTACTGGGTTGCTGATGTAAGATGAAGGAATGATGAGGGGTATCATCCCTAGAGTGATATGAAGTGATATGGCACTCTAGAGGTTCTTCTCAATGGGGAAGAATAATGGTACTAGAGTTGACACGACCATATACACTAGGAGAGTTGTGGAGAATTTCTTCTCCTGGACTCTCAAATATGGGTGCCCCCTTACCCAAACATAGGGTGTCAATGTAATGGCCACAAGGTGTATGTGGTTCAAATGCATTGGTTCGATGTAAGGGGGGAGAGATAAAGTCAGGGGTGGTGACTACTTCCATAATGTCATCATCATAATAGAAGATGGGGTGAGTGGTGGAAGAAAGACCACCTGACACAGTGAAGCTACCTGAATCATCATCATGAGAAGAGAGGTTCACATGCACATCGTCATGGAGGGTGACGGAAGAAAAAGTAGATGAAGGATCCACCGATGTTGAGGTCAGGGTGATCACTGAAGGGAGGTCGAGCAAAACAAAAGGGGAAGTCTCAGAGGGATTTTCCATCGAGGGTCTCATGGATGATGATAGGTAGAAAATGGTGGACAAAGGCTCCGTCATCTCGACATTAGGAGGGGGAATCTCAATGGGAGCATTCGTGTCCTTTGGTTTTTCCGAAGAAAAATGCACAAAAGGGAGAGGTGGACTCATTGCGCTTGGCTTCGTATTGGCGAACTGTCCCTAGAGAGGTGCGGAAGTCATTGAGGTGGGGATAGAGGTGAGTATAGTGGCCATGGAAATCACACAAAGCGCAAGGGTGATTTGTGCGCAAAGACCTGTGTTTTGGGACTGAATCAGGTATAACGACATATACCTCTGGGATATTAGAATTCGGAAATGCTTCGTTAACCATGGGCTTGAGACAAGGAAATTTAGGACAGGTATGGGTGGCGTGGCCGACAACATCACACAAAGCACATTGGGTGGTATTCTTTGGAGGTTGTGGAGGAGTGATTTTTTCCGGGGCGACCTTGTCCTTAGGTGCCTTCCTACAAGCTTTGCCTTTTTTACCCGAAGCTGTCGCAACAGGAGAAGGTTCCTATTGAGGTGATTGAGGCACTATAGCAGCGGGAGAAGTCATAGGAACTGGATGAACCAAGGTCAAAGAAAGATAAGGTTTGGGTTGAACAGGTGGGGTAGTGGTTGGGAGATCAAGGTACCACACGGGAATCCCAGGGCCAGGTTGGGAAGAGATAGGGTAGCCATGACAGGTACGGAGAACACTCCAGGAGGGGGATCTAGGAACAGTATCTGACCAGAGGGGTAATGGCCAGGCGAGACGGCTACGATATGGTTAAGGCCTAGAGGAACCATTCTAGGAGGGTAGAGAGGCTCATGGATACTAGCTGTAGGTGAAGGGCCAGGAGGAGGAGGTCCAGAAGGCTGAATCGAAGGGCTAGGAGTAGGCTGCGGAGGGCGAGGCTACTGACTAGTCGAAGCGGGCTGCTTGAGGGAAGCCCAAGATGATTGCATCATGCAAAAATTTGATGAGGTGGGATCAGAGACAGGAGGAGGAAGACCAGGGAATGTACCAAGCAAAGAGGAGTCTTTTTAGACTCCAAGTGAGACACTGGTCAAGGGATCGACGGTTTTCTTATTGGCCATCGAAGATATGATGGACTCAGGGGAGGTCTGAGACTTTGGTTCATAATATGTCACCTGGTCAATGGTGACTATATTTCCATTATGGGGAAAGGAAATATTGCAGTGAACCATAGATGGTACAGTATACATCGCATAGGTGTAGCTACGACCCAATAGAATGTTGTAATCTAAGGGGGAGTTAATGACTTCTACATCAATGCAAACAGTCTTGCCCACAAGAGTAATAGGACAATTGCAGAACAGGCTAATGGGCTAGGAGGCGTGGCCATCCCAATCTCGAAGTTTGATCATGGAAGGGGCCAACTCAGGCAATTTGAGTTGATTCCAAACCAAAGCAGACATCACACAGGTGGATGCCCCCTCATCAATGATACAATGGGAAATGATGGCGTTCTAAATCTTGACTTGGATTTGAAAGGTGACGGAGGCAAGAAGAGGAGGATGCTCTAACTAGTCAACATCGAAGATGATCAAGCGATCATCTGAAGGATCTAAAATTCCCATGGCAGATAGTAGAGCTTTTTGTTTTGAAGGGCACGACTGGAGGAGTTCCAACGTTGAGATGGCAGCAGGAGATTGTGCCAAATCATCTACTATACTATACGAATGGGCAGTTTTGCCAGAAGCAGCGTTTCGGCGTAATTTTCCCTTAGGGATCTTGGTATGAACCTCCGCCTTAGGCTGAGGGATTTGCAAAGGACCATTAGGTGTCAAAAGAGGCTCTGTAGAACTTGAAGAAGGGGGCTTGGGCGCAGACGTAGCAGGAGGCTTGTTGTACTAACGGGACCAAGTCTGAAGGTTGAGGTTTACGATTATAGGTTGGTCAGAGTTCATCATGAGAATCTGGTAATTGGAGGTACCATATGGAGGAGGTTGAGTGGCTGCCTAACCTTTAGGTGGTTGGGTAGCCACAAATCCTTGCTGAGGGAAAGGATTAGTAAACACAACCGGCTGACTGGGTGGAGCATTGGGAGGGATGGAAGGGGAGGCTTTTTGTCCTCGTAATGTTGCGTGAGTCTCCCACATCTGCCACATCTGTGGTAAAAGAGGAAAATCATGAGTGTAATGACCATAAACACCACAACAAGAACAAGGCTTATTCGAGCGAACATGCCTGTCCTACTTGGGCTGAGTGCCCTGTTGCTAGTTAGCAGTGTTAGGTGCATTAATTTGAGTATTAGGTCCAGGATTATTGGGGGCAGATTGATTTTGAGTTCCTTTCCTCTTATTTTTGGAAGGAGGAGGATTAGTCGCGCCCTACTGTGCATACACCTACCCCTGAGGGGGCGGTGGATAATATTGCGGGGGTTGAGAAGGCAAGGGAGTCGGAGGTGTTAATGCTTGAGGAGCTGCAGCACCAGGTTGCGAATACAAATAATAAGGAGGTGGTGTAACATTGTGGTAAATAGGAGGTTGGGAAAAAGGAGGAGGCATGCTGTATCCTTGATACATGCTACCAGAAGGGGGAAAAGTGTAGGAGGTGCTGGCCCCTCCCTAAGGGAAACCATAGCCCATGGGAGGCTGAGCATATGGATGAGAAAGAGCTCCAACGATACCGTCGGTAGCATGAGATGCCCCCGGTGCACTGGCTCCGCCGGGTCAAGGAATCAAAGGTTTTTTGGATGGATAACTAGCCAATCTGAAGTGGATCTGAAGGTAAGGAATCAAATTTGAAAAATGACTGAACACTCTGAAATTTCTGACGATCTCCAGTAGCTAAAACTCTTCCAAAAAAGGTGGAGGGAATTGAAGCCCTAGGGGGTTAGGTTCCCACTTCGATGAGAAAAACAGAACAAGTACAGGTCCAAAACGGGTGGAGATGGAGGTCAAACAACCCTGAACAGAGGCCCGAACAAAATTAGAAAAATCTCAGTAAAATTCCCGCAAAAAGTCCAGGTCACAGTTTCTGACCTGTTTTCTGTAGAGGTCGCAGGTTTTGGCCTGTTTTTTGTGCCCTGGAGGTTCAGGTCGTAGGTTTTGGCCTAAAAAGTGCGACCTGCACTTCCGTAAGTCTCAGGAGCAGGTTTCATAAAAGTTTGTCGTCTCAGCTGTAGCTGATGCCTGTCACCTGCGCAATAGGTACGAAAACACACGGAAGTTAGAATTTTCAATTTTTTAGGGTTTTATAGGTTAAAAAAAACATCAAGAAAAGAAAAACAAGAAGCTGAAGAGAAATCCTAGTGTTTGAAGTAGCTCGATATGCAGGGATTTGAAAAACGACAGAGGTCGTAATCGTAAACCCGTGTGGAGTTGCCAGCTGTTAATATGAATCTTAATCGCAAGTGTACGAAAAAGGCTCATTTTAGCCGCACATAACAAACATCCCTAACAGAAAATATGGTTGCCAATATCTTTAGATCTGTAATTAGTTGACCAAGATTAATGCTGCAAAAATCTAGATCTATGCATTAAAATGCATTAAGCAATAAATAAAAGCAAGAGTTTCTCCATGCATCCAATAGATAAGACAAGATTGTTTTAAAGATTTTTTTATTATTATTTATGACACCTCGGAGGAGAACATAGAAAGATGTTACGAGTCCTCCTAAATGGGATGGGTTCTTGTAAGTCCTCAGAAATTCAAATCTAAAATCCCTCTCTTTTGATGGTGTAGAAAACCCAAAAAAAACTGGAACTCAAAGGGAGCTCACAAGAAAAATGGTAGTAAAATATGACAATGATGGTGGATCAAAGTAAGACCAAAAGTATAGATCCAGAGTGATCTTTAGGCAAAAAAAGGTAGTCTAGATATTGGTGCATAATTAAAATATTATTAACTAACTCTAGATCCAACTTTTATGGAATATTTTATTATATTTGTTGGAGGGAAAAAGAATTTGACTTGGGTCAAATCCCTTTATTTGTAAATAATAAATAAATAAATGATTTATTTATTATTTTAAGGATGTGGTTAAGTAATAATCAAATAAATAATGATTTATTTAATTATTTATGAATGATTTAGTCAAATTTAACAAGGAATATTATTTAAATAAGTTTAAATAATTATTCCTAGAAAATAATAAGATAAATAATAATTTATCTAATTAATTTTCCTGTTTTGGATTAAATATGACTAGGAATATTAATTAAACTGATTTTTAACTAATTATTCCTTGAGGAAAATCAAACAAATGTAGATTTATTTAATATTTCCTCATGGGGTTTCCTGTTTAGACCATAAACAACTTAATAAAGGTGGGTTACTAAGTTATTTTTCATAGTGAAAGCAATTTTACTTAGGGTAAAATTGGTCGTACATGGTGTACTTAGTTCCATCTAATAGTAATAGGTTAGATGACCAAAAAATGGTGTAACACTTATGACAAACTCATAAAATCACTAAGTACACTGTTTTCCAATTACATGCTCTTAAAAAAACTCATGAAGGATAAGTAAAAAATTGCAAAGAAATGTTTATATCTGATATGAAACTAGCACATCATTAACTAGCAAGTAATTTCAGATCAATTTGGTATCAGAGCACAAGGTTGCTTACTTGTTTTACTTGAAGAGTTTTTAATAGTGCAAAATTATTGATGCTTACAATATTGAGATTGTAGAGAGGAGAAGGGAAGCTACTGATATCTAGTCCAGAAGTTACGACAAGAAGGAAGAAGGTTGAGATAGAAACATCCTTACC
Source organism: Pinus albicaulis (assembly GCA_034641835.2). Classification (NCBI taxonomy): domain Eukaryota; kingdom Viridiplantae; phylum Streptophyta; class Pinopsida; order Pinales; family Pinaceae; genus Pinus; species Pinus albicaulis. Next base: position 874,606,319 of record CM076582.1, read on the forward strand.
CAAAGGACCACTCAAGGCAACAGTTGAAGAACAAGAGGAATTAATTGCACAAGAGGTTGAAGTGGTTGAAGAGATACAAGCTACAGAGATAAAGCCTGAATCAACAACCAAAATGTCAGGTCATGAAGGAGCTCATGAACATTTTGAGGAAGAGGATGTCAAGGAGTTTAAAGAAATGCAAAGAATGTTGAAACTTGTATATGAAGATTTTATGGCAAAGGAAGTTGGAGAAGGTTCAAAACACCCTCATAAAGAAGAATCTTCAAACAGTAAAATGGAGGAAGAGAGGAGCTCAAAAGCTAGTGGTGGAAAACCACCTCCTTCTCCACCACCACCATCATCATCATCCTCATCCGCATATTTATTTTCCAAATCCACTGCAAAAACTCATACCCATACTTATTCCAAGATCCCAAAAGGTAAGACTCCGTTACTCAAATTGGATATCAAATTTGAACTTCCTACACATAATGGAGAAGTTAAAGCTGAAAAACTAGATAATTGGATTCGTCAATTAGAAGTTTACTGTAGAATTCAAAATCTTCAAGAAGACGATATTAAAATCCAATTGCCTTCATTAAGGCGAGAAGGAGAAACATTAGTTTGGTGGGAGGAAAAGACACAAGAGTAAATGGGCATCCATGGTAAGATTTCCATTACTTGGGTCGAATTCATTTCTTCCATTAAAAGGAAATTATATCCATTAGCCTATATGAAGAAATCAATAATTAGTTGGCAAAACTTTAGACAGCTTAAAAGTCAAAGTTTCCAAGAGTATACACAAGAGTTTAGGAAAAGGGATTTATTACTTGGAATAGACTTAAATTCACAAGACACACTCTTGAAGTATATAGGAGGTCTACATTCCTACTTAAAACATACTATTCTCATGTTTAACCCAAATAACTTAGATGAAGTATGTGTGCAAGCCATGCATATTGAAGCAAGGGGTAAAAACATTTCTGAAGAGGGTAGTAAGAAAAATCCATTCAAGGGTAAGGGAAAAGAGAAAGGAGGAAAATGGAAGGGAAAGAAGAATGCAAGTGTGAAGCAAGAACGAGAGAAAATAACATGCAAACATTGTTCCAAAGAGGGGTATGATGAAGCTCACTGTTGGAAACTACATCCTAAACTAAGACCAAAGAAACCAAATAACAAAGGGAAACAAAAGATGGCTTCCACTACACAAAAATATCTTGGATCTAATTTAGGAGATGAAACTAAGATAGTTGCCATGGTTAACAAAGGAAAGGAAGAAATTGCAACCTCAAACAGTCACGATAACACTTCAAATGAGGATACAAGGATAGAATTATTCCATGTTAGAGTAATTTCTAATCGTACAAAGATTGATGCCTTATTTGATACAGAGTCACAAGAAAACTTGATTTCAGAAGACTTAGTTAAAATTTTTTACCTTGAAACTATACCTCATCATGAGCCATACCCTTTGGGTTGGATAGTTAACAATGAAAATTTACAGGTGACAAGGAAATGTATTTTCAGATTTTCTATTACTACAAACTTTGTTGATGAAGTTGAGTTAGATGTTGTACCACTTGATATTTCAGGGATTATCTTGGGTAGTCCATATTTGTATGACAGGAAAGCGGTATTCTACCATCATGAGAACAAATATCATTTGATCAAATATGGAGTGGAGTGTATTGCGAGAGCTCATCGCAAGAATCTGAATATCTCTTTAGTTAATGCAGGGAAAATGAAGAGGCTAGTAAATGCAAGTAAAAATTTTGTGCTACCTATAATCAAGAAAAAGAAAGATGTTAACTATGAATCTTTTAAAGGATGTGATGAAAAATTTAAATCTGATTTGTTTGATGTGATAAGTTAGCATGACGAGATATTTCAGGAACCAAAGGGGTTGCCACCCAAGAGGGGAATTCAACATGAGATTCAGTTACTCCAGGATGTTCCACTTCCGAATATTGGTATGTAATGCATGTCAAACATGGAAGGTTTGGAAATCAAGAAGAAAATCCAAGAGTTACTGAATAAAGGTATCATACGACCATCTACTTCGCCATGTGGTTCTCCAATAGTTTTGGTTCCAAAGAAGGATGGGACTTGGCGCATGTGTATCGATTTCTGTGCACTGAACAAAATCACGGTAAAGAATCGCTACCCAATTACACACATTGATGATTTTATTGATCTGTTAAAGCATGAAAAGTATTTCACTAAGCTATATTTGAGAAGTGTTTATCATCAAGTTCGGATAGCTGAAGAAGACATTTGGAGAACTGCTTTCAAGACTAGACAAGGATTGTATGAGTGGTTAGTTATGCCATTTGGCTTAACAAATGCACCAAATACTTTTATGAGAGTGATGAATGATGTACTTAGACCATTTCTAGATGAATTTTTCATTGTTTATTTATATTACATGCTCATATTCAGCAAATCAAGAGAAGAACATGTCATGCATGTGAACAAGGTACTTGATGTTTTGAGAAAAGAGCAATTGTTTCTTAAGATGTCAAAGTGGTAATTTGGTAAGACTTCATTGGTATATTTGGGACACATAGTTGGAGGAGGTGAATTGAATATTGATCCTTCCAAATTTGAGGTCATTTTGAATTGTCCCAATCACAATACAATTACCGAGGTAAGAATCTTTCTAGGGGCAACACATTACTGGAGGAAATTTATTGCTAATTTTTCTTCCATTGCAACACTGTTACATGCATTGACAAGAATAAAGAAAGTATTCCTTTGGGGATATTTGCAGAAAAAATAATTTGATGATTTAAAATAAAAGATAAGTTCAGCACCGGTACTAGCAATTCCAGATCTAAGGCAACCATTTGAGATCCAAACGGATGCAATTGATTATGTTATGGGAGCAGTGCTCATTCATCATGGTAAGTATATCTCATTTCATTCTGAAACTTTTAATGGAACTGTGAATAAATATCCTACATATGATAAAGATTTATATGCATTGGTACAAAGTGCAAAGAAATGGAAGCATTACTTGATGGGAAAAGGGACCATTATCCATACTGACCATCAACCATTGCAGTATTTATAATCATATCCCAAATTGCAGCAATCAAGACATTTCAAGTTGATGGTTTTTCTACAAAAATTTCAATTAGTTATTAGGTACAAGAAAAGAATCTACAATAAGGTAGTTGATATTCTCTCTAGGCCTATTGTAAATTTAGCTATTATTCTCAAGAACAATTCTATTATGCATGAAAGTTACATTGAACAATATGTGAATGATAGAGATTTTCAAGATGTGTATGAGAAATTGAGTAAGGGAAACCAAAGTGAAGAGTTAGATTATCATGTGCATAACAATATGTTGTATCACTTGGGAAAGTTATGTATACCACAGGGAGAAAGCAACAATATCATAAGGGAGGCACACGCATCATTGTTTGCAGGACATTTCGGTGTAGGAAAGAGAGTAACAAATCTACAAAGGTATTGTTATTTCCCACACATGAATGAACGTATTTCTTGTTTTATTAGAGGATGTTGTTTATGTGCAACAAGTAAGCCTAGAAATAGGAAGCTTGGTTTGTACACACCACTTCTAGTTCCTTCTAATCCTTGGGAGAGAATCTCAATGGATTTTGTAGGAGGCCTTCTTATGTCAAAGAAAGGTCATGATTATTTTTATATTGTGGTAGATAGTGTTAGAAAATTATATATTACAGAGCAATGAAACACGTAAAATATGCGGAAAACACAAGCACACAAAACACATAAAACCAAAGAGACATAGATATATGTGGTTCACCTAGTTTGGGCTATGTCCACCCCGAACAACGAGTCCTTCCTTTCTATTATCCAAAAAAATGAAGAGACACAACCTACAACAGATCCGCTGTAAAATCCTCTGTTATCTCTCACAGTCTCCCTATCTGTTTCTCGCTCTGAGAATACTCATACAATACACAGCCACAATACAATACCCTCATACAAGCAAGGGGTTGCCTTCTAGGGAAAAAAACCCTAAACTAAACATAACTTCTACCGTCATATCATCCACCTAGTGAACGACCCAGATTGAATAGAAACTACTATACTTTTACAAGGCAATTTTACATTTGTTTTTAGCTTCAGGGGCGATGCTCTCGAAACCCCCCGCTAGGGGGGGCTCCATAAAGTCGTAGCCACCCCCCTTGGACCCCCAGGTAGTGTTTAATTATGGGAGGCGTTGTTGCCCCATTAAGGTACAGGGGTCCAATGCTGTGATACAAAATAAACAAGATAATCAGGCTCCACACCCAACAGATAGGTTCAAAAAAATGTGCATTTTGATGGCATGTAAGAAAAATATTACAGTTGAACAAACCGCTAATATTTTCTTTCAAAATGTATGTATCCATTTTGGTGTTTCTACTTCTATTGTAAGTGATCGAGATTATCAATTTGTTAGGATGTTTTGGTCAAAATTATGGGACATGATGGATACAAAGTTGAAGAAGAGTACAACATTTCATCCACAAACTGATGGTCAAACAGATATGGTAAATAGAGCTGTTATTCATCTTCTAAGAGGCTATTGTAGAAAGCATCCCAATTTTTTGGATGAACAGTTACACTACATACAACATGCATACAACCGAGAAAAACATTCTTCCACAAATACATCACCATTTGAGGCATGTTTTGGTTACTTGCCAAGATTGCCATTGGATTTTATCTTTGAGGAAAATGTTGCTATAGATGGACATAGTGACATAGATAAAGAAAAAAAAATATTGATCAAATTCAGTTGGTACATCACACAGTGCACATCACACAGTGCAAGAGAAGAGTCAAAGTAGCTACAAGGATAGGCATGGCAAACATCGGGTTGATCAATAATTCCAAGTTGGAGATGAATTTTGGTTGTACATAAGCAAAGAAAAATTGCAAGGGGAAGGTGAAAAGCTCAAACCAATCCATTATGGTCCATTTAAAATTCTGGAAAATTTTGGTACAAATGCATTCAAGCTAGATTTGCCTCCTTATATGAAAATTTATTATGTCGTTAATGTTGATAATTTGAGATTGTTTGAGCCTCCTTTGATTGAAGATCAATGAGATCATGTTCAACTGCCATAAAAAGATGATTTATCGCTATAATATCTTGATGAACTTCAACAAGATCTCATACTTGACAGAAGAATCAGAACTTCAAGAAGAGGGGATGTTGAATACATTAGAGTTGGACTCAAAGGTCTAAATCCTTAAAAGGAAAAATGGTTGGAGATTGGAAAAGTGAGGGAGTTGTATCCTCACTTGATGGACAATTGATAATATCTTTTGGGGTCCAAAAGGCTTCAAGTGGGAAGGAATGATCTAAAGCTCAAGTTTTAGCTAAAAATTGAAAGTGCTCGAAATTTCTTCAAACCTAAATGACCAGTTAGAGTTCGTTCCAAGGATTCTGGCGCAACTTGTTTCATCAAAATCTGAGTTTGTATGGCTAAGTTATCGTCTGCTGATCATTTTCCAAAACAGGAAAAAAATGAGCATAACAGGTATAGTGCTGATGTGGCATGTACATTCAATAGTTGCAGATATATCCTCCAGAAACATCCAATGATAATGTGCCAAATGGCACCACCTAATTCCCTGATGATGACTAGGAAGTGAAATTTTTTATTCCTAAGTCTAAGTTGAATGTTATTTAAGTTGGAATTTCATTATATGGTGGCCAATGGGGAAGGGCCACGTGGCATGCCACATACCCCGCATGGCAGGCAGGTTGTAAGGTTGAATTGGTGTCATATAAATGTTTTGGACAATGGTATGATGGTATATATATATATATATATATATATATATATATATATATATATATATATATATATATATATATATATAGTTTCAACCCACCTTCAGGTTAGATCTAACCAAACATGGAGGTCCAACTAACTAAATTGGCGAGGATCCAAACTTGGAAGTGTTGATAAGAATGGCAAAGGAGTCTTTAAATTCGGTGGAGCAATTTTTTGTGGTGGAGCGGGGTTCAAACACCTGACCTCATGCTGGCCATTTGTGTGCCTTACACACTCTCCTCCAAGGTGTTTCTTAACTTGTATGATCTCCGCTTTCATTTAAAGTTTCTATGTCCGATGGTTGGGGGTTGGAGGGGGCCAACCCCCTCCCCATGTGGCCGGAAACAAAGAACCAGGCACCAAATACATTTCAACGTAATTTCTGTAAATGCGGCTAATTAACTTAAAACGTGGTTAACCTACGTTAATCCGCCATTAATCACATTAAAACCACGCTTATCACTAAACATGCTTATCCACCCTAAATTCACTTAACGTTAATTAATCCCTGAATCAAAGTTGGTGGATTTTCTGGAGGCGCGCCAATATTGGCGGTATTTCTAAATTTAGAAATATAACTGGCAGTCTCTCCAGTTTTGGAAGAGAAATTGGGGCAAAAACAATTTTGGTCATAACTCACTCGATTTTCGACCAAACTGAGCTCATTAAAAGTCATTCCTGGCTAATTTGCATGATAGAAACTCAATGGATTAGGTTGTAGAGGTAGAAAAGGTGATCTACAGGTGTTGTAGTACATTTGAATATTTTTGAAGGCTAGGGTCAACAGGTGTTGGGGTCATTTCTAGATCATCCAAAGTCCAAATATAGCAAAAAAATAGTCACTTTTGGGAGATTATGATGTTATAAACTCATTGGAATAGGTTCCAAGAGGTTCTGAAGCTCTTAACATCAGTTTGAGAACACTTGAAGCTAATAGAAAGGTCACACTATAAATTTTGACCAAGGAGATGTAGCCCAGGAGGGGTGAAATCCTTTATCAAAATTATCTATGTTAAGCTTTGTTATATGTGATTGATGTGTTTACTATTGTTTATGTTTTTTCATTTAAAATTATGCTTTTTAAGTTTAAGAAAAACTCATAATTTCACTAAGTACAATGTTTTCCAATCACATGCTCTTAAACAAACTCATGAAGGATAAGTAAAACAATGCAAAGAAATGTTTATATATGAAATGAAACTAGCACAAAATTAAATAGAAAGTAATTTCATATAAAATCCGAACACATGAGCCATGATCCATCCTTCTTGTGCACCAATACTATTGGAGCAGAGAAATAACTTTGACTAGGTTGAATTGTACCAGCCTCTAGCATTTCTGCAATCATACATTCAATTTCACTCTTTTGGACATAAGAATATCTGTAAGGCCTGATTTTTGGAAGAACACTTCCTGAAATCAAATGAATAGCATGTTCATGATCACGAATAGGTGGGAGTACTTTGGGAGTTGCAAACACCTTGGAATGATTATCCAATACTTTTTATAGATCTGGAGAAATATGTGATTTTGATGTTGGAACTTCTAGTGAGCATAATTGTGAAATTACGCGTCATTTTTATTTCTTCATAAGATTTTTCATGACATTAGAGATTATTATCTTTCCCGGATTGCCTGCGATACCCCGTAATTCAACTTCCTTTCCTTCCAAAAAAAAATTGAAGAAACATTCTTGAAAATTAAAAGTTATCGTCTCCAAATATTGTAACCATTGTACTCCAAGTACAACATCAGCACCAGCCATTGGAATGGAAAGAATTGGACTATTCAATACATATTCCCCCATTGTTAGATTGATATTATGAAACTTTCCAAAGAAATTTATAGTTCCTCCATTTGAAGCCATCACTTGACACTCTGGTGCTGGGTATAGGAAGAAATTAAATTCTTGGGCTACCTTACAATGAATAAAATTATGGGTAATACCTGAATCAATCAAAACTATTACATTTTTCTTATTGATATGTCCCTCTATCTTGAGGGTTTGAGGAGTGGTAATTCCTACCAATGCATTACAAGATATGGTCAGATTCATTTCTTATTTCTCTAGGGTTGGTTCCTGGTGTATATCCTCCGCTTTTGAAATTTCTTGTTCATTTTCTTCCTCCTCTTCACAATCTATGTAAAATAATTTATTCTCAGCACACTTATGAACTTTAGTTTATTTTCTATCACAACTATAGTAAAGCCCTTTTGCTATTTTTTATTCCAATTGTTGTGGTGTCAACCTTGTAGGTTGTGGAAGTCTAGGAGTAGCACCACTTCCATACTTATAGATGTGAGTGGTAGGCTTCCTTGTCGCCATAATTTTACTTTCAATTTTTCTTGCCAACCTGAATGCCTTCTCCAATGAATCAGGTTCCCAAAGGTGAACCTCATGTTGGATGTTATCCGTTAAATTCTCTATGAATACATTAATTCTGTGTTCTTTTTGAATATTAGTTACCCTTATATTCAATTTTTGGAAGTCCTCAATGTGCTCCACCATTGAACCCTTTTGTTTGAGATTTATCAATTGGCTAAAGAATGTGTTGCTCTTTGTATCCTCATAATGTACTATCATTTCCTCTGTAAAAATTGACCAAGTGAACTTTTTTTTATGAGAGCAAAGCCATAGATACCATACAAATGTATTCTGTTCTAGATATACAGTTGCAATACGTACCTTTTGTGTGTTTTTCACATTATGGAGATCAAAATATTGCTCCATTTGTAGTATCCATGTTACAGGATCCTTGCCATCAAACTTACTCATATCGATCTTTGGAATATGGTGGGTCTTCAATCTAACGTTAGAGTTGATGAAATCATGATTACGTTTATTTTTTTCTCATCATGAGTTTCCTCTACTACCTTTTCGCCATTAAGAATCATTTCTTGTAGCAACTTTGTCAAACATTCCTTCAAACCTTCCATGTATAATTTTAGTTTTTCTTCTATACCATCAATATTAGCTTCCATTCCATTCTTCAAACCATCCATCTCAGCTTCCATGCCATTCATATTAACTTCAATGCCATTCTTCAAACCATCCGTCTTAGCTTCCACTACATTCATCTTAGATTCCATGCCATTCTTCAAATCATCCATCTTAGCTTCCATGCCATTCTTCAAACCATCCATCTTAGCTTCCACACAATTTATCTTAGCTTCCATTCCTTTCTTCAAACCATCAATCTTAGCTTCCATTTCATTTTTGGTTACTTTTTGCGAGAGCGACATTTGTTGCACCTGGTCTCGTAATTTTTATACATCATGTTGCACTTCTTCCTCTTCATGCATCATAGTAGATATTTTTGAGGGCTTAATACGTGTGGAATTATTTTTCGGAGGCATTATATAATACAATACGTATATCTATTCTTCAATATGCCCTTGGAATCACTTCAAACTACCTTTTCAAACACACATTATGAAATAAAAAAAAAACAAATACACACCTTTTTATTGCTTTTTAGGAGGTCAATATTAAACCTTAATTATCTCCGCGAGTTAGGATATTCAGTATCTAAAATTCAGTCCTATAGTAGCCCTCTAAGTCTTATTTCGAATGCCTCAGGTCAGACCTAATTTGGATTCTTTAAGACCAACTTATGCTTGATCTCCCACAATGACCTAATACAGGGCTGGTTCAATAGAGAAAAATTGTATGGCATGCCACGTGTCATAGTTTCTACCTTCGGCTCTAAAATAAATAGACAACAAACTACAGTCTGTGCACTTTTGGTCACTTTTTACAGAATTCCAATCTGATGCTTGAAACAAAAGTTATGTTGATTTTTCCTCAGTCACCTATTTGAGATGAAATTCCAGAGCCTGCCAAAACCCTAACTTCCACAGATCATATCTCCAACATATTGTGCACCAACCTCTGAATTTTTTACATGACGTTCCTCAGGATTTCGGCTTGAAAGGAATTTTTTTAGCTTTTGAACTGTTGGAGCAGGGTCCCTTGAGGCACAAGTTCCAAAGTTATTTTTTGTATGTTTGCATGTGTGTGCTGTACAGATGTAGTCAAAGGGCTTTTGCCCCAATTTTGCATACAATTAAGCTTAAATGTAAACTATGGGCCTCAAACCATGGTTTGAGACCATATTATCTACGTGCTAGGTGTATTATAAATAGATAGAGTTTTTCTAAGTCAAGTAGTTCGAGTAAGAAGTGATATGTGATATTAGCATTCTGATATTTGCGTCTGTAAGGGTTTTGGGTAGGGTAAAAGGCTCCTGCTGGCTGTGTGCACGGAGACCTAGTCCTGGCTATCTGCGGATTCCACTGGTTATGTGTGTGAAAGGGATTGGAAGGGATTGTAAGGGCTTTGTAAGTGTTTTGCAAGGAAAGCTAATGTATTGACAAATCTGAAGAATTAATAGAAGTAACAGTTTTGGTGAATTCTATGTGTTATGCGTATAATTGTTGTTTATGCTTTGATGAGATTGCATTGTCTGATTACATATGTTAAGTATTACATTGATTAAATCAATATCTGGTTCTGATTTATTATCTGCGACAAGTAAGACAAGTATTTCTATGTATTCTGTTAATGATTGCACAAAGACCTATAATTATTATATAAAATGACTACGTGCATTTAGAGAATATCAATTAGGGCTTTTCCGAGGACCACTACATTAAATTCTCTCTTAAGGTGCAGAAACTTGGTTCCAACACCCCCATACTACTTTAGGTGAGACTTTGGTCTACGCAAGCATATCACTACCGAAAGAGCCAATAGTTGGAGGGTTTGATGGTTTATACATAAACTAAGAACCGAGGTTAGGACCCCTCGAGCGAACAAATAGTTCCATTTCCAAGACCGAGATCATCATTTTGAGGGATATTTGATGTTGTGGCATCCATCGCGCAACGAATTACAAGACTGGTTGGATAGAAAGATCCTTGAATTTGCATTGCAAGAGAATAAGAGTACTAAATTGTCTGACGAACAGTGGGTATAGAAGTATATTTATACCGAAGTGCATGAAATTTTATTTTGTTATTTTGCGCACGAACTAGTGGAGTGGTTGTCGCGCTTAGCCGAATTCCATCACTGCATAAAAGACACCGCAATCTCTGAATGGATGCCTAAATTGATTATGAGGGGCTGATAATAAGATCCTCACTCACGTGATGAATCATTAGATCGATCGCCTTGAGAAGATTTGTATTTGAATTTTGTTGAACATGCAGCAAGATGATGGAGCCTAGTGAAATGAAGTCGCCTTCACTAAGTGGGCCCGCAGGCTATTTTTAGCGCAAAGTCTATTTTTAGACTATGTCTATTTTTAGACATATGGAGCATGGTCTAGGAGTTGCAGTATGATATTCTTGGATGATTGGTCGAGTTGGTAAAAATATATGGACCTCTATTTTTAGACATACAGGTCGAAGTCTATTTTTAGACTGCCTGTCTAAAAATAGGTCAGTCAAATATTATTAGCCCTTAATAATATTTGGACTCTAAACTTCAGTTTATTCTCTTACAGCACTTCAGTTGGAGCTACGGATGTGGCCCATGCATATGAAAGAAGGAATTACGCTATTCCTTGGGGTTTGGTGAGCTCATGCATGGTTGACTTCAGTTAGGACTTCAGTGGCAGAAGTTTGGTGGAGTTGATGAGACAGTTGGTGGAGTTGTGTTTGGTTTAACTTAGTTGAACTAGTTGTGATTAGTTTAACTAGCTAATCAACTAGTAATGAGTGGAGTGAATTAAATGTTATTTAATTCACTAATTATTAACTCATTATTCAACTCAAGAACACATCAGTTCACTACAGTGCATGGACAGTTCAGTGGAGACCAGTGAAAGAGGTAGATGAAAGGGTTGAGATAGCTATCAGTTGTGACATCGGTTGTGCATGAGATTTGCACCACACTTGGAGGAATTTCCCATGAGGATTGCGCTGTCAAGCCAAGGAGATTCGAACCTTGGATCACTCATTAGACCAGCCTTGATTGCGCAATAGAGGCAGGCAATTAGTGGATGAGTTTTGAACCTGTGACTTGTTCAAAACCAAGCTAGTTTGTGTGTAACTATTGGAGACAGTACTGAGTACTTGTGAGGAGTATTGTACTGAGATTGCTACATGTTTCTCTTCTATTATAATATACAAATAGCTGGGGGTTTTCAGCTATAAGCTTTCCCCATTATATATTGTGTTTATGCGCGCATGCCGCTGTTTCTATTTCCGCATATTGATGATCAATTGTAGAACAGGTTATGTGTTATGCATGAATTCGAATTAGTGTGTGACTAGGATAATATTGGTGGATAAATCTTCATTATTCAGCAAATTTCTACAAATTTTTTACGCCGGCCAATTTTCATACTGCGTTAACTTGAGAAGGAGGTTTTTCAAGGGTCCTAGAGGTAAGTTTCTGTGCTCATTGAAATTATTGTTGAAAATGATATTGTGTGAAAAGGGTTGTCTGTGTGAACATACTGCTTGAATGCATCAAAGAGGGTTAGCTACGTGCAGTGGAAGAATTTACTGAGAAGACTTTGAAGAAGTCCTTTATAACACTTTGAAGCCTCGAATTGATAGTGAACCTGAACCAGAAACTGCTAGCTCGAGTGACTTTAAAGAAGAAAGCTCGTCATATCAGAATCCCTTGAATATGTTTCCTATTGCATCCACTCAAATTCTAATATTACATTGTCGATCACCTACCTCGCCATATAGTCCATATCCACCTCCACCTCCACCCCCTCTTGAAGTAGATATGGCTGCATCCATGAAGTTGCCTAATTTTAGAGGCATTGACAATGAGGACACTGATCAATTCTGGTTTGTAACTGAGGCCGTATGGCAAGATCAACAAGTAAACAATATTGATATTAGAAAAGCGCAGCTGGTTACTGCATTCCAAGATCGTGCTCTAGACTGGTACATTAAGTATGTGCAAACAAACCTTAATGCTACTCTAGAAGAAATTAAAGAAACCCTAAAAGAGTAGTTTATGAAACCTAAATCATACCTGCAACTGGTAACATAAATGAAGGATATCCATCAAGAACCTAACGAATTTGTATGGGAGGCTGATCAAAGATTGAAGCACACCATCAGAGATTGTGGATTTGTTATTGATGATACTCAGCATAAAGAATGGTTCATTGCTATGTTGCTAATGCATCTATGCCAACCATTAGGTCAGCAAAATATTGCTACACAAGTTGAGGCTGTAGAAGTTGCAATGAAACTAGAAGCTACCCCAACACCTATTATGCTGGGAACTCAACAGATTCAGAGTCAGCTGGAAGCAATGCATCTGGAAATTCAAAATCTGTGCAAGGAGAAATTCCAGGAGCTCTGTGAAGAGGTCTGGTGTATAAAGTGGAAAGCTTCTGGGCATCATAAAGACTTGTGTCTTGTTTTTAAAAATTAATTGAATGTTGGAGGCCCTAGTCCATTGAAGAGACCTGTATGGTGTATTATATGTCAGATTTTTGAACTAAATGATATAGATTTGTGCCCGAGGGTTGGAGAATGTCAGACCGACTTACAACAACCATTTTCTAGTTTTATTCATCATTAGGGCATGATGAGAAAAATTTTCGGACCTACAATATGATGTTGGATAAATCTAAGATATATAGAATTCAGGTTCAGACTACATCACCAACATCCCCTTCTGGGCGTAGAGGATTCCAAGGTAGAGGAAGAGGTCGAGGAGGTGGATCAGCTGGTAGAGGAAGAGAACAGGTGATTTATTATAACTGCGATGATGCTAGTCATTCTGTGCTTGACTGTCTGAATCCAGCATGACAGTCCTGTAGGTACTATAGAAAACTTGATCATGTTATAGAAGATTGTCTTGTATTGATTGCTAAAATGTAGGAAAAGAACACCGCAACGCAGAATCTGTAAATGGTTCACGCTGAAACTCATGAAGAAGATCCTTGTGTTAATGTAATTACCAGGGGTGGTGTAGCTACCAATGAAGATAAAGGGAAGCAACCTGCTACTTATGTATGGATCCAAAAAGCACCTGATATTAAATAAGGCCATAATCTTTAGCGCGCAAAGGAAACTTTTATTGAAGCAAGGAAGGAATTCATAGAAGGAGATACTTCAACAAGTGGTAGACCATTGAAGGGAGCTGGAGGAGAAGAAGAGATTAAGACATTTTTACAAGCATGTATAAAGTTGTTGTGCAACAAAAAGGTTGTTGAAAAGTTGCATTCATTAATAGATAATTGCACAGAAAAGGAGCAGCCTCTGGTAGAACAATGCATGGTCAACAAAATCTATAAGAAAAAGAAGAGAACGGGTAGAGAGATGTGTTTGAATGCATATATCAGTGCTTATGAAATGTACCAGGTCATTCTAGATTTTGGATCAGATGCTAATGTTCTACCTAAATAAACATTGCAATGCATGGGAGAACTGAAGCTTGAATGGTACACCATCCAATTGCGCATGACTAGCTAGCAATAGATCATTCCCTTGGGGAGATTGTCAAAAGTTTTGATCAATATAGAAGGTGTTAAGGTATTGGCATATTTTGAAGTCATACATATTATTGATGACAATGATCCCTATCCTGCACTACTAAGATTGGATTGGGCCATTTACATGGATGGTGTTATCAACTTGAAGAAAATAAGGATGGAATTTGAGGACAATGAAGTTAGGGTCATCATTCCTCTAGATCCTGCAGAAGGTCAATGGTATACTGAACCATTGCGCGCTGAGGACGAGAATGATAAAATATATAAGATAAGTTTGCACAAGGAAGATTGGATTAATATGACAACAGATGGAAATCTTAAATGGGAGAATGATATTTCTTGCTTTTCAAAGTCTAATGAATAACTAGAGGAATGGAAGAATCGACTGCATGAGGTGTATGCGCTATGCTGTAATTGTGTGACACGCGCTCTACGTTGCATAACATTTGAGGTGCGTGATTTCCCACACTATGATGGCTCAACTGATGTAAACATGTTCCTCGGATAACTGGAAAGGACTGTGCCGATAGAACAGAGGTTCCATGCTTTTGATCTTGGCTTGCACGTTACTCCAGCAAGATGGTGGGAAACACATAAGGATAATATGGGATATTGGGAGGAATGTGTGCAGATGATTCGATTACGATTTGAATGCCCAGTAATTAAAGACGAGGACTTATAATCTAGCAAGGAGGATCCACGAAGTCATATGGCGAAATGGAATCAGGTATGGGGTGTAGAACTAAGACCTGAATGGGTTCATATCTTTATTCATACATTGGGAAAGGTGCCAACTGAATGGTACTTGGAAACAGAGCTGAGTAGGGGCACAAGTGAATGGTCTGCACTGGTAGATAATTTTATTCTTACCTTTAGCATTGAAAGTGGGTTTGATATCATTGGTGAAGCTTTGATCATTAATGCACCAATCAAGGAGACTATGCATTTCCAACACTTGGCACTAGTAGAAGTTAGGGAACCTTGCGCGCTCACAGGACCCTCCATCCCTTCGAATTTCCGACAAATGTGCTCCATAATGAGCCTTGTGGGATACTACAAAAAGCACATTCCTAAGTAAAAATTGATAACTACACCCATGACCAAATTAATCAGAAGAGGTGTGACATTCCATTGGGATGATGAATGTAAGAGAAGTTTGCAATTACTAAGGGATGTGACAGATACTACGTGACATGCTTTGAATTACCTGGTCAACAAGCCTGTGTTGGGGGGGACGGTCTGAGGATGGTTATCCCTAGCTATGGATTATATGCACAGTAAGGTGCGGCGCGCATGTGGTATCTGTGCCATGGGATTGACTGGTGCACAGAGGTGTCAAAAATTAGCCATTGGAACAGTAAAACAAGATAAGACAAAATTATTACCGTTTTTAGGAGCATCCAAGATGCATTTAATGAGGATATTTTTCTATATTTGGGACCATTTTGTCAGTAATGGAACCTCATTAATGCCCAAGGATCTATTGCATATGTGCCACAAGTATAAATATGAATCATGGGATCACAATAGTTCCCTTTGTGTTCTAAGAGATTTTTATAATCTCAATGGTTTATTTTTCTTTGCCTTTGCTACGTCTATGTAAGGATTGGATCCTGTGTCTAAGGAATCATTGCACCAAGCGGGTTTAGGATATGTAATTCAAAGCAGAATTATAGGCACCAGAACCAGAGATGATCCTGCTGCACAGGAAATGCCTGTGGTAGAGACACTTGCACCATCTAAGGAAAACAAGGGCCAAAAATCTGGGACGCACAAGTCCCCGAGAGAAAAGACCCCCAGACCGCGCTATTCTGCCAGAGAAAAGATGAGGAAACCTATGCTTGAACTCCCAGAGACTCTTGAAGAAGGGGATGATGATGTGGTACAAGTAGCACCATTCTCATGGCTTCCCGATTACATTGCGCTACACAAACATATAGTGAAAGTGCCAAAGGACTTAGATAAGGTGCGCGTAGGTATCCAAGTACCCTTGATCCCATAGGAACGCCCCAATGGAGGGGGATATGATCGAAAAAATCCCTCTGCTTCAATTCGATAAATGGGACATCGCAGATGATGAGAAGTTTCCATAGCTCGCACCAGAACTCTATCTTGATCCAATTCCTTATGCAGTAGGTCTAGTGCACCTCGAACCAAAGAGAGAAATTCTCGCTCTACACAAGGTAGGTCTCCTCAATCTCTTGCAGATCCCTCATTTTGGGTGTAGCCCCATTAATGATATCTTCGTTAGGAAATTATTGGCATTCGTGCATTATGATGCGCTCTGGCTGGGAGAGCGCATCCAAATTGATGCATAACTCATTCACAGAATCATAGGATTTCCAAACAAGGGGGACGACCCTATGGCCAATTTCAGAGGGAAAGCACAGGATAAAGCGTTGGCAAACAAAATGAAGAAAAAATATGATGTTACGCGCAAATCCCGAGGATTTGTGGTAGAAGATATTAACAACCATGTCGTCCATTTTGGCACAATCATATTTTCTTGCAAGATGATGCGCAAGTGTAGGCAGAGGGAAGTGCTCATGCATGTAATTTCGCTCACTTTAAGGTGCGAAAAAGGATTCATCTACAATTGGTGTCTGTATCTCTACAAGGAGTTTCTTAAAAACGTGTGCGAATTCCAGGAGGAGGGCAAGAACTTTCAGTATGCTTGGCTCTTGTTGATAATCACACTCATTGGGTGGAAGACCCTCGAAGATACCCAGTTCCCCGAACTCCCAGTGCCTATGGGCGAAGCTGCGCACTATGCCACCCTATGGAACTCCTATGACCCTGTGTGAGAAAAAGAGAAAAATATATTTTGGGTCCTATATGATGCAACACTATACCAGGTAGTACATTCAAAGTAGCGACTATCTCCCACTCTTTGTGAGCAATACAAGATTGTAGCTAAATTTAAGGCTACCTTTCACAATATCCACATCCGCGCGAACGACGTTGTGGAGGGTGTATGGTATGAGTTGCCTTACTTGGTGACTGAAGATGATTTGATCAGAGTCACAGCAGACTGACCGTCGGCTTGGTTGACTCCACCAACACAACTGCACACTCCAACAGGTAAATCAACAGAGAAGGGAATTGAAAAGCCTGCTGAAACAGTACCACCGTCTGTAACAGACAAATATGGTGAGAAGG
Organism: Pinus albicaulis; assembly: GCA_034641835.2. Lineage (NCBI taxonomy): Eukaryota > Viridiplantae > Streptophyta > Pinopsida > Pinales > Pinaceae > Pinus > Pinus albicaulis. The sequence goes on from CM076582.1 coordinate 874,623,753, forward strand.
AACCTACACCGACCACCACAAGAGAAACCATTGATGCTACAATACCAGAAAAAATGGCTATGCGCCTAAGGAAACTGAAGCAACAACATCAAAAGGCACAAACTGCGGTGCGTAGATCACGGTTGGTTCAAGAAAGAACTAGAAAGGTTCTAAGAAAATAGGACAGGAGGTCCTGGCACTTACAGAGGACGATCTCAATGAGATCGCAGATACAGTCACCTCGACACAGGAAGAGCGATGAATGGACATGAAGATCCAATATAAATCTTCATTGGTGATTGCACAGGTTTGCCTATAAGAATTGAAAATTCAAGTGAGCCAGATCCAGGCAAGCGTGATTCAAGCGAACCGAACCAGTGCGCTTGTTACCAGCGCACAACCTTTGGATGTAGCCTTACCATTATCCGGGGAGGGGCACTTTATTTATATCCCCCTGCCAGCAATATAAATGGATGTGAGCCAACACACTTAGTTTATTGGTACAATTGATGTTCATGTTAACCTTTCCGTGTTGCCTGCAGGAAAACTCCACTTAATACACTCCTTTATTGCTGATGAGCTCCAATATAGAGAAGCAACGGCACAGACACAGACCAAGGATGCACAGAAGTAGGCTGCCCAAGCGCATGAGCAGGAATGATAGGCAGAAGCAGCATATAGAGAAGCAAAATACCAGTGCATTGCGTTGGAAGCCAATATTAACCAAGTATTCCAAGATATTCAAGCGGTCGTGGTCACAACGACACCCACAGAGAAGTTGGATGGAATAGCTCCCGCAATCAAGGCTATGTGCACGGAAGCTCACACCATTCAAGCCGAATATGAGCAGCAAATCGTGGACCTCCAGACCAAGTTGCAGCCGAAGACACCGACCGAGGTTCACGCAAAGAGAGAAACAAAGGTTAAGCAGTCCCAAGATAGTATCGTCGCCATAGTCACTTAGTATGACCAGTCCCTAAATGAGGCCATGAAAATTTGGGCCTTTGTCTAGAATGATCCGATCATGCAATAGATGTGCGACACCCTCAACACCAAGGAGAATAAGTTTGAAGAAATACACATAGTAGCACCCACACTGGTGATCACACAGAGACTTTCTTGTTTACAAGAAGGTCGCAGACTCCAGGCAGAAATTGGAGACTTGTGCCACAAGGAGCAGGTGCTCAAAGAATAAATGCAACCATGGGCAGAGGAATAAATAAAACTCTCTCAAACGTTTGATAACACCCTCAATATCATTCAGTAGACCCAGCGCAGTGTGGGTATGGCCGCTGAAGGGCCTACGATATATAAGATAGTTTAGTTGGCGCAAGGTGCAACAACGTAGAGCCTTGAGTTAGTGCTCCCTCTCTAGACTTCTGTCAAGACGCTCAGAGACAAAACCAAGGAGACAACAGTAGCGCCTTAGTGACTCGGGATAAGTCACATGTTTGTGTTGGGGGCCTATTGGAGTCGGGTCCCTTGAGGCATAAGTTCCAAAGGGATTTTTTGTATGTTTGTATGTGCGCGTTGTGAAGATTTAGTCAAAGGGATTTTCCCCCAATTTTTCATATAATTAATCTTAAATGTAAACTATGGGCCTCAAACCATGGTTTGAGACCATAGTATCTGCACGCTAGGTGTGTTATAAATAGATAGATTTTGTCTAAGGTAATTAGTTCGAGTAAGAAGTGATATGTGATATTGGTATTCTGATATTTGTGTCTATAAGGGTTTTGGGTTGGGTAAAAGGCTCCTACTAGTTGTCTGTGCAGAGACCCAGTCCTCGCTGTGTGCAGACTTTGGTAGTTGTTTGTGCGGAAGGGACTAGAAGGGATTGTAAGGGATTTGTAAGGTTTTTTTAGGGAAAACTGATGTATTGATAAATCTGAATAATTAATAGAAGGAAAAATTTTGGTGAATTCTTTGTGTTATGCGTATAATTGTTGTTTATGATTTGATGAGATCACACTGTCTGGTTAATTATTTATGAACGCGTCGATCTCATTGATATTTTTATGCATGAGTATTGACATATGTTAAGTGTTACATTGATCAGATTGAGATCTGGTTCTGATTTATTATCTGCGATAAGTAATACAAGCATTTTTGTGTATTCTGTTAATGATTGTGCAAAGACCTGTAATTCTACTATAAACTGACTATGCGCATTTATAGAATATCACTTAGGGTTTTTCAGAGGATCAATTCATTAAATTCTCTATTAGGATGCGGAAACTTGGTTCTAGCACACCCCAATACTACTTCAGGTGATACTTTGGTTTGCGCAAGCAGATCAATGCCGAAAGGGCCAATAGTTGGAGGGTTTGTTTGTCTATCCATAAACTCTAAACCTGGTTCAAGACCCCTCAAGCCAACATGAACCTTCGTAGAAAAAAATTGATAGAAAAAATTCCACGATGATCTGTTTGAAGCAGCGAAACCCTAGAATCCAAAGCTCTGATACCAAATGTTAAGAAACCAGCTCAAAAAATAGAATAAAAGAGAGATAAACACCTTAGAAAGCAACCTCTTTGAGGGGGGAAAATCCTTTACATTACATAAATGAACAATTCTTGGATTATATAAATGGAAAAATCTCCTTTCTATATATAGGAGTCCATGGGGTCACAATATAACCCTATTCGACCTAACAGTAATAATGTAAGTGTACAACAATAACAATAGTTGGATTTTATGGGCACAATAATAAAAATATGGGGGCTACAGGGGTACAACAATAACAATAAGGGGGCTACACTAACAACAATGAGGGACTACACTATTAATATAGGGACCTAACACTAAGTCACTAAAGAGTTCTTTATTCCCTATCATATGGAACGAGGTACCCTCGTCTAGATACCACATGCATCCCATTATAGTGTTGTCCATGCATGCAATGAGAGTAAAATCAAGCTCAAAATGTGAAGCTAACGCTTCAATTTCTGCTGCAACTACAAACTCCTTCTTGTTTGAATTCTATGGAAATTTCGAGGCATAGTGCCCATGCTAGTGACAGTGAAAATACCTGACCTTGGACAAGTGTCTCTTGCCCTCTTAAACTTAGGACTTCTTTCCCTTGTCTTTCTTACCTTTTCTATCTAATGCAAAATATTATTCTTTGTCTCTATCAGAGGTACCATCTTTGGTGCTCCGCCTGATATCTTCTTGTACCAAGTCATACCACAAATGCTCCCCATATGGTAGCTTTTCCCTCCCATTCATAGAGTCCTAGTAAATATACCAACTCTTGGGAAGGTGTAGAAGATCTAGGCTCAAAAAATAATCTTGGGCTACTGTCACACCCACACTTCCAAGCTCATCTCGACATTGAGTGGTGTTCGTTCAGTATTTTGGTATCGTCTCACCCTCCTCGACCTTGATATTTTTGGGCTTGTATTTTAGTGCCAACTTCCTCTGGCTGCTGCGATTTTGAAACAGATATGTGAAGGCCTTCCCCATAGCATATGGAGTCACCTTTCCATGGAGGCTAGAGACAATACGATCTCGAAATCATTCTAGCAATATCATTCTCGCCTGTGCTACCTTCTTCTTCCATGCATCAAGAAGTTGAGCATCTACTGCTACGGGCTCAGGAATATCACTATCTATGAATTTCTTTAGTTTTTTGTCCTTGAGCCCTGCCTCCATATTTTCCTTCCATGCTATGTAATTCAAATTTCCCTCAACATAATATTCGAGTCTTAAGCCATTGAAAGACATCTTGATCTATTGCTGGGTCCTGAAGAATCAATCTGAAAATTCAAATATGTTCAAATAAAAATATGTTCTTCTCTTCGATTGTGATTCCCAGCACTTTGATACCATGTAGAAAATCTAACAACTAGATTCGATTTGATATGGTAATGTACTAAAACAAGATACTGAATCCTTCTACAATTTGCAGAAACAAAACATGATCACACAATCACATAACATGTAAAAGACATAAATTATCAATCACACAACAAAATATGTATATGGTGAAAGAAACTGCTCAAAACCCTGCTATCTGTATATTTCATAAAGTCAAGATCATGAAACAATACAATGCTATTCCTCGCACTGAGAAACCTCTGCACTCTATTGACTGTCTCACTCTAATCCTGCTCGAATATGGCTTGCGGTCTAAGAAATTTTGGTCCAATATTTAACCTTTTTATTGCCTAGGCCTAGTCTTCCTTCCTTACGCATTATTGAGATAATTGATCCCCTATTAATTAGGAAAATCCCAATTAATTATTTCTCAATTCATCTAAGGCTTCCTAGTGACCTGATGCATGACCTGTACAATTTTCTAATTATACAATTGATAGTTATCTTCCCTTTAAAGTATGTCTCAACCAGGCCTTCATTAAAACTGACATGCAACAACTATTTATAGCGAATTATCAGTTAACTGATTGATGACTACTTGTTAATTAAATCAGATTTAATTCACTGGACCTCTCACTAGTTCATCTCTCAGTTAGAACTAGTTAAAATTTTTTTAACTTAATTAATTGATTTAACTAATTACAACTCATAAATAACTATAATTGGACCCCCTAAAATCATGGGAGAACTCTACATGACTCCTCTTTGACCTCTAACTTGAATTTCCTAAGCTAATTAAGTCTTCCTGACTCAGTTAACTAATACAAGTTGTCATGAGATGGAATTACAATTTTTCTTCCAATTTAATGAAGGGAAAATTAAATCAAACCCCCCTATGGTACCATTTCTGGATGCCATTTTCAACATGAAATCACCAAGAGGTTGTATTTTCAACTTGAAATTTCTCATGGGAAGCATGTCTAATTGGACGTGGTAATTTTATACACAACTCGCAACGTCGCAAACAAGACTTGTCCCTTTGGTCTGTCGGCCCTTTGAAGCAATCTCCACCGTCGATCTTTTAAGATCTGACGGCCAACACTTGTCCCGCTCGCGCCCATCACCCCGAACCTTTCACCCCTATGATTGCATATCAACCGTCGATCTATCAATGGATCAAACGGACACCGCACCACCGCACCGATCACAATCGCAACTTTTAAAGTGTGCCGCCCGCTGCACTCCCCGATTGCGATCCTCTGATTGTAATCTCCGCTGTCGATTTCCCTTAATCCAACGGTCCTTATTTCTCCCGCTCCACTCCTTTACCCCCGTCCGTATCCCTGCTGATTGAGTCTCCATCGTCGATCTTGTTCCATATCGGACGGCTGGCGCTCAATCGCGCATCGCCAATCGCAAGTCCTTAAATATGTCACCCGCTGCCTTCCCCGATTGCGATCCGCCGATCCAATCGTGATCGTCCATCCAAGTTAGATCAACGGTCCTCATTGCATCTCCCTGTTCATTCATATTTCTTCATCAGAGTTCCAGCCTCGCTTTGCTCCTAGGCGATTAGATCTCAACCGTTGATCTCTCGGGATCCGACGATTCATACCTAATCTCCCCCCGTCATGCTAGGATCCCACCACTTCTACTGTGTTACAGTCATTATCAGGGTTCAAACTCCATGTCTCGTCGATGCTTCATAGGCATTGATGCCTTCTGAGCCCTGCGTAGCGCTGCACATCAACAAGACACACAGGATCACGTTAAAAGAGTATCAGTGTCGAAGACCCACCACGACAAAAACAAAAGTATTTGGAGACAATTTTGGGATTACGGCTAAGATTGATTACCAAAGCCCATCCTCCAAATTAAATCAGAATTAAAGAAAATCATGAAGATCTACAGACAGAAAAGCCTCTACTGCCACATCAGAGGCAAATCGATTCCTCTCAGCGAACATTCTGCCATCTGTGACAGCGACTGCCTCAACTCCACCTCGTCAGTGAACATTGTCAATTCATGATTCGGCCCTAGTGGCCTTTTACTTTCATTTTAGTTTGTTACTTTTAAATTTCGAGTGGAATTCACATTCCACTCCTGCATTTTACTTTCTGTCAGAAGTTGTTGTTTAATATTCTTGGTTTAAAATGGCCGTGAGCCTAACTGACAATGATGAGATGCCCCTATTCCTCATCATGAAATTTGGTTATTTTTGATGGAGACCTCAAACTGATTACCAGCACGCGAGGAAGATATTTTTCCCAAAAATATCTTCTCGCTCATGTTTCCTGAGGTTTCTATATAAGCAACAACTAAAGAGAAAAACGAGTTCTAGATTTTCTGAAGAATTGGCTGTGAAAGAGTTTCTTGTATGCATTTTGTTGAAGTTTTAATACAAATGTGAGGAGCCCGTTGGGTCTCAACGATAAGGAGTTTTACCTTTAATGAGGATTCTGGTCTTGATGATTTATAGTTTTTAATTCTGTCTTATGTGATATAGTTTAGCTGTTCATTTCACTATTTCCATCCTTCTTGTATCATGCTCTGGAATGCGAGTGGCTCACTGGTTCTGGTATGAATTTATCACAATCGATACTCATGCTAAACCTGTCTAGCGCTTTAAATATGGCTCAGTCATGATATGCTATTTCATTTTCAAATTCATCCATGTTTATTCTATATTAATTGCTATGGGATGTTATTTTTTGAAAGCTATGGACATGTATGGATTCTTATTATCTTAACCCCATCTCATGTTCAGATATGTTTATGGAATTTCATCTCATTAGTAGTTAGTATTCCTTCTATATTTCTTACACAGCATGTCGTTTGATTTTCAATCTCTGTAAAGCATTTTTAGAATCTAGCCCTCCTTACAGCAAGCTATCTTTGAGTTGTCTGATACATTTATATTGAGAATTCACTCCTTGCCTCTGCATTGTTCCTTTCATTATGCTGAGTTTGTGAATATTCTGGTTCCATCTACATTGATCTTTCCTGTTAAAACTGAAATAGAAAAAGAGCCTTGTTCTGCTAATTTTCCTTGTTATATCATACTGCTCCTTGCTATATAAGATGTCCTAGGCACTGGTCTTTCACAACTCAAGGCTGTCTCTAGGATTGACAACAGGAAGCATGTCTAATTGGAGGTGGTAATTTTATACACAACTCGCAACGTCACAAACAAGACTTGGAAATTTTTTTTCCTTTTGTGGCCTCACCTATCATGCACCTATGCAACCTCTTGTCAAGTCGCTAAGTCACAAAATCCTTCTTGGAGAATTCAGTGGTCAGTGTCACCTATCCCTTTAATGTGACCTACTGAATTGCAACCTTCCGTCCTATGTGACCTACCTAGCATTGCAACCTAAGACTTATTCCCTATTGGTTACGAACACCGAGAAGAGAAAATGTGAACTGGATTATGCGACTTTTACAAATCTCGCTCTTTACTTGCGACTGGTAGGGTTGAGCTATTTATAAAAATGAATCTTCAACATATGTTTCCTTGATATAAATCCAATTGGTGATAATTCTATGTATGGGTGACTATTATGGCGATGTTCCCTGGTGTTTATCGCAAAGGTACCTCAAAGATTATCTTGAAAATATATAACAATGATCTAGATGGAAATGGTCATGTTGTCTCACTAGGTGAAGTAGAAATTAATGACCTTAAGAATATTATTAGTGGTTTTGTTGAGGAATCTCTTTGAACTCTCTGCCTTTCTTATATTGACTTGGAAGATAATTGAGAGAGATAAACCATGGATATACGTGTGTATGCTTTGTTGGCATTAAGGATCTTGTGTTCCCTAGTGCCAAAGAAGCAGTGATATTTGTAGAAATGCAGGTGTTATAGAGGGAATGGTTACTCATGACAATATTGAAACAACAAATGAAAACTACAGCAAAGAGTGGCATCGTAATCAAGGTATAACTTTCATGAAAAGAGCTTAGAAGGGATCAAGACTATAATTCCAAAGATCTTGGTTATGGAAATATTTCAATAATAGATAAGCATACTTTAGTAAAAAAATTACACATAACTCGGGGAGAATTTGTTACTATGATGGATGATGGTGCAAATGATGCACCAGCTTTAAATGAAGTTGGCATTGGACTTGTTGTGGGAATTTTGGGTAGTGCGTGAAGAACAAGTCTCCAGTTGTAGATAGAAGTATGAGCTTCAATGATGAGGTGTGACATGCCCTGAAAGTGAAATTGTGACATCTTCTAGGTAATTATTATGGTAATTCACAAATCACACCTCGATGTGCAAGGTTTTCACTTACCACCCACTACAGATGTGACCTATGACTTGCATCAGAAAATGGGACCCATACCTGCTAAAAATGTGACTTACTATGCATTTGAAGTTGCGACTTGCATACTCAGGTTCGAAAACCAGTGTACCAAGGGACAAAAGAAATGAAACTTGATCACAGATCACCAAGGCTAGATATATATAACTCCATATAGGCAGCTCCAAGGCATGGGAAATTTGGGGCTAGATACAATTTCTCGCAACATGCTGCAAAGATGCATCTATGAGGAAGGTTGGATTTGGAAGTTGTAAAATTATTATGGAATATAGGTCTATTGACGAGAGGCTTCTTCCCAAACACGATTGTGGCAGCCAAAGATGATCTTGCATTGATCACATGTGTTTACAGTGTTTTGGTGTAGAAAAGGACTACAGAGGGGTCCAAATTGTTGTCTTTCTTTTAATTGATGGTGTTTTAATGTCATTATTTTTTTGAAAGTATGTGTGACCAATGTTATTTGTCTACAGGTAAAAAAAGTTGATTCACATGGAGAATTCTAAGGGCCCTCACAAATTTCTACACAACTAGGGTTTCTATTATCATACTAGTTGGCTCCTTACAAAATTTAGGAACCTTTGAACAAGCTCAAGGGCACAACATCAAAGGTCGACTGGAGGCAGGTGAGGTGCAATGGAAGGAAAATAATCTTGTCTCGTGACTAGGAAACGCCATTTACAATGTGTACTCTAGGGTTTCCAAAACCATTTGTACTCACCTTATGCCTTCTTTTCTATCAGAATGTAAACGTCCTTCATCATAATGTCAACAACTATAGAAATGTCATTGGAGCCTGTAATAGTCATTATACATGAGAGAGTAATGAATAAGCCCAAGAGTCATAAGGGTAGGTAAAAAGTCACGGTAGGTTAATAGTCACCCCACCTCTATAATTATAACCTCATGCCTCATTATATGGGTACTTTTAGCACTTGAATTATGGCCAGGATTATATATTTGATTTGTTCTTGAGAGCTTGAGGAAATTAGCTCTTAGTAGCTACTAGGGGAGAATGTGGCGAGGCTAGGGTTTTGCATTAGATAATGGTATGAGTAACACATGTTCCAATATTAGGATTTGATGAATTGAAGGATGTGCACTTGTATTCACAACTTAAATAATGAGAAGTCCTTAATTTATGGCATTTATTTCCATGCTTACACACAGTGGTTGTATCGATTATCTTGTGTTTTCACTATATTTTTACGTGTGCTTTCATACTGAAAATATTTTATGGACTAGTTTGTAGTTGTTGCATGTATGTTTGATTTCGAATTTGTGCCCACTTATTCCACACCATGTCGGTGACCTATTGTGAAATAATTTTCAATTAACCTCTGGCATATTCTTTTTTATGTATTTTTGAGGCAGTTTTGGCTCACTAATCCTTCTCACAAAATATATATTCTTGTGGTTGTTGTGACTTTCTTGTACTTATTTTTGTAGTCTATAAATCTTGGGTTGACCTTGTTCCATTTTCTGGGAATTTCGCTCTTGTCATTCTGACATATTTCCATTTGACATCCAAGAGTGAAAGCATTCATGGTGGCGACTAGGACCACATATTAGATGCGGCTCCTATCCCAAATAGTGTGAGATCTAATTGGGACTTCACACCAAGGAGACCCCCTGGCTGTTAGCGACATACAACACTGTCAACATATTCTTTGATGTAGTATGATATGCCCAAAGCACTTCAAAAATCATCAAGTCCTAATTATCCTTATTCACATTGCATACCTTCGACAACACATTCTCTAGAATCTTGTTGAAGGCCTCTACTTTACCATTCACCCATGGATGGTATGGTATGCTCTTTTATCATGCACCTGTAACTCTTTGGTTAGTGCTTTAATGGTCCAATTTAGAAAGTGACTTCCCTAATCACTCATAAAAAATTTGGGACATCCAAAGCAGGTAAAAACATTCTCACATAAAAACCACGTTGTGGTTTCTACATTATAATCTTTGGAAGGAACTGCCTTAGCCTATCAGGTTAGATAATTCATCATTTTTATAATATAGTGTGGCACACTTCTTTTCACCAGAAAATTAATTTCCCAATGAAACCCACTTCCCACTCTTCAAATGGTTGTAGTGTTATTTGCGAATGGATTGGAATTTCATATCAATGAAAGGGTTTTCCTATTCTATGTAAAACATCACAATTACGATAGAAATCCTTCACATAACAATGAACTATTGGCCACCAAAGACCTACATGAAAAATATTTTGTGGAGTCGCTTTCCCTGCATACTGTCCTTCGACCACCTCTTCATGAGCCTTTGATAAGATGGTTGGTATTTTATGTTCTAATAAGCAATGATGTAGTATACCATATGCACCCAACTTGTATGGACAACTTGTAATAAACTAATAAAATGTGGCCCTAACTACTACCTATTTCTTTTGTGTAACCATACAATCCTATGGTGCTGTTCTTGTGCTAAAGAAGTGAATGATCTTTGTAAATTGATCGTCTACCATCTCAAAACTGAATAAATGTGCATATGGTAAGTTTTCGCCCACGTTCCCTACATATTCACCTGAAATTATCCTAGATAAGTGGCCTGACCCTGAATTTAGCCTGCCAGGCTTCACTATCACCTTGAAATCGTATTCCTGGAATAATAATAGCCATCTTCGTATTCTCCCCCCAACAATGGCTAGTTGACAAGGTAGCCATCTTGGAACCTCTTATCCTTCTTCAATAGCCTTCATAGCGATGAAGTAATTGGTGCATATCCACACATAAACCTTATTTAGTATATTGTATGCCCCTATCTTATCTAGAGTTATCGAACTAAAGTTTGAAGTGGAGGATTCATGATCACTATGATATTCACTCAATCTACCAACAACCCTTGCTTGCACATAACATGTCCCAGCAGAATCCCCATGGGTGAAATAAAAATACATCTCCTTAAATTTAAATAAATTTTGAGCTTTTTGCACCTATCTAGCATGAGTTTTAGTACTTCAACATTTATCTTTATAAGGTTGAAGGCGATCCAATAATATAAATAAACTTCCAAAAATTTATGTATAAAATCCTAAATGGTGCAACAACGACTCGAGAGAATACTACTAGTGCATTCTTCAATCCAAAGGGCATGAGAATGTATTGGAATGATCCCAATTTTGTAGCAAATGTAATTTTGTGTTGGTCATCCTTGGCGATCCTAATTTGTTGATACCCTGAGAAATCATGTGTGAAGTGTTACACCATTTTTTGGTCATCTAACCTGTTACTATTAGATGGACCAAAGTACACCATGTAAGACCAATTTTACCCTAAGTAAAATTGCTTTCACTATGAAAAATAACTTAGTAATCCTTATTTATTCAATGTTTATGGTCTAAATGTAGAACCCACGCAGGAAATATTAAATAAATCCACATTTTTTTTATTTTCCCTAAGGAATAATTAGTTAAACAACAATTTAATTAATATTCCTGGTCATATTTAACCTCAAAACAGATTTATTAATTAGATAAATTATTATTTATCTTATTATTTTCTAGGAACAATTATTTAAACCTTATTTAAATAATATTCCTTGTTAAATTTGACTAAATCACTCATAAATAATTAAATAAATCATTATTTATTTGATTATTACTCAACCACATCCTTAAAAATAATAAATAAATCATTTATTTATTTATTATTTACAAATAAATGGATTTGACCCAAGTCAAATTCTTTTTCCCTCCAACAAATATAATAAAATATTCCATAAAAGTTGGATCTTGATTTGGTTAATAATATTTTAACTATACACCAATATCTAGACTAACTCAATATTTTGTTATAAATAGAAGGGTTTTTCCATTCATTCACTACCTTTTGTTGCCTAAAGATCACTCTGGATCTATACTTTTGGTATGACTTTGATCCTCCATCATTGTTATATTTTGCTACCATTTTTCTTGTGAGCTCCCTTTGAGTTCCATTTTTGTTTGGGTTTTCTACACCATCGAGAGAGAGAGAGATCTTAGATCTGAAGTGCTGAGGACTTACAAGAACCCATCTCATTGAGGGGCACTGGTAACATATTCCTATGTTCCCTTCCCAGGTGTCAAAAATACAAAAAATATTTAAAAATATTCTTGTCTTGTCTATTGGATGCATGGAGCAACTCTTGCTTTATTTACTGCTTAATGTCTTTTACTGCATAGATCTAGATTTTGTAGCATTTATCTTGGTCAACTAACTATAGATCTAAAGAAATTGGCAGCCATCTTTGATGTTAGGGTTGTTTGTTATGCACAGCTAAAGTGAGCTTTTTTCCTACGCTTGCGATTAAAATTCATCCTAACAACTGACGACTCCACAAGGGTTTATGATTGTGACCTATGTCATTTCTCAGATCCCTCCATGACCAGATTTGTTTTTTAGCCCGCTACAGCCAAACCGTAGCTTCGTTGGAAAAACCGTCTCTATCGTTGGAAAGCTCTCACCGATTTCTAAAATGGCTATATGTTAGTTTTTTGTGATTTGATACTTGACCAGGACACATTTTGTCTAAGAAGGGTCACTTCACCACTCTTCAAAATCGAATTTCTTCACTTGCAACACTTGTACTTGGGGCACCACTTTGCCTCCATACTTTTCCATGCTCGTGTTGATTTTCGTCATGAGTAAACATCTTGTACTCATGTCTTTATGGTCCCCACCAGACCTTTTCTGTGTGGTAGCATCATCGAGTCTCCCTTGTTTAGAGCATCTGACTTGAGTCATCATCACATTCATGGAGTCTATCCCGAGTCCCTTTGTATCCCGCTATAGTCCTCCATCCTTCATTACTTAGTTCCTCTCTCGCGTCGCACAATATAGCCTTCAATCCTACTGTCCCCTATCCCCTTTGATATTGTGTTAGTTTCTGCTAGGTCATCCATGCCCTTGATGCTCTAACAGGGGAAGTCATCCGTCCGCTACTCAGTACCCCCCATTTCATCATCATCCCTGGTGTCAGTCTGTCAGTCAATTTACTATTTTCTCTCGTGCCTTAGTTGAGGATTCCTTATTGCCTCACCTATGGCGGAACTCCTTCTGTAGAAATCAGATCATTCATTTTAGAAGACAGGTCTAGAGGGCGGTGTACCTTGGTTCCAGCTTCCACTCTTGTTCGGTGCCTCAGATTAGGAAAAGGGAATTCTTATTGCCCTTTGACTTGATTATTTCTCAATACCAACTCTTTACGGCATGATTGAGATCCGTATACTCGATGGTTCAGTGATGCAGCAGATTGTACCAATGATTCCTAGGTGTGTGTGTGAGATGTTTCAGACCTCATGAGGGGGTGGTCGTTCAGGTAGCCCCGCACATGCCCGAATGACCTCTTCATTACAGCCTTTGATGCAGCTCCATAGATTTGATGATGTCGGCCTCAGCCGCTTTCAACGCCTTTTAGTTTGCATGTATCAGTCAGATTTTCAGAGCCCTTTCCTATTTAGAGGGGCACTTTGATTGTACTTATATCTCATGTACTTAGATATTATTGTATAAGACCTGGCTATTATCCCAGGCACAATATGTATGTGGGATTCATTATCATGTTTTAATCTGGCTCATGTTTATGATAGCATGCACTATATAGTTCAGTCCCTTGCTTACTAGACGCATTATTCTTTGTACTTTGTCTCGGCGGGCATAGGTATGCCTCCCCCGCTGCCTATAGCATAGGTACTCACTCATAAAAGAGACTTGTCGCACCTGTAAGTCTCGCCTCCTCAGGGTCTAGTCCTCTAGTGCTTTGTTCTACCTTATATTTCTCTCTCTATGACTTCCCCTTCAGTGTCTAGTGATTGAGTTCTTACAACGTACATCGGTCATATGATTAGCTCCTAACGCTTGCACGCTGGGGGGTAATCTGTTACACAAATTTTTGGTCATCTAACCTGTTACTATTAGATAGAACAAAGTACACCATGTAAGACCAATTTTACCCTAAGTAAAATTTCTTTCACTATGAAAAATAACTTAGTAATCCTTATTTATTAAGTTGTTTATGGTCTAAACAGGAAACCCCATGAGGAAATATTAAATAAATCCACATTTGTTTGATTTTCCTCAAGGAATAATTAGTTAAACAATAGTTGAATTAATATTCCTGGTCATATTTAACCCAAACAAGAAAATTAATTAGATAAATTATTATTTATCTTATTATTTTCTAGGAATAATTATTTAAACCTTATTTAAATAATATTCCTTGTTAAATTTGACTAAATCATTTATAAATAATTGAATAAATCATTATTTAATTGATTATTAATTAACCACATCCTTAAAACAATAAATAAATCATTTATTTATTTATTATTTACAAATAAAGGGATTTGACCAAATTAAAATTCCTTTTCCCTCCAACTAATATAATAAAATATTCCGTAAAAGTTGGATCTAGATTTGGTTAATAATATTTTAATTATGCACCAATATCTAGACTAACTCGATATTTTGTTATAAATAGAAGGGTTTTTCCGTTCATTCACTACCTTTTGTTGCCTAAAGATCATTTTGGATCTATACTTTTGGTCTGACTTTGATCCTCCATCATTGTCATATTTGGCTACCATTTTTCTATTGAGCTCCCTTTGAGTTCCATTTTTTTCTGGGTTTTGTACACCATCAAGAGAGAGAGATCTTAGATCTGAAGTGCTGAGGGCTTACAAGAAACCATCCCATTGAGGGGGACTGGTAACATCTTCCTATGTTCCCTTCACAGGAGTCAAAAATACAATTTTTTTTTTTTAAATATTCTTATCTTGTCTATTGGATGCATGGAGCAAATCTTGCTTTTATTTACTGCTTAATGTCTTTTACTGCATAGATCTAGATTTTGTAGCATTTATCTTGGTCAACTAACTGCAGATCTAAAGAAATTGGCAGCCATCTTTGATGTTAGGACTGTTTGTTATGCACAGCTACAGTGATATTTTTTTGTATGCTTGTGATTAAAATTCATCCTAACATGAAGGATTAAGCCTCTTGTCTGTTGACAGTTAACAAAACCTCATTTATGAAAGGTGTGGAGAAAGGGTCATGAAAACAAACATCATTCAACTTTCTTAAATATACAAATATCCATATATTGCTTACTTTATTCGGTTGTATAGCCATCATACTAACCCACTCAGACTCCTCAATAGGTTCTATTATGCTAGCCTTCAACATTTTATTGAGATCTTCCTTGATTTTATGCTTATATATTGGGTTTAGTTGGTACTATCTCTATCATACTAGTTTAGGATCTAGTTTCAAGGAAATCTTTATTTCCCCTAGCTTTCCCACTATGCCTTTAATTATTCTGAAAGTGTTTGGGAATAGGTCTTGTCCCTTCTCATAGTAAGCTCGATATATTTTTAATTTTTTCATCATCCCAATAATCACTAATTACTACAAACTTTGGGTTGTCCTTTGTGCCAATATTTACCTTGCATGTCATGATTTTCTTAGTGTAATTTGATGCATTGGAGTTGAGATATGGGTCAATTACCTCTCATTCTCCTTTTGAATCTGGAATTTTTATATCTCTACGATCCTCATCATCATCAATTTCTTTTGGCAAAATGTAACACTCTACTAGCCTCCTTTTATTCTAACAATGTCGGTAAAATGTGTAGAGTGGTACCTCCTTTTACGTAATCCTTGGTCTCGATGAAAATATATTTTATTTCATATTGTGAAATGCTCCATCTGCCAATGGATCATCAAACTCAAATAGAAAATTAAGCAGGAAGTTTTCTGTCATCGCAGTCCAATCCGTTGTACCCTGACGCAACTCTAACTGTGTATACCAATTTTGGGGCACAATATCCAAGGTATGTACAATATGGTGCACCCACTCAACCTATGGAATATTCTCCTCTGTCCAACCTGCAATAAACTTATTTAGGTGAGTGTTTGGATATATTTTTTTGCAATTTTTGGCATCCAATCCAAACCTAATCTTCAACAAGTTCCTCAACTAACACTAAGACTTTGTTTTCTCCTTATGTTTTTCCCACTAGTGGACTAGAGTGGATTTTAGAGTGATGTCTAGCATTGGTAGTATGAGGTGATATGGAACTTGTATCTCAAATTATTTAATGAAACTATAAACATTTGTTAGCTCATCAAACCTGTGAGGTTCCAAAACCTCTGTGTCAATCCATCGTATTGTGTGAGTTACATATGCACACATCTACATGGAAACTTCATGAAAGCATTGTTTTCAATTCTCCAACATCTTTCCCGCATCTTACAAGAAAGAATTAATACTACACCAACTCAATGTGCCATCTACTATAGGATTTCATAGTCATAAAACCGAGCTATTACATTGTAAATATTGTCGAGGTCTACTATGTTGAGGTCCCCTCTCATAGAATCGATGTAGTGTTCCCCTTATTCATAATCTAGGGGTGTGACTACTTGCAAATATCCATATTTGAATATCATCTACATTTTCTTAAAATTAATAATACTTTGATTGTCAAAATCCGACTCAATTCCAAGCAAATAAGGATCTATGTCATCCACGATCTCAATAATTTCAAAATAGGCTAGACTCCTTACTCTATCAATGCTGACTTCAACATCTGTCAGTCTTCCAATAGGAAATATCATATATTGATTATCAATCCATAGTTGAATTGACAACCATACGAGTTTCGACTTACCAACCAATTCACATGTCTTCTTTGGTAATATATTCACATCAGATCCTAGATCCAATATGATGTTATTCATAGCATAGTCTACAATCTGTGCATTCAACCAAAATTCTATGTTTGTGTGCTTCTTGTGCAACACTTACTTCACCGTTCTCCGGGGTACTTGCATGAGAATGGTTTTCTTCTCCTACGTGCAGTTGTCAATCATTTGGTGTAGTTTCTCTAGAGTGCACTCATCCTTCATTAAGTCTAAACAAATTTAAAGAAAAATTTGAATGGGGCTTTCCTCCCTTGGAGTTACTTCTGGTGGAGGCTTATCATAAATAGGTGGATGTTTATCATACATTGGTTCCCCCTGCAGCTGTCGTATCGGGCTCAATGTACCTTTTTCACCTTCTAGGGAATATTTGCTTGCCTCCTACTATGCCCATCTTTTTCTAACAAGATTAAACTTCAAAGGAGGTTTTGTGGACTTTTGAACACATTGGTGAGGTTTCCCTCATGGATTCACAACAAACATATATGTTATTTTTCTTTATCTTGTCACTGCATGCACCTAAGGGTGGTCGCATATAGCTTCAGTTGTTAACATTTGCACGTTCTTCCATTGTTTCTCTTTCCACTTTTCTAATAGTTGCAGGAAATAATCTATAGCATGGTCCAACTGTCTATTGTAAATGGAGGTAGTGCAAGGGTTCTAACAATATCATGCCATATGTCCCATTTTCCCATAACTGTAACAGATAATAGGTCATCTACGATACGAGTAACCCCATCATTTGCTTGCAAAAGGGCTGTGTCTTCTTGCAAGTAGACCTTGTCGGTGGTTGGTGAAAAATTGACATATTTACTTCGTCAACTATCAGAAAAAAGTTTGAGGTATTTATTTCATCGACATTCAATGAAAATTTTCAAATATTTAGTCCATGGACATCAAAATTAGGTGAAAATTTTGAGGTATTTACTCCATTGGTGGCTTGTGAAAAAATTGAGGTATTTACTCCATAAAAAATAGTTGAAATTTTTGAGGTATTTAATCCATCAACAATAAATGAAAATTTTGAGGTATTTACTCCATTAGTGTTCGGTGAAAATTTTGAGATATTTACTCAATGTTGGTGAAATGTTTGAGGTATTTATTCCATTGAGTCAGTGAATGTTTGAGGAATTTAATCCATCTACGATTTATGAAAGGTTTGAGGTATTAACACCTTATATATTCAATCAAAAGATTATCTTTTGGATGCATTAAGGAAATTTTTTAGGCATTTCGATAAAATTTAGTATTTCACCAACAGCCCATGAAACCTTGATTTTGAACTGTGTACGTGGGTATATTTTTAATTTAATAATGGTGTGATAATAAAATGTATTTATATCATTATTATATTAATATAATCATATGAACATAAGTAAATTAACTTATCAATTAAAGAACAACTTAATTAAATGTAAGGTAATTAATTCTTGGGCTAGTGGATGACATGGCAGGGCCAAGTCACCCTGGTGTTGACATGGCACCACTACCGTGATCATACGTGGAACTATATTTCCATGTCATTTACCAATTGGTAGTTGCGAAATAATTTTGACAGTGCACCAAGGGTGAAAATATTCAAATGACCATATCTTGATGATCCAATCTTAGATTTTGATAATTTTTATCGTTAGAAATATCTCGATGAGGAGAAGGTAATGGTGATGTCATGAAGGAGTTTTTAGTTGAATCGGAAAAATGGAAACTATGTACCCCATATCATTTTTTAGGTTTTAAGGAAATATATAGTTGTTACATAGAGGTATCGAAGCCATTGGTTACAACACTTTGGCCATATGTTTCAGTAAAGTAAAATTGTTATTATTTAGTAAAAAACAAAAGAAACACACTTGTAGTTAATATATAAGAAAGGATCAAACCTTCGCTTGTCAAATGTGGTAAAGTATTATGGGATTGTTTCTTATATAATTTTTTTACGCATGAACCATGATTGTTGCAATAATTGTTAAAGGAATATTTATACCCCATGACTACCATGAGTATACTTCTCTTGTTCTCTAATAAGACTCTCATTATAAACTCTACAACTTTAATGTTCAATATTCAAACTCCTCATTTTCTCCACCAAATCTGTAAGGGTTTCTATATCCCTACTTTTATTTGACTTCTCATCTCTTATATGTGAATTCTCCTTAATATAGTGTTGTACCTTTTTTTTATGTATCTTATCTTCACTAGATATTCAAAGTCTTAAAACAATAAATGTCTATTACCTAATTAAATGTAAGGTAATTAATTCTTGGGCCAGTGGATGACATGGCAGGGCCAAGTGGCCCTAGTGTTGACATGGCACCACTACCGTGATCATACGTGGAACTATAGTGCCATGTCATTTACCAAGTGGTAGTTGTGAAATAATGTTGACATGGCACCAAGGGTGAAAATATTCAAATGACCATATCTTGATGATCCAATCTTATATTTTGATAATTTTTATCACTAGAAATATCTCAATGAGGAGAAGGTAATGGTGATGTCATGAAAGAGATTTTAGTTGAATCAGAAAAAGGAAAATTATGTACCCCATATCATTTTTTAGGTGTTAAGGAAATATATATTTGTTACATAGAGGTATCAAAGCTATTGGTTACAACACTTTGGCCATATGTTTCAGTAAAGTAAAATTGTTATTATTTAGTAACAAACAAAAGAAACACACTTGTAGTTAATACATAAGAAAGGATCAAACCTTCGCTTGTCAAATGTGGTAAAGTATTATGGGATTGTTTCTTATATGAATGTTTTACACATGAACCATGATTGTTGCAATAATTGTTAAAGGAATATTTATACCCCATGACTACCATGAGTATGCTTAGATGATTGTATTAAATTTCATATATACAATTGTAATGAATAAAATGGAAAACTTGTATGGATTGAAGCAAAGTCTTAATAATTATTTATGGTTTCCACAACATAAATTTTTATTTATATGCGATTATAAAAGGGAAATTTGAGTGTGAATTGTAGATGGAGCATAGTCCTAATTGTGGGTTCAAGTAGGCCCAAATAATACATTATTAATGATAAATGTTTGCATAAATATTGGTTATTTAATTGGGTAATAGACATTTATTGTTTTAAGACTTTGAATATCTAGTGAAGATAAGATACATCAAAAAAAAGCTACAACACTATATTAAGGAGAATTCACATATCAGAGATGAGAAGTCAAATGAAAGTAGGGATATAGAAACCCTTACAGATTTGGTGGAGAAAATGAGGAGTTTGAATATTGAACATTAAAGTTTTATAGTTGATAATGAGAGGCTTATTAGAGAACAAGAGAAGCATATTAAATTGAATGTAGTGTTTTTTCAGGGTTTTGTTGGTTTTAACACTATATAGTTAATTGTTGCAAACATAATATTAATAAAAATAGCAAAGAGGCAATGACATGAACACATATTTAACATAAATATTTTACATTGAAGCCCAAACTAGGGAAACCAAATTTTTTTTTGGTATATTATTTATTTACAATGTTACAATTATAACATGTTGATATAGATCTTCAGGGGAGGCCCCCAAGATCTAAAAATTTGAAAATGCCAGAAAATATGAGAACACACAGTAAACAAAACCACCAAGAAACATTTTATTAAAATAGAGAATAACAGTAAAAGATACATTGTGGTGGACAATGTGTCCTTTTACAAAATGCGACTTGTTACTTATAGTCTTTTTTAGTTACAATACCACAAGTAAATTACATTGGTGGGTAAATACCATGGGTGAATGAATAAAAATGGTCGATGTCACTTAAAATACCATGGGTGGATAAATACCATGGGTGAATTAATACCATGGATATATGCCATGTGTGGATGACCACATGACCATGGGTGGATAAATACCATGGGTGAATTAATACCATGGATATATGCCACTTACAATACTGTAGGCGGATAAATACCATATGTGGATGAATACCATGGGTAGATGCCACATTCCATTCAGATCATTCCTCCTTCCTTAAGAAGTAATGGTCCCCATTGTGTGAAGTTATATCTTGAGAATCCTTTGTTGAATATGAAGAGCCAGTGAAGAGAATGGTTTTGTGTGGTTAACCCATAACCGTGATGAACGAAGATCTGAGGATAGAGATACAATGTAATGCTTGTGTTCAACTGTGATATTGACAGTGTGTGACCTAGCAAATAGTATTCAATGAAGTGTGGGT
Source organism: Pinus albicaulis (assembly GCA_034641835.2). NCBI lineage: Eukaryota > Viridiplantae > Streptophyta > Pinopsida > Pinales > Pinaceae > Pinus > Pinus albicaulis. The sequence goes on from CM076582.1 coordinate 874,644,791, forward strand.
TTGTGGATGAACCAGAACCATGAAAAATGAAGATTTGAGGGTAGAGATACCCTTTAATACTTGTGACCAACTATGATACTAACAGTGTGCGGCCTAGAAAATGGACTTCGATGACAAGGAGTTTGTGTTGTTGACCCATAACTTGATGGTGATTGTTGATGAATTAGTAGGTGCATACATAACCTGGGGTGTGAGGGGACATTTCCAAAGAACATGAGCCGCTGAAACTGATGAATGTGAAGCAGGTGCCTATTAAATTGGGGTGGGAGGGCATGGCTCTAAAGGGAACTCGCTTTGAATGTTTCTCCAGATATAAAAAATAATTTAAAATTGGGATAAATCGATCAATATAACTCATAATATTTATTATAAGCTATTTTTAGAAACATATTTATCATTATACATCTTCCCATGTTATTGAAATCCCTATCTGGACACTCTGAAAACTCATATTCGCGCTGCAAATGTCCTGTCATCACAAAAGTTATAAAAAATAGTTGATTTTAAATCAACGATATCTCCGTCATCTGAACTCCGATATGAGCATTTTTTTTTTGAAATTGGGTGAATTTTGAGGAACTCATATCTGAAATCATTTTTCTAAATTTTTTCACAAGAACTGCACAAAATTATAGGGGAGCCGTCATCCATGAATTGTCGTCAGAAAACATTTCTACAACACAGTGGATTTTAAATCAACGAAATATCCCGCATCCAAACTTTGATTCAACCATTATTTATTTATTTATTTATTTTTTACAAGGAATCCGTATATGTTATTTTTTTTTTTTTTTGTAAATTTTCATATATGATCTGAAAACTCACCACCCAAAAATTTCCTACAAAATAATGAAAAAAAAAATCTTCTCGCTTTGCCCAAGAAAGTGCTCCAATACCACTGATTCAGATCTTAGGGGGAGGTCCCCAAGGTCTAAAAATTTGAAAATTCTAGAAAAAAATGAGAACACACAGTAAAAAAACCACCAATAAACTTTTTATTAACATAGAGAATAACTGTAAAAGCTACATTGTGTTGGAAAATATGTACTTTTACAAAATGTGACTTGTTACTTATAGAATTTTTTAGTTACAATACCACAATTAAATTCCATGGGTGGGTAAATACCATGGGTGAATTAATACCAATTCTAGATGTCACTTACAATACCATGGGTAAATTCCATGTGTAGATGAATAACATGGGTGTATAAATACCATGGGTGGATTCCACTTTCCATTCAGATCGTATGTATATCCCATGGAATCCATAAACTCCAAAACCATTAATATACTATTAGAATACAACTGTATTTCTTTAACCAAAATTACAAAGCCATGGATTGAACTACAATGCACTACAAAACTTCCAAAAACAAAATCCGTGTGCCAAAATCGCAAAATGTAGACAAAAAAAGGATTTATTTCAGGAGCTTTATGCCTCCTGTAATCACCCACCCCCCCTGCCAAGTGCTACATTAGGCACATCTGGATTGTGCATGGATCTAATTATGCAATGAATTTAACACATACACACATTCTACAACTTCTTGCTTTTTTTTGCGTATAAGTGGTAATAGGAGTACATGATCAACAATCTAGAGCATCGATGCCCATTTTTTCCTCTACAATCAGAATTTGTTTTTGTGTTTTTAGAGTTTGTTAGTGAATTAGCAACATTATTTAAGGCGTCCACTTATTGTAAAATTTTCTTGGCAACTATTTTTTGGCAATTATTTTTCAAAATACTGTAGATATTAAAATTTTCGCAGTTATGTAATGGTTTGATATAATTGTGCTCTTTTTATTTAAATTTTATTATAAATAAACTTTAGAATACAAGTTTGGAATAAATTTTTATTATATAAATTAATAAAATGTTCTTTGGTAAATCACTCTCTATTTTCAACTACGCATGATCGTGTTTCAAGAATGAATTACCTAGATTAAAAAATGGAACCATAGACCCCCTGCATGTCCAGAGTTTAAAAAAGGTGAGGGTCTACAATTCATGCATTTGATAAAACCATTAATGGGGTACGTGGTGGCCATTAGTAAATAGTGGACCCCCCAATCGTTTTCAAAACAAATATACCTCCCTCCACTTTTTGGCCTACAATTTTACGCCAAATCAAGTGTGCGTCATGCCCAAATTGGCAGAGGGACCTAACAATGAAAGAAAATTGTGCAACGATGCACAATTATTTGTTACCATTTGTCTAGAACCAGTCTAGATCCATCTAAACTCAGGATCTATCAAGTGCCAAGAGGGATCAAATCTCTCAAGGTGCAAACCTCTTTTTTGAGTGAAAAACTTTAGGAAAGTTTTGCACCTCGAGATATTTGATCACTCTAGGTGCTTGATAGATCCAGAGTTAAGATGGATCTAGGCTAGTTTGAGTCGCGTGCGGCCAAGGAAAATCTATCGATAATATGAGGAACATATGATTAATTTTATCAATAATATGCAAATACATCTAATATTAATATAGCCATTTTAAATATGCTAAATATTTGGAGATTTATGGAGTCATTTTAATTTTAAATTTTCTTAGATACCTGAGTTTGTTGAGATGATAAATATTGTAAAATAAATTTAATGATGAAATATAAATTTTGAATGCAAAGTGGCAATGTAATAATATTGAATGATAGAAAATATGAATAATAATAATGTAGTCAATCACAAATAGTCTTCATTGTGATCAATCTTAGACTATTTTCTTCTACTATTCTTATTGTCACCCTTTTTAGTTTTTTATTTCATATCGATTATATGAAAAGAACACTTGGAATTGTAAACCATTTAATATTTAGCTCGAGTTGTTGTACTAAACATCATACTTTTTCTCTCTTGCTCTCCAATATTAATAGGTTTAATTACTATAACAAAAATATCAATGCACATTGTCAATAATTTTTTGTTCTTACACTGAAATCAATGCACACTATTAATCCAACGAATTTAAAATTGATGTACCATCATACATCCAATTACATCAAATCATAAATCAACATATATATTGAAATCAATGCATCTAATGCAATAAATCAAATAAGATTATAAAACAACATCTACACTAAAATCAATGCATCTAATGAATGTAATCAAATAGAATTAGAAATCAACATCTACACTCAAATCAATGCATCTAGTGCAATTAGGAAAATAATATTAAAAACCAACAACTATACTGAAATCAATGCATCTAGTGCAAGCAATCAAATAGGATTAGAAATCACCATATACACTGAAATCAATGCATTTAGTTCAAGCAATAAAATAGGATTAGAAATCATCTACATTGAAATCAATGCATCTAGTGCAAGCAATAAAATGTAATTAGAAATCAACATCTGCATTGAAATTAATGCAAATAGTGCCAGTAATAAGATATAATTAGAAATCACCATCTACACTGAAATCAATGCATTTAGTTGAAGTAATCAAGTAGGATTAGAAATCATTTACATTGAAAGCAATGCATCTAGTGCAAGTAATAAAATATCATTAGAAATCAACATCTACACTAAAATCAACGCATCTACTGCAAGCAATCAAATATGATTAGAAATCAGCATCTACACTGAAATCAATGCATCTAGTGTAAGAAATATTCTTCCCTCTCTCCCCCCTCCATATATATCTGTATCTCCCTCCATCTATCCTTCTTTGTCTCTTTATCACACCCCGTGAAACACACACACTCTCTCACTCCATATCTATCAATCCCTTTGTCCCTCCCTCCTTGTCTCCATCTATCTCTTCTTTCTCTTCACCTTCCATCTCTATCTCTATCTCCCTATGTCTCTCTATATCAACCCCAAAACATACACTCTCTTTCTCCAACCTATCTATCTATCAAACCCTCCTCCTCTCCCTCTTCTTCATGCTATCCTCTCTCCCTCTCTCTCCATCTTCCTTATCACTCCCTCTCTCTCTCTCTCCACCTTTAACTCTCTATGTATTTATTCTTACCTCCCTCTCTCTCCCCTTCCATATCCATCTCTCTTTGCCTACCTCTCTTCACTATCTCTCTTCCACTCTCTGCCACCTTTCTCTCTCTATATTCACCTTCTAGCTTTGTTACTATATTCTCCTCTCTCTCATTCTCTCCCCCCTTCTCTCCATATCTCCTTTTTTGTCTCTTTATCTCACCCCGAAACATACACACTCTCTCTCCATCTCTCCCTTGTCACTCCCTCTCTCTCCACTACTCACTCTCTGTCTTTCTTCTTCCCTCCCTCTCTCCCCATCTATTTCCATATCTCTATCCCTCCCTATCTCCCCCTCCTACTCCATCTCTATATCCCTCCCTCTCTCCTCCTCTCTTTCAAGTCCCCTCTCTTTTCGTTTTCTATCTCCCTTTCTCTTCTACCTCCCCCTCTCCTCCTCTCTTTCAAGTCCCCTCTCCTTTCCTTTCTCTCTCTCCCTTTCTCTTCTACCTCCCTCTCTCTTCCCCCATCACTCTCTCTCTCTCTCTCTCTCTCTCTCTCTCTCTTTTCCATTCAATCCTCTTTATCTCTCTCCCTCTCTCTCTGCCCTCCAATCCTCTCTCTTCCCCCATCACTCTATATCTCTACAACTATGTTACTATATCCCTCCCTTTCTCCTTCTCTCTCCTTCTCCCGCCCCCCTTGTCTCCATCACTCCTTCTATGTCTCTTTATCTCACCCCTAAACATAAAGACTCTGTCTCCATATCTCCCTTGTCACTCCCTCTATCTCCACTTCTCACTCTCTATGCCTTTCTTCTTCCCTCCCTCTCTCCCCCTCCAACTGTATCTCTATATCCCTCCCTCTCTCCTCCTTCCTCTCTCTCCCTTTCTCTCCTACCTCCCTCTCCCTTCCCCCTTCTCTTTCTCTCTCTATCTCTCTCTACCCTCCAATCCTCTCTCCCACCTCCATGTTTATGTATCCTTCTCCCTCTGGTACCCTTCTCTACCTCTCTCACTCCTCTCCCTCTCTCTCTCTCTCTCTCTTCATTCCTCCTCTCCCCTTTCTTCAATTTAACTCCATCTCTCCCTTGTCACTCCCCCTATTCTCCACCTCTATCATATGCCTTTGTTCTTCCCTCCCATATATATCTAGAATTAATATATATCATGATATATTAATATATATTATAAAAAAAAAATTAATATTGTATTAATCTAAGGTTATTAAATTTAACAATATTAATATTATAATACATTAATATGAATATTATATTTAACAACAATATTAATATTAATAATTTAATATTGATGTTAGGGTTAATAATGTTTTTTTTGGGGTTAATAATGTTTTGTTAGGTTAATAATGTTTTGTTAGGGCTATAAATCCAAACTACACAAGGTAAAAGGTTAGTTGTCGAGAATTATTCAACATTTACAAGCCTAGAGAAAACGTCATAGTATGGAGAACATTCTGGTAGTAAGTGTGAACAATGGATAACGGCGTAGCATAAATTCCTTTCCAGGAACGTTCTTTGTCTTTTTCTCAACGTTTAATTGGAAAATGTATCGACTGAAGGGAAAATTGACTAAAGCCCAAAGAAAAACTAAACCCATATATAGACGTGCATATGTAATTGAAACTAAGTGTGAATTAAACCTTTTTGAATAAATATATTAGGCACTACAATGCTTTTGGGATTAAAAGGATAATTTTTTAGTGTGGGAATATTTTCTAGCTCAATTTTTCATTCCTCAAACCCACCATTTTCCTGAAATTGTTAACTAGTGTTTTGAATGTTATCTGCCGAGTAAACATGCTATCATAACCAAAGTTGGCAGTCAATTGTTTCATATCATTTTAGAGTCAATTTCCCAAATGCTTAAGGTTGTCATGCTGAGCTAAGTTCAACCTTTATCTAGTCAAATTTTACATTAACTCTTCAAGAAATTAACTCCCGAGGAAAGAAATTCCTTACAAGAATCATTTTTATCTAGTGAAACTAAAATATATCAAAGTAACCCCAATTCTTCCAGCATATTTCCTAAAATTTCAAGACATATTATCTAAATGATTTGTTCTCTATTGGGATATGGGGATGACCAAACAATAGATGAGGTTATTTTAGGGTTTTTTCTTTAATTTCTCCAACAAAGAAACCTTCTATTGCATTCAATTTCAGCCAGTTCTTGTTTGATGTCATTAATCATCAAATTTCAAGTTTAACCCTTTTAGGTCATTTATGTATCAGTCACTTCTAGTACTTGTTGTTTTACTTTCAGTGAAAAAAAAAATCTCAGAAGCAAGATTCATAGGGGAATGAGTTTCCATTGATATATTCGAACTCTATAGTAAGAAAAGATTATGGAAAGTTTACCTTTTCAGAATTCGTTAATAATTTTTTATCAACAATTTTCAGTATTGTAAATGGTGCACCACCACCAAGAATCTTGCTAGAAAAAAAATCAATCTTACATATTAGCAAAGATGTCAAAGCAAGAGATTGGTACCTATTTGAAATTTTACAGATGTTAGATTGTATAGGTGTGAATTGGCCCCTTATTAGATTACCATTTTTCTACCTTTGAGGATATTTGCATTAGAGTACATCAGGGAAAGTTTAAATGTGGTTCAGATACATTTCCTGCCTAGAAAATGTACTACATTGTTCAAATTGAAAGTTGGAGTTGGGCCTTTTGTGGTGACACTAGAGTAGAAAGTCTTGATGTGGAACTTATGCTACAGGAGATGAAATCGTTTAGGGCAGAAAAATGGCATTATGATCCTCTAGGTAAGATATCAACTTTAATAGTGGAGCAGGGTTCATAAGCTTAAATTTTTTTGTCAAAACCTTCAATTGAGAAATATGCAAATCAAGAAAACTGGAAACAAGGTACATTGGTGGACACATTAAAGAAAGGGGGAACACAACAATCCCTTAAGGTACATTTGTGGACACATTAAAGAAAGGGGAAACACAACAATCCCTTAAATCAAATATGTTAGCTACTCCACAATAGAAAGAGAAGGATTTAAAATTTCCTATCATAAATATTCAAAGTCTAGATCAGAGTTAGAAAATAAATATTTTAGAGTATTAAAAAGACAAAGAACATAGGAAGTTGAATTTTTAGTTTCAAGTGTTCCTTTAGAAGAAATTATTTCATCTAAGGAGATAATCACATCAAGAGTTTGTGTTTTATTTAGAATATTTATCATCAATGCAAGAATAATCATCATCATCTGCAGGTACTAGTCAAGATATTTTCTCACATTTTACGGAAATCAAGAAGAAGAATGCAACACTTAAAACCGTAACCTATAGTGAATTTTTGAGACAAGGATCCTTCATAAAAAATAGACTACTATGAGCTTTAGATGTTGAGAAAGTTTCAATTGGAATTCTTAGAGCTAAAGGTCCTAAATGCTAAAGTTGATGAAGATTATAAAAGTTCAATGTTCTCCTTTGATATAAATAAATTTAATCCCATTGATCAAGTGGATATTCGTAGGAAAACATCAAAATGCTATATAATTCCTTGACAATTTCAATAATAATTGTGGAAAATTTACAAAAAATAATACAGAAATTAGCCAATAAACTCAAAAGAGAAAGAATGCATTATATTGCTAATGATAGCATAGTTAAATTTATAGAAGGAACAATTATTAAGTTAGGTATCGATCTAGATGATGTCAATGCAGTTCAAGAAATAATGAAAGTCAAACATAAAAACATTCAATCACTCTGAAAGAAGCTTAAACTACCAGTTACTAAATATCCTAAAACTCAAGAATTAGAGGATATATAAAAAGAAAAATAATTTCTTCTTTTATTGATGATTGAAAAAATAAGAAGATGGAAAAATTAGAGTCACAAGTTAAACAAGGAAAGGGCGATGCAAACAAGTACAATATTTCCTACATCTCAAGCCAATAATGTCGAGGAGGATTCTTCATAACATTTAGTTGAAAATTTGTCAACCCTTACTTGAAAGGATCAAGAAATTGATAATTTAAATAAAATATTAAGTTGGTCTCAACAAGAACGAAAAAAGAAGGATTCTTTTCTAATTAATGAAATTCAGAAGAATACAACCTTGCAAAATCAGATTGAACGGTGTAGTAAATAGGTGATTGAAACTCAACCTTTGATTCATGCTAGAAGAAGTTTATGGACATAAATCATTACTTCCATTTCTGAAATTCGGGAATCTATTGAAATTATCGTTGAAGAAACTAAAATATTGAACCTTCTTAGCACAACAATAGATAAAATTGAAAATGAATTGGGGAACAAACCAACACTAACTTATAGAATCATCAAATTATGTAATTCAAGAACAAAATTGAAGCTCAGAGAAATGGAGATTACTAATAGAACACTTGTAATTATGGAAGTTAAGAAGGTTTTAACTAAGAGACATTTTGAAAGGAAGGTAAGGGATAAGTGCAGTGTAGTACATGTTGAAATTGATAAATTCAACAGTAGGTTCAATATTTTACAACAAAAGGGTTTGCCATCATTTAGGAATTCAAAAGGAAAAGTCATGCCCTCAAATGAATATAAGAAGATGTTGAATGATAATGGAAGTGATGGCCCAAAATTTGTTGGTTTATCAGGACCTTTAAGTGGTGAAAAAATTCTCAATAAGTTATTGATGAATTTTATTTGCATTGTGAATTTAGATCCCTTTTTGTAGTAAAACCTACTTTCCAAAAACACACCAAGTTAGATGAAGCTTACATAAATTTAATTTCTTTAAAATATCTAATCGGTGCAGATTGGGATAGACTTGTTGGAATTACTCTATGAATTTCTTAAATTGTAGTAACGACATCCCGAAAAGGCAGACTATGGAGGTGGAAAATTATATTAGATCCATATTTCTAGGAAAAAAATGAGTAGTCAACGAGTTAATTCTAGATTATAAGGCAAAATATTTTTAAGAAATTCCAAATTTTATGTGATAGAGCAAAAGTTGTTTTTATTTTTGATTGAGTCTATTTCTTAAAGCTTATATGACTTGAGCATTGTAATATTCTATAAATAATATATTTTTGATGTAAAAAGGGTTCTCTTCTAGGCCAAAAGACACTTGCATTTTGTAAAAGCATGACATTTCAAAGTTTAATCAAAGAGTTTTGGTTTCAACATATAACAATCTTGTTTCATATGTCAGTAATTTCTTGTGTTTCATCATATTCTCTTTTGTATATTTTGAAGTTGTGTGGATCATAAAGAGAGCTTAGGATGAGAATCAACCACCTTTATTTCCCCTAGCAAAGTTATATTCAACACTGAGTAGATTATATAGTCAGATTATTTATATTTGTTTGTCTAAATCTAGAGATTATTGCCTTCTATATAAGTGTGATTTTTATATTCTTGGGTTGTTGAAGGATCTTCTTCACACTTTCTATTCTTATTAGGTAATATAAATATTCAGAATGTGTATGTAAGTTATTTGATATCTTCTTAAATATTGTGTTCACAACTTTCAAACCGTTATGTTGTTATGGTTGGATGTTAGCACTTTCATAAGGCCTTACAAATAGAGGGATTTATTACTTTAAGTAATTATTTGAAACCCTAAACAAACACCTCTTAAAAAAGACCCCTCATCCTAATGATTTAGCATAGTTTCCTAGCCAATAATTGCCTTCAAATGACAACATCAAATTGGTACCATTACCAGGGAACGAAATATTGAAGTTATTTAGCCCTGGGACAATGATTAAAATTACTTTATTGATGCTGACAAGAAGTTAGTCGGCTCATATCATTCACTTGGTGAACTCCATTTTTTACAAATTCGTTATCTCAAAATTTTACCAGATCTAACCCAGATCCCAAAGAAGTCCCACCTTTTTCAAATCCAGAGAAATTACTTAGAAAAACTACTCTCGGGCACAGGCTTGAATCTTCTTATTATTCTATTCCTCAAGAATAATCTTCTCAACTCTCTGTCTTTGAAGAAAAACCTCAAACCCTTGATGTTTCTCCAAAGGTCTTAGATGTTTTAGAAAAATGATTTAACCTCCAAACTTCCTTTCTAGTTGAGAAACTTGAATCTTTCCAAATTCGTAAAATAGAGCCTGGAACAACTTGATCTTTGTGAAGATAAGTTTGAAGTCTCTTACAGAATTTTTGATTTCATTGAATCTCGTTATGTGGAAGATTCAAAGCATGGAGTCAAACTAGAAGAGTCATTCTTCTTGTTTTCTCATGCAAATGTTTCTCCAATTCAGCCTCAAGGAAAAATTAAATTATATACCAATTCCCTTTTCCCTTATGTCTAACAAGCTTTGAAGACAAGTTATTTCTCCACCTCCTCAACAATATTCTCAGCAATCTCCTAAGAAACACCAAAGTAGACTACATCACCAACTTCATAGCATAAAATAGCTGGGATAGGTCCAATAGTAAATGTTAGGTATGCAAAATTGAGGTCTCTAACAACAACTCAATTGCATGATTACCCACAGGGATATTTAAAGTATCTATGAAGATATAATGCTGAAGCAAGAATTAGTGTAGAGGACCATTTATCTGCCTTTATTGACTTCGCAGGTAATATAAATGTTGAACATGAGATTTTTTGTGCAATCCTTGGAAGGAGATGTAAAAAATTGGTTCATGCAATTTCAGGTAAATTGTTGTGTAACCAACTCCAAAAATAGAAGAAAAGAGATATCAACACCTTAGAAATAAGCCACTTCGAGGGGGCAACCTCAAATATATTACATGAATGAACAATTCTTGGATGATACAAATGACCAAAACCTCCTTCTATATATAGGAGTCCATGGGGCCATAATATAATCCTAGTGGGGCCACAATGTAATCCTAGCCGACCTAACAATAATAATGTAAGGGCACAATAATAACAATATGGGGTTCTGGGAGTACAAGCAATAACAATAAGGGATACTAACATAATGAGGACTACACTATTAATGTAGGGACTTAATGTGCCCCTCTCCTTTCAAACAGTGTTGTCCTCCAACAGCAGTTATTTCTTGATCTTCTTTGTATAAAATTCTCATCCTCCCATGTGGAATCTTCTCTGAAATTTCTTCCACTTATTTGAATACTTTGTAAATTGATAGTACTTGTTGAGTTCTTGTTTACGTGGCCTTGAACTTCTTTCGATGTAATGTTGATCTTCTTGTTGTTTCATTAGATTACACCAAATTTGAGTTATGACTGATAACGAGGAGAACTTGTTGTTGATGCTCGATGTGATCTTCCACTAATTTATCATCCATATTAGCTATTATTTGATCCTTCAAACCATCCAACTTAGCCTCAATTTTTGTTTTTAAACCATCTATGTCATCTTCGGTTGGTCTTCGTAAGATCGAAATTTGTTGCACTTGGTACCATAATTTTGATATCTCATACTGTAATTGTTCCTCTTCATGCGTCATAATATAGCTTTTTTAGGGCTTAATGGGTATGGAATTATTTTTTGAAGGCATTATAGAACCCAACACTAATAAAAATTCTAAAATATTCCCTTGGAATCACTTCAAACTGCTTTTTCAAACAAACGTTATGCGATTTTAAAAACCAAATACACACCTTTTTCTTGCTTTTGAGGAGCTCGATATTGAAACTAAATTATCTCTATGATCTTGGATCTTCAATATCTGAAATTTTGAACTGAGTTAGCCCTCTGAATTATATTTCAAATTCCACAGGTCTGACCTGATTTGGATTCTTGAAGGCAAAATTATGCCCAATCTCCTGCGATTACCTAATTATGGACTAGTTCAGTAGAGTGAAAGTGTATGACTTTCCACGTGTCATTGTTTGCTCCTTTGGCTTTGAAATTTATAGAAAAGAAACTAAAGTCCGTTTACTTCCAGTCACTTTTTACAGAATTCCAATCCGATGCTCAGAGAGAGATTTATGAAGATTTTTCCACGATCACCTCTTTGAGATGAAATTCAGGAGCCTGAAAAAGACCTAACTTCCACAGATCATATCTCTGAAAATATTGCGAAAAAAGCTCTGAAATTTTGCAATAATGTTCCTTAGGATTTCTACTTCGCTCTCTAAAAATTTTCGCTTCTCAATCTTCGTATAAATAACGTTATAGCGAAATTTCGCGATGACCTTTTTAAGTGAAATTTAGGAGCCTGCAAAAAGCCCTAACTTCCATAGATCATATCTCCGAAAATATTGCGAACCAAGCTCTGAAATTTTGCGAAGATGTTCCTTAGGATTTCGGATTCACACTCTAAATATTTCAGCTTCTGTACCTTCGTAGAAAAATAGTTATAGCGAAAATTCCACGATGACCTGTTGGAGCAGCGAAACCCTAGAATCCAAAGCTTTGATACCAAATGTTGTGAAACCAGCTGCAAAAAATAGAAGAAAAGAGATACCAACGCCTTAGAAATAAGCCACTTCGAGGGGGAAACCTCCAATACATTACATGAATGAACAATTCTTGGATGAAACAAATTACCAAAACCTCCTTCTATATATAGGAGTCCATGGGGCCACAATATAATCCTAGTGGGGCCACAATGTAATCGTAGCCAACCTAAAAATAATAATGTAAGGGCACAATAATAACAATATGGGGGTTACAGGGGTACAAAAATAACAATAATGGGGGCTACACTAACATAATAAGGGACTACAGTATTAATGTAGAGACTTAACATAAATCCTATGCATACTTGGAGAGATTTAACAAATATTTTCATTAATCAATGGGGTGTTAAAAATGATCATGTCTATTATTTGACTGAGTTTGGAGAAATAAAGAGAAATAATGGTGATATTGTGGAAGAATTTATTAGGAGATTTAATAATATTTACAATAAAATTCCATAAGACATTATACCTTCACCAAAAACTGCCAAAGTAAATTTTGTTGTTGCTTTTGATGATGACTTCGAACTAATGATCACGGAAATGAAATAAAAAACTTTGTAAGATATGTTGATAGATAATATTGAATTAAAGGCCAACATGGTTGGTTCGAGAAAACTAAGGGACAAAGCAGATAGGGTGGAGAAGAAGAAGGAAAAACATGAGGTAGTTTCTTCAAGCGAAACAAATGAAGAAGGAGATCAAAAAATAGATGAAATAACTAGGATGCTAAGAAATTTTTGAAACAATATTACTAGAATTGAGACTCCACCTAGATAAATTCATAGAATAGAGGACATGTCACTAGGGAAATTTAGAAGACCTTTTCAGCCTCAAATATTACAAATGGATAGGAGGAATATTGATCAATAGGTTTAGACACATTTCTTAATTGATGAAATAGAACATGTAACAGATGATGTTAATTGTCTTATTGTACAATCCTATCAAGGTGATAGTGTTTCTACACATCATGAACATCAACCTATTCAAAGTGTTAATTCTTCATAAGTTTCTCAATATCGATCATTTTCATAGTATTTAATAGTTGAACTCGTCAAAAGATATGATTTGAGGCCTACACCTAATCCAGATGAACAAATAAAAAGGGTATATTTTTAATTTCCTTAGAGAAATATTGAGGGCCTTCAACTTCACAACAAAAATAAATGATTATAGATGAGTAGTCCAGAATAGATAAAGTCATCACTTCATTAAGGCTGGAAAAGGACTTAGAGAAAATTGAGCTTTTGATTCCTTTGTCAAAATTGGCTAGAAACCATGTATATTAGCATCAAATAGTCAAATGTATTCAATATTAATATGTATATGCAAAGGGAGATATTGTAAATTTTCATGATGAAGAACCATCAATTATTTTTTTTCCAAATGTTGATTTAATAGAAGTGTTTGTACCTTCTTTATTTGTGAATTTACAGGTTCATGATTTATATCTTTAATTATTGCATGATGAATTTCAGATCTTCCCACAATCTCATGCCAAAATAAATTATGGATAAGATAAAACTACAGGTAACTTGACCCTATCATGACCTTTATTCTTTTAATTATAATAAAGTAGAACGTTTAGGATTAATCAAGGATTTAATGGTCTCTCTAGCTCAGATTATTGTGAAGAATATTGTGATAGATGTAGTAGTGAAAAACATCCGTGCTAGGTTTGGCATGTTATTATGAATATCCTAGTGTGTCAAGCTAAGTGGCAGTTTAATGACATATGCTACTATACGTGTTTTTGGGGGAGAAAGTTTAAGAATATATAGAGAGGGATAGATTTGAAAATATTGTTTGTGATGCAAGAAATCCAATCAATAACCCTATTTATGTTTTGGATAAAGATATAGGGTGTTTTATTATATCTGTAAATAATCAATATAATGTGTAGAATATATTAGAAAAATCTTTAAATATTTTGGATTATTCCTAAAATAGTGTTTGGAAATTACATTTTGATGGAGCAACATCTAGAGAGGGATCAAGAACTAGAGTGACCTTTGTTTCACCTTCCAAAGAAATTTTGAGTCAAGCTTTCAAACTAGAGTTTGATGTAACCAACAATGCTGTTGAATATGAGGCTCTGATTCGTGGGCTTGAACTAGCTACGAAAATCAAAGGTTATTTTTTTTTTGTGATTCAGAGTTAGTCATCAGACAAGTGATAATTTTATGTCAAACAAAACATTTGAGATTAAAATATTATAGAAATGAAGTTTGGTATTGTGTTGAGAATTATTTTCAATCCTTTGATATTTCTTCCATCCCAAGGGAAGAAAATGCACTAGTAGATTCTTTGGAAATCTTAGCAAACACTTTTAAATTTCCTAATAATTTTCAATTGCAATATCAGATTGAAGTGAGGCACATACCTTTAATCCCAAATAATATTAAGTATTGGTAGGTATTTTAAGATGATGAGCAGATTTAAATGTTCATGGAATTTGTTGAGGAGTATTAATCCTTGTATGTGGATCAAGAACCCAATGAAAAAATACAAGAAGATGTTGTTGACCAGGGCCAAAAGTTGAAGGACAATATTCCATATCACAATATCATTCAATTATCAAATAATAATATTTCAAAGGGATTGGTGTCATTGAAAAATTTGTGTGATGAAAATTATGTCCCCACTTAATATCAAAATTTCAAGGTTGTTACCATAAGAGGTAAAAAATAAGTATTTGATTTTATTTAAGAAATACATTTAATTTTTTTCATGGAACTGTGAAGATCTTAAAACCTATGGCCTAGCATTAAACCTTTCAAATGGAATTGAGGGAGGTAAATCTAATTCTTTCGCCTATAATTGAGAAAGAAGTCAAGAAATTATTAGATGCAAAGATAATAATTCCTTTGAGGTATTCAGATTGGATTTCTAAGTTAGCTCCTATTTGAAAGAAAAACTGAGAAATAAGACAATGTGCATATTTCAAAAATTTGAATAGATCGTCGCTTAAAGACAATTACCCTTTTCCCAAAATGGATTTTTTTATTCAAAACATAAGAGGGTTAGATATAATTTCAATGTAAGATGGATTCTCTGGGTATAATAAAATTTTAGTGTAGGAAAAAAAATCAAAGCATGGCAACATTTACTACACCAAGGGGTACATTCATGTATGCCAAAATTCCCTTTGTATTAATGAATACCAGATCAATTTTCGAAAGAGAAACAAACTTGGCATTTTTTGGTGAGAAAAACAAGTTCATTTTCATTTATCTTAATGATATTATAGTTTTTTTCTAAATCAGATTCTCAATATCCCAAACATCTCAGGAAAATATTTTAGAAGTGCAGAAAGTTTGGGATTTCACTCAATCCTAGAAAGTAAATTTTTTAAATGTAGGAGGGGAAACTTATTCGGCACATTGTGTCCAAATATGGAGTAAAAATTGATCCTAAAGAGTTTCAACAATTCAGGTAATAATTTTACCTTGGAATAAGAATGAAATATAATCATTCCTAGAAAAGATTAACTTTTTGATATTCATACCAAATTATGTAGATATCATAAAGGATATCACCAATATGTTATCAAGAAATTAAGTGGAAAATTCAATCCAAGTTCTATCAAATAAAAAAGGAACTTATGGAAGCACAAATTTTATCCAACCATCATTACAGTAAGCCTTTCAGAATTTTCTCATTTGCTTCAGACTCTACATTCATTGTTGTTGAGATGTTGACCTCAAATATGATATTGTTGAGAAATAAACATATGATTTGGTACAAGGCCTAAAATATTTTATAAAATATGTATTATTTAAAAAAAAACATATATACCCAATTATACAATGAAGACAATATTGACTCAACCATACAATGATGGAAAAAGGGGAAGATGGATAGGATAGATTCAATAATTTTACTTGGAAATTAAGCCAACAAAATTAGTAAAGGTTAAAGGGCTTTCAATAATTCTTGTAGAATATAATTGCATAATTTTGGTTGTCAACTTTCTAATGTAGCTTTCAACTTCAGCTTTAGACAAGAATATAGAAGAACCTTCTCTTGAGGAAAAAGAGAAAAATCAACAAGAATGTTCTCTAATTTCAAATGAGAAGAATCCACAATAACTTTCTCTAATTCCCGAAGATAAGAATCCACAAGAACCTTATCTTTAGATTAAGGAGAAATTTTCATTGTGTGACTGGTATAAAAACGTTGCTTATTTTAGACAAAATTTTCAATGTCCTTCTGAATTAAGTAGGAATCAGTCAGGTCTCTCAAGCTTAAATCTATAAAGTATTACATAATCAATGAAAATATTTATTGGAAAGATCCTTTGGATATATTTTTATTATACTTAAATAAATATGAGATAGAAGGTGTAATAGATGAATTTCATGAATCCATTTGTGGTGGGAATTTTTCATGGAGGGAACTTACACATAAGATCTTGAGGGAAGGATTTTATTGGCCAAAGTTATTTTCCCAAGTTGGAGCAAAGGTTAGAAGTTTTGTTCCCTATCATATTTTTGTAGGTAAGGTTTATCACCCCACCCCACAATGACCTGCTTTTACAAGCTCACTAGGGTAAACATGAGATGAGATTTACTATGCATGACCCAACCTCCAAGTTCCAGTTATGAATGTGGGTCTAATATCATGAAACTTATTACAACCTCCCAAGGACATGTAGTCACCCAGATGTCAGACAACGTCCATTGATGATATTTCCATGAGTTGGAACTAAATTTCAAATCGACTTTACAACCCAGTCACACACATGCAGTCTAGTCCATGTGGCCAGAAGGCTCCAGTCGCACGCACAAGCCATCCTCCATGCGACTAAAATCGAAAATTCCAAATTTTATGCTTGCGGTCGTAGATTCAGTGCTTGAATTTTAGGGCTAGCCTACAGGCCACTACCCAAAAATTTCCATAATATAGTATATGATGATGATAAATCTACCTAATCTATACTTAGGCTCGTATTTTTCCCAAACTTACTAAATACATGATAAACATTTAGACAAACACTTTGGTAAACATAGTAACTATAGGTCATGAATTCATATTTATGCATTGTTTCCTTAGTTTCATAAGAGAATCAACAAGAATGCTTGCTTCCCTCTCAATCTAGCTACATCAAACACTAGTTAGCTCATGCATTCATATAATCATTCAATAAATTATAACAGCATAAACAAGATCCATAACAAAATCACATCACACAATAAGAATGTACCATGCCTATAACCAAAATTTAACCAGAATGAAGCCATGAAAAACCTTTCATAAAACTGACACAATAACCAATACATATTCTCTTTGATATCAATAAGAAATAGCACATAATAACACATGCATAAATCCAACCAAGTTCGGGACTTCCACGTACCACCCAACCATAGATTGGGCTGAACCAAATATTTCTTTCATCCAATCACCACCATGCCATATTCCAAGCATGATGTGGGATCACACGAGATCAACCAAAATAAAACCAACTAGGGAATCTAGAGGCTAAACCACCACCACCCTCAACCACAGTGATTTCACTTAAACCGGTTCAGAAATCACCAAAACTGATGCAAGCTTGTATGCCTCAGAATTTCTTTACCATAGCCAGAGAATTTTCCTGTCTCCACCCATATGTAAAGGGTTCCAGGAGAAAACCATCTCCACCCTCAACCATTGGGAATTTTTCTGAGAGCACCTAAACTAGGATCCAAAATCTATCGGCAATCCAAAGTTCAACCAAGACAGGTAACCCACTACATCATGGCTATCCAAGAAATGGAAAATCAAAGTTTCACATCACTGTCAATCCAGGAAAATCCCATGCCAATGAAAACAAACATGACCAATAAACCAATGCATATACCATGCATCAAATCCCAACATGCTAAATCACACATGCACACTATTATCTACAAATCCACTGATATTTTCTACCCTTGCTTGTTTCTGTCCAAAATTCCTCTCTCGCTTTCCTTACTTGCTTAATCCCTTCTTCTCAAAGTGAATGCTATAATGTCCAAGAGTGTGTGTGAATGTTCTCTCCCTTTTTTTTCCTTCCCTTTTTCTTCATTTTCCTTTGCATGCATATTCCTCTCTCGTCATCTTCTTTTTCTCCAATTTTCCTTTATTTTTTGTATTAATTTCCATTTACTTCCTTTTTCCTTTTCCAATGCTAATGCCAATTTCCATAGCCAATAATAAACCACAAGTGTTATAACATGATTTAACATCTTTAGATACGTGATAATCTATGTATTGGCCTTGGGCAACCCTTTCCATTCAGACTTGGTCATATTCTTAAAAAACATTATTTTGAATTCCATACACGAGTCTGCCCTGTCTAATACGCGTGTAATCGTGGGTCCACCCATATTTGACCCGCGTATACAATTTAAAATATTAAAAAATATATAACTCCATATATTTTTTGTGGGGTTTACGGGTTACACTGGAAGCCCACCTACAGGAGCCCATGGCCAAACTATTTCCCAACTGAAAAAAATGTTTTGAGAAAGTATAAATACACCTCATTGGAAGGTCTAAGGGATGAGAGAGAAAGGCATTGATACTATAGCCTGTTATATCCCAGATAAAGTTTTATTATCCCTGTGCCTCCTACACTTTCGAGGTTCAAGAAACCCTTGTTTCCTTCTTTGATATGTTCACCTCCTTTATGTGACATCCTTGTGCACCTTTTATGGAAGAAGATTGTTAAGGCTTGGGCTGGACGAATCCAGAGGACGATTTCGCTTGGATTCATGGCTGATTTCAGGTGAGATCTCTCCACATATTTTACATACATCAATAAAGAGGCTCTGTCTCGTTCCTAACGTTGTGATCTTATATGCTTTTTATACATGTTAATGATCTTGTATTTATTAATTTCATGTTATATTTTATAAGCTTATATGATCTAACCTACTGAAATTTAGGATATATATGTTGTACAACTAATCTATGTGCTTTTTCTTCAGTGTGTTGCAGATCTTGAAGCGAGTGGAGAAGCAGAGATTTTTCACCCTGTGGGAACGACCCCAAACGTAGGACATATGGGTAAGGTCATCTCTCCGTAGTTTACTAGTTTAAGCATTAGGACCTTTAGTTCGTTTGCTTCTTGTTGTTGTATGCCTTCTGCTCTGATAGGTCCCTCAACCCAGACCTTAGGGTAGTTTTTCCCACAAAAAAAATTGGATCCCAATATAATGTTTTCCCCCTCCATTCTTGGAATATGTGTGCCATGACCTTAGTTTTATTTTATTTACATGGAAACATAACCCCGGGATGTTACAAAATCATCCCCCTTGAGGGAACATCGTCCTTAATGTTCTTTGACATTTATGACCAACCAAAGCTACTGAGAAAAAAAAAATATTGCATATTAGAGATTTATAATACAACTCGTTGTGGTATTTACAATGACAAACTACTGAAAACATGACAATTATATTGCTTATTGGAGCTTTATAAACACAAGTCGATGCAATATTTACAATGAAAAACATATATATACCAAAATTTATTTAATTCAACCATCAAATAAATAAGGATATAATGCCCGCATCTAATTAGCCATCTCCCATATAGCTTCATCGAGCCTAAAGTGCTTCCACTGCACTTTAACTTGATCTATTGCTCGGTTCTGGAGCATGAGATTCTTCCGTTGTAGGATGCATTGAGGCTTTAGATATAATTCTCCTTCTAGTTCCACCTATAATATAGACCAATCAATCACATGATCAGTATCCCATATATAATTTTTAAGCAATGAAACATGGAAAACATCATGGAGTTTCACTGATGGTGGCAAAGCAAGTGTGTAGGCCACTAGTCCAATCCTCTCAAGGATCTCAAAAGGCCCGCAATATAGAGGTGCCAAATTGGCACATGATCTAATCTTCAAGGAGCTCTACTTAGGCTTGATTCACAAATACACATGCTCTCCAACTTGAAACTCCTTGAACACCCTATGTTGATTTGCATAGCTCTTCTTCATGTCTTGTGTTTCCTTCAAATTATTTCTAATAACTTGCATCTACTTCTCCATTTCTCTCAAAATATCAGGTCCAATAAACACCCTATTCACTGGATCACTCCAACTGATGGGAGCATTACAACTCCTTCCATAGAGAGCCTAAAATGGACTCATCTTCAAGGATTCCTGATACCCATTATTATAAGAAAACTCCACCAATGGAAGATAATCCTTCCACTTCCTCTATTGATGCATGACATACATCCTCAACATATCCTCAAGAATTTTGTTAACCTTCCTTGTTTGTCAATTTTTTTGTGGGTGATAAGTTGTATTGAATGCTAACTTTGTGCCCTGGCCTGCAAACAACTCCTTCCAAAACCTGGAAGTGAAATTGGCATCTCTATCTGATATAATCCTCTTGGGAATTCCATGAAACCTCTCTATATCCTTAATGAATATTTGAGCCACTTCACTAGCTGAATTAGTAGAATTCACTGTATGTATATCCTGCATAAATATGGATCAATCGCCAAATAAATTGTTCTAAAATTTCTACATTTCGATGGGACATGATGAGAAACATTGTAAGAGCTATGATATGATTATGTAGAAAATTCCTGGTGCATATCGAATACAGGTAGAAGGGTGCAGAGCTTCAGATTTTCCGACTACGCGAGGAGGTTTCCTAGGCCGAGGGTGTGGCTAAGGAGGAGGTGTAGGTCATGGACAAGGACAAATGGTATCTTACAACTGTGGACAGGCTGGAAATTTTGCCAGGGATTGTCAGAATCCTACTACAACTTCCTGTAAGCATTGTCAAGAATTTCGTCATGAAATCGAAGATTATCCCATTTTGTTACCTAAAATGAAGGAGAATTGCAACCAACACAAAATATACAAATGACGAGGGATGAACCAAGCCAGGTAGACCTAAGAGTTAACATAGTAACATAGAGTGGTGTGAATACTAGAGGAGACCGTGAAGAAGGAAAACATATTGTGACAGAGACCTGGGTAAGGAAAGCAGAAGATAAGAATGTTGGATTTAATGTACAGTGTGAGAAAGAGACATTCATGGAAGCAAGAAATACATTTATGACTCCTAAAGCTTCTCCACCTACCACACAGAGACAATTGTTTCCATTGTAGGATAAGCCTAAGGAAATTTCTGAAGTAAAGGAAGTTGATTAGTCTATCTTAGCATCCTTCTTGCAGGCGTGTATGAAATTTTTGAGGGACCAAAAGGTTGTAGAAGTGTTACGGGATCTAACAGATAACTATGCTAGAAAGGAAAAGCTCCAACTAGAATAATGTGCAGTACATAAAGTGTACAAGAACAAGAAGAGGATTGACCAAAAGATGCGATTGAATGTGCAAATCAGAGATTATGAGATGGATCAAGTCATTCTGGATCTAGGATCAGATGCCAACATTCTACCAAAACAAACATGGATTCAATGGGAAGGCCTAAGCTGCAATGGTCACCAATTTAGCTGAGGATGGTGAATCCAAAAAAGATCATTCCTATGGGGCGATTGTAGGGGATTAGTGTAGATGTTGATGGAGTTGGCGGGTTGGTCAACTTCGAAGTTATTGAGATAATTGATGATAGTAATCTGTATCCTACGATGTTGGGATTTGACTGGGCTTACGATATGGATGTTATAATCAACCTGAAGAAGAGACACATGATCTTTGAAAAGAATCGTAACTTATTTTTTGTTCCATTAGATCCTTCCGAAGGTATGCACTATACATAGCTCGTCCAGTATGAGTATGTGGATGCTGAGATTGATCAGATATATAAGCTTACTGCACATGATGAAGATTGGATTAATCCCACCATGGATGGTAGAATATGTTGGGAGCGTGATAGTTCATGTGTTTTAGATTTTTATGAAGAGCTGGAGCATTGGCATAATCATTTACATAAATTAACCACTAAGCGTTGCAACATGGTTACCAAATCTCTACGCTATGTCCGATCATAAGTACATGACTTACCCTTTTATGATGGAATGAGGAATGTTGTCTTTTTTCTGGAAGAATTTGAGCAAAAGGTGCCCGAGGACCAGAGATACAAATATTTGGACTTCGCATTGAGGTCTACTCCAGTCCGATGGTGGGGCGTGCACAAAGAAAGTATAGGAGAATGAAAGGATTTTTACAAATTGATAAGGCTGATATTTGGTCATGATGATATGAAGATCACGGAGAAGTATTATGGTCAAAAGTATCCTCACGAGAACTTGGCTCGCTGGATTGAAGCTCGGGGCACCGAACCTCAACTAGAATGGGTGCACATGTTCTTTCATTCCTTGGAGGCGATACCTCAACAATGGTATCTAAAAATAGAGTTGTTCCATGGAACTATGGATTGGGACGAGATGTTAGAAGGTTCTTGTTAGCATACAGCTTCACTGATGGTTGGGAGTGTATTTCCAAGGCTCTTCAAGAGGTTAAGGCAAGAGTATTTCACATTAATAAGGATCCAAGGGCACTGGTATAACTTGACTAGGATGCACAGTTGGAACAAACCCAAGAATGTTGTGAACCATCCGCTTGGATGGACTCGACCAACACGTTTGTGTTGGGGGAGGAGATTTGCGGGTGTCAAGATGAACAAACGCAGAATGATTCTATTGGAAGGTGTCTTCATCGCAGTCACAGTACTGCGCAACCGTTATGAAACCAGCTCCAAAAATAGAAGAAAAGGGAGATCAATGCCTTAGAAATAAGCCACTTCGAGGGGAAAACCTCCTTTACATTAAATATACGAAAAATTATTGGATGATACAAATGAAAAAACCTCCTTTCTATATATAGGAGTCCATGGGGTCACAATATAATCCTAGCCAACCTAACAATAATAATTTAAGGGTACAATAATAAAAATATGGGGGTTACAGGATTATAACAATAACAATAAGGGGGATACACTAACAACAATAAGGGACTAAACTAGTAATATAGGGACCTAACATACCCCTCTCCTTTAAAGAAGTGTTTTCCTCAATGCTTGATTATTTCTTGATGCTTCTGTATAAAATTCTCATCCTCCCATGTGGAATCTTCAACAGGTAAGTTCTTCCAATTGTTGAGATACTTTGAAATTGATCAATTTGGTAGTTGTCGAGTCCTTGTTTTTGTGACTGCTTCAGAACTTCTTTAGCTGTGATGTGGATCTTCATATTGTTTCATTTGATTCTACACCAAATTTAGGTTATCCTTTGAGAGTTAGAGAACTTGTGTTGATGCTCGATGTGATCTTCCACTACTTTATCATCCATATTAGCTTTCATTTGATCTTTCAAACCATCCAAATTAGCCTCCATTTGTGTTTTTAAAACCTCTATGTCATCTTTTATTTCTCTTTGAAAGATTGAAATTTTTTGTACTTGGTATCGTAATTTTGATATCCCATACTGCAATTCTTCCTCTTCATGTGTCATAATAGAGTTTTTTGAGGGCTTTTCTAGCTTTTGAGGAGCTCGATATTGAAACTGAATTATCTCTGTGATTTTGGAACTTCAATATTTGAAAGTTGGTCCTATTGTATCCCTTTGAATATTCTTTCAAATGCCATGGGTCTTACCTAATTTGGATGCTTCAAGACAAAGTTATGACCAATCTCCCACAATGGCCTAATTATGGACTGGTTCAGTAAGGCGAACTTGTACAATGTGCCACATGTCACTATATCTACCTTTGGCTCTGAAATTGATACAAAGGAAACTAAAGTCCATGAATTTCGGCCATTTTTTACAAAATTTCAATCCGATGCTCATAGAGAGAGTTATGATGATTTTCCCAAGGTCACCTATTTTAGATGAAATTCGGGAGCCTGCAAAAACCCTAAATTACAAAGATCATATCTCTGAAAATATTCCGAACCAAGATCTAAAATTGTTATACAAAGTTCCTCAGGATTTCAGCTCCGTGTGGTAAAAATTTCAGCATCTGAACCTTTGTAGAAAACAAGTTATAGAGAAAATTCCACGATGACCTATTTGAAGCAACGAAAACCTAGAATCCAAAGCTCTATTACCAAACGTTATGAAACCAGCTCAAAAAATAGAAGAAAAGAGAGATCGACGCCTTATAAATAAGCCACTTCGAGGGGGAAACCTCCTTTACACTACATAAATGAACAGTTCTTAGATTATAAAAATGAAAAAATCTCCTTTCTATATATAGGAGTCCATGGGGACACAATATAATCCTAGCCTACCTAACAATAATAATGTAAGGGAACAATAATAACAATATCGGGGTTGCAGGATTACAAAAATAACAATAAGGGGGCTACACTAACAACAATAAGGGACTACACTATTTATATAGGGACATAACAACAGTGAAGTGAATGTAGGTGCAACTGGAGGTTTCTTTGCCGAGGAATGAAGGACTTGGGTAAGGGGGTGATTCTTGCGGAGCTCATCCAAAATATGACCGTTCGAGCAGTAAAAGTTGATTGGAAAACGAGTTGGTCGTTAAAAGGAGCATGAGGGATGAAATTAATGTGGATATATGGGTGGATCTGCCACGAAATCGACATTTATGAGGAGTATCTAAAGGTGATGATGTGATTTGAATTTGAAATTCGTTATAAAGGAAGGATCCCGCTCTCCATTCAAACACTTTGTGTGCTATGTGTTATAAGTAAGAGTTGTTGTCTACAAGAGATTCAAGTGATCTATTACATGTCAGATTATAGTTTCACGGTATTGAGATAAGCATTGATCAAGGTAGGGCTTAGCCACACAATCTAGCCAGGATTAGCCACCAAAATGACAGCCACACTGCTAGTAAGTTCCACAGGGACGAGGTCACCCAGGAAGCAGACGACTGCAGGTACAACATCGTTCGTGAAGCCTAAGAAACCAGTCCTAAGTTCGTCACCCTGGAAGAAACTCCCGAAGGAAAAATGGAGAAAGGGAGCTCAAGATCAATAGAAAAAGGCCACGGAGATTGAATCAGATGATGATGAAGCAGAAGAAGTCCCAGAAAATATTGATGTTGAGGAGGTTGAGCTATATATTGGTTTCCTCAATATATTCTGCCTTGGAAGATGGGGGCTAAGAAGCCGATGAAATACCTCGACGTAGTGAAGTACAAGGTGTTTACACCATTGATTCCAGATGAGGTGTCGGTTGAAGGAGATTTACTGACCAATGTGCCTTAGCTAAAAATGGAGGATTGATATTTTAATGATCGAAGAAAATACCCACAGTTTGAGCCTAGTAGATATCTGCGCCAGAAGACCTATAAAATAGTTGTGATGAGGTTGAGGTCGATGAAATGGGTGAAGGGTATATAGGAGGCCTGGATGCTCAACATGTTATATGTACCACACTTTGGGTGAAGTCCTATCAACACTATTTTTGTGCACCAATTGACAGCCTTAGTGCATGATGATTGTTTGTCGCTAGGGAAGAAGATCCCTATTACCAAGATGCTCATAAGAAGAATTACAGCCCTTCCTTGCCTTGGGTCAGACCCTGCAGAGGCTTTTGTGGGAAAAATCCAGGACAAGTAGCTTGTGGATAAGATGAAGAATGACTAAGAGCTAACAAAGGGAATCCGAGGGTATTTAATTAACTCCATTTCGGATAGATATGTGCACTGCGCCGCACATTTTGGCGAGAAGTATTATGAGGAAAATTCATGGAGAGAAGGCTTTTGTGCCTCTAATAGCCTTAGTTGCGGAGTGCGCCAAGGGCGTAATATATAACTGGGAAATATATTTATGTACCGAATTCCTTGTCGATTTTAGAGTAGCGCAATAAGAGGGTAAGAAGTTCCACTATGCATGGCTCCTGCTTCTCATTGCATTGATGGAGTGGAGATAACTCGAGGGGTTGCATTTCAACACCGCAGACCTCGATTCTGTGCGAAGAAGCCAAATAGGCTTCACTGTGGCATTTGACAGAGTCGTCGAGGGTTATGGCCAATTTTTTTTTCTTTCTAGGCCTTGAGATGAGTTTGTGGACAATGATTAACCAAAATCCATGGTTATCACCAAGCGTTGTGGAGCAGTATCGATAAGTAGTAGAGTTCAAATCATACTTTAATCACATACACTTTCGGGAAAAGAAGGACCTCACTGGGGTCTGGTACGAGCTATCATACCTGATCGAAGAAGAAAATGTGGAAGCCATCATCAGCCACTGGCCGAGTGACTGGTTAACTCTGCTTCTTGAAGGCACGGAGCAGGGAGGAACGAGTGGTGAAAATCCCACTACAACTATAGGAAAGAAGGACATGAAAGTCACCTTCATGACTAAGAAATAACCTAACGTAGAGACTCTGGAGACTGGAGGGGATGATATTATTGGCGGCGATCTTGGCGCAAATCCATCTTCCCATTTTACCACCAAGTGAATACAACCACAGAAGGGTGGCATGAGAAAGAAGGTGAAGTCCGATAAGTCCGCTATCCCAGAAGACATGGAGCTTACTTAAGGGGACCTCGATGAAATTGGGGACACTGCGAAGTAGGCCATCGAGCACTTACGGGGTAATATTGAAGAACGATATAAGAAAGTGATGGAAGATGTTCGCAAGGGCTTGCAAGAATTGCAGGTACATATGAGTGTTGTTCAAGTGAGCATGAGTAGGTTGCAAGTGAGTGTGGTTCAATTGAGCGGAGCACACGCTGGTACAAGCATAGATGCACATCAATTAGCGCTGAACTCTGATACCTACGTGGTACATATCCCTACAAGAACATTGAGTGTTGACATGGTGGAGAAGCTAAGGCAGGTGGCCCACTGGAAGAATACAAATTTGAATCTTGTTGTGATGCCACTACATTCTTTGAATGAATTCCACTAGGGCATCGACAAAGATTTAAGATCCGTTAACAACGTTCCCTCATGATTATTTAGGATGTCAATAATGAAATAAAGTGTATGGCCGACGAAAAGAAGCTTGTTGTCTAAGAGCGTGTGGACGAGGCAGCAAAAAGGGAAAAGCTAGAGGAGGTTACCTCTAAAGCTTGAAGCGAGCTATTAGAGCTCCAGATTCAGGCTGTAGTTGCGCCAAAAGAGAAAGTGGCCAAGCTTTCCACCATAGTTAAGGACTCTAAAGACAAATTTGACGAAGTGCACTTGGAAATGCATATGAAAATAATTGAGCTGAAGATGCAATTGCAGCCTGCCACTTCGCCAAAAGTCCGGAAGGAGTGCGCAACAAAGCTGAAAGCTACCACAAAGCAGGTTGAGTCCCACATACAAGAGTGTGTGAATGCCTTTGGGGAAGTTCTCGATGTATGGGCCTGTTGTGGTAAAAACACAACCCCCCATTATTGATGTCTTCACTTCAAATAATGGGGACCCTTTTTATAAAAATTTTGGTTAAACACCTTTTAGGATTTTTATTTAAGTTGATTATCCTACGCTTTTGTTAATTTTTCATTTTCTTTGGATTCTTGTATCGATTGCTTTGTTAAAATCGATTTTTTATAAGCTTCCCATTAACGCTTGTTACGCCTCATTTGGTCAACTGGTTTGAAAATGGTACTCCTTTGAAGTCCCATTATTTATCTAGTCTGGGTTAAAAATGTTATTTTTATTCTTTTTATTTATTTTCGGAGTGGCTGTAGTTTAGATAATTTCATAACTAATTTCATTAAAATAAAACCAAAAATAAAAATTGATATT
This sequence comes from Pinus albicaulis, assembly GCA_034641835.2. NCBI lineage: Eukaryota > Viridiplantae > Streptophyta > Pinopsida > Pinales > Pinaceae > Pinus > Pinus albicaulis. Next base: position 874,672,740 of record CM076582.1, read on the forward strand.
TAATATTAAATTTTGAATTAATTAAATTAATATGATTAATTTAATTAAAATAAAATTTAATATATAAAATATATATACACAAATAAAAAACAAAAAATTACATCGCATATCGCAACCATCGCAATTCTAATAACATGCACATCTTTAAAAACCCGATCACCTTCATTCCTCGATATGCGATGGCTCTTCAAGCATTAACCAAAGTTTAATAAAATACCACATGTTTAAGTCTCAATATAATCGCTCCATCGCATCGAGGTCCTCAATTGATACACCCCGTCTCAATCATTTATGCGATGCGATATGGAGTCAAACTATTTGTGTGATGCGGGAAGAAGTCAAACCATGACTTTTAATTTAAAGCCATTCTCACGTTGGTTATTTTGAATTGATTTAAATTCATGGTTAAGTACATTAACGTATGAGTGAAGAGGTAGGATAGTGGTAGGTTAGTTTATTTTTTTTAATAGTTTAAAATATTTAATATTTAATATTTAATATTTAATATATTATATTAATTAAATTAAATTTAAATTTAAATATTATTTATATTAATATTAATTAGTTTATAAATATTTATAGGTTAGTTAAATTAGATTAATATTAATTAATAAATAATTTATTAAATAATTAGTTTAGTTTATGATTAACAATTAAATTAGAATTAATTAGAGACTAATTCAGGATTAGATTTTTAATTAAAATTCTGATTTTTAGCCCAGCAACAGAATTTCCAGATTTATGCCAGTTTTGACTCATCAACTTTGGAGGCTCATAGATTGAGTTATACTTGGCCAAATAAGGCCTAGGATGGCTCATTGAAAAGGTAAAATCAAGGAGAGCATTTCTGAGGAGGTTTCACTAATAGATTTGGTCATTAATTGGATCAAAAATCATGCAGAAGATCAAGCTCTAAATTTCTAAAACAAAATCAATTTTCTAAGTTATTTTCAGCATTTTCATTTGTCCTAAGCCTCTTCTAATTGCAGATTCGCTCATCAATAATATCCTTGGCCAATTAAACCATCCCAGGCATCAATAGAGAATTTATATTTTATTTTCAATTATTTATTTAAATAGAATTTGATTGGATTTGTTTTAATGCCAGAAATGGTATTTTGATTTTATTGTTGCATCTTAATTTATTTTGATTTCTTTTTGCAGGAAAACAGTAGAAGAGATATGAAGAAAAGATCTTAATCAATGAGAATGCTCCAACAATTAAAAGATTGGGATTTTTGAACAAATAAAATGGGATTGGACAGATTTCTCCTCAACAAACTTTCCTCATTCACCAATGGAAAAGAGACATCAGATCAACCTTCTTGCTGATCAGGCAAGAAAGTGATCCTTAAGCTGATTTAGGGCTCAACCAATCCACTACTAAAGTTTGCCTCTTTGGGAAGAGGACTTAAAAGAATGTAGAAATTAATCTAAATGCAAACTTATTCTAAGATACAAGCAAAATGAACTATCTTAATCCTATCTCAATTAGGCAGATATAGATCTAACCCAACCAAGAGCAGGTATTTAAAATATTGGGATTGAAATATGTCTTGTTTATAATGAATATCAAGTTAATGAAATAGTTCAATTAACTGACATTATGGATAGAAAAACACATCCTATTGATACCTTTTAACAGAGATAATCAATCAACAACACTCAGGAAGTAGTTCACAAAATGGTATTGATCATTTAATCAGTAACTTGAATTATTAAACAATAATATGCGGAAGAAGTTCACAACATATCACTATTTATTCATCCAATATTAAAAGGAAACCAAGTTGCAGATAAATAGTTACTGGAAAATCTCAAGAATTCCTTTGCAAATATTATAAATAGCATATTGCAGAATGGAATAGAGGCGGCTCTCCTCTGCAATTCTGGAATTCTAAAAACACTTTTGTAATAGGGATTTAGACCCAGTAGGTGGGAAGTAAATTCATTATCTCAGGGTTTATTGGTTCATCTTGGACCATTGTTGTAGTGACGGGTTTGCACTTTTATTGGTGGCTGTTTGAAAGCAGGAAAGCTGATCAAGCTGAGCATTGCAAGGATCACTGGACCGGAATGGGAAATAGGATTTAACAAATTGTAATTTTGAAAACACACTTCTTTAAATGTTCACATTTTGTGATACTTGAGGGAATAAAGTCAATTTACTTACATATTTGTGCACTTTTGTCGGTATGGGTAATTTGCTTCTATTTTATGTTGTTATTGGCCTGCTGCTCTTATGAGCTAAGTGCATGTATTTTTAAAGCCATTGGAGATTGAGAGAAGGTAACTGGACCTAGTTGAACCAGTCGGAACCACCATTCCAAACGGAAAAGGAGCTGCTTTAAGGTCCGGACCGGGTGGTCATCCCCCATGTTGTTGCAGTGATTTTCGAGGCTTCAACATTTTGGCGCTAGAAGGAGGGCCTGAAACTTGTTGTCTGTTGGAGTCTTTTCAATTTTAACATTTTACTCAATCACGATGGCTCCTCTTAAACTTCCAATTTGGAGTTGTATCCATGGACGTGCATCTTCCAATACTCCACCTGAAGTGGTAAGACTCTTGTCTCTGGTAAAATTCAATGGTAAGATAAATTCTTCTACTTTTAATCATGTCCTTCAATTTATTCAAAATGTTTCAAATTATGATTTTCAAGGAATTGATGAAGGCATTTTTATCTGAGGTACACTCTCACATTTGCGGCAAAAGCCGAGCAGTGTGACCTTTCTTAGGTTACTCAATTCACAGCTGGGATCAATTTGTTACAATTTTTATTTGTAGATTTGACAGCTATAATTATGATCATGTATATGATGAAATTGAATATTTACGAAAAGAAAATGAATCTGTTAGAGATTTTAATATTCGATTTCATTTGAATTGTTTAAAATTTAATGTCAAAGATGAACCTATGAAAGAAGAATCACTAGATTGGTTTGAACATAATTATTCTCTTCCCCCTAGTCCCGATTCATATGAAATTAGTTCAAGCTTTGTTCCATCCCCTTCTAACATAAATGAGAATTCCAATTTGGATGTGCAAATAAATTGCGATGAAGAGGTTTCACAAAGCTTGGAAAATATTTCTAATCAAATGAAAGAAGACAACAACAGCAATTTTGGAGAAAGACCTGCATTGGAATCTGAAAGTTTCTCTGCATAAAATTGAGAAAATCAGATTGCAAATCAGCAAGTGCAAGCAACAATCAAAGTAAATAATAGCATGCAAACTGTTGCACAAATTTCTGAATCTTTTCATGATGAACAAATGCTGAAATCAGAGCAGCAAAGCAATCTTCTTCAAAAAAACATGAGTATGCAAAGGAATGATTTAGAATCTGAAATTTACAATGAGCATAATGTACAAGAGTTCCCAAACAGAGACATTTTTAAATGCATTATTTCAGATTCACATTTTTCCCTTTATCCTGATATTTTTAATGATGGTAATTTTTCCCTTCTTGGTATTAATGATGTTTTAGAAAATAAAAAGGATGGTATAAATGAATTACCAATAAGTTTTTATCAAGATAGAGAAACAATTATTGATCAATCTTTTGCCATTAATGAACATGAAATTCTTGTCCCTCATTGTTTTGATATACTGGATGAGATTGAAGGGAATTCTAGAGAAGATTGTGAAGTCATTTATGATAATTACTCTGACATTAAGGATTTTGATTTCTATTCTTCTAAAGAGAGTCGTCAAGAGAAAATTCAAATAACATCTGAGAATGAGAAACATTTCAATTTAGAAATTATTCCAACTAATCCTCACTCTAAAGCAAATAATCATCTTCATGATTTCACTATTCGAGAAAATATTCCAATTTATGATTCATATCATGATCAAGCTTTCATTCCTATTCATAATCATAAATCTCTTTCTAATTCACAAGTTGGAATTCAAAATTACTCAAATTCCATAATTCTGGCCAATCCTTGTGAAAAAGAAATTATTTCAAAACAATCCCGATTGTGCTGCAACATTAGTTGTACAAATAGTGATTTCATTTTATTTTTGTTTCTTCACTTATTTTGTATTAAATCAGATTTATTTTCAGATTTTATTTTTCAGATTTTTGATACATTACGCTGGCATATTGAGCACTTTATTATCAAACATTCAATTGATACATTGCCCTGTTGGAAAATTGAAGTTTTATATTATAATTAAAAGCATCAAAAGCTATTTTAATTTCAATTTCAATCAATGCTAATGTTTTATCAAAAGCTTCTATCTTCTCAAAGGCAATATCAACAAGAGAATGTATTTTTAGAAGTCTACCAGCAATCCAATTTAATTAATAATTTTCCATTTCATTTGAAAGATTTCCATCCATTTTTCATTAATTCATTTGAAAAATATTTGGAAATTTTTCCTTCATGGAATATTGTCAATAGCTTAACATTTACACATAACACTAACAGTTTCTTCCAGGCCTTTGAATCTAAAAGCTCATATCCACAATCTGGCCTTTCATCTCCTCTTTTGAACATTTCCCAATTATTAATAGAAATCCATCCAGATTTCTATGATCCAATTGGTATTCAATTGGAAAGAAAATTTCATGAGAAGGAGATTTTAGATAAGCTTCTAACAATAGTTGTACATTCCGATTTCAGGTTTAATTTTCTTAGTTCAATTAGAATTGTATTTTTATTACTAACATTTGAATTGTACATACATGCATGGATTAAAATGAGAAAATGGTTACACTGGAAATATGACTATACCTAGTCATTTTTCAAGTATATGGTTAGAATAGGAGTAGAGTTAATGTAGTTAATTTATTTTCAACAGTTATGTAGATTAAAAATAAAACAAAGCAATCAGCCATTTTCATACATGTTCAGTGAAAACATTTTCTCCCAATCAGAAAATTTTAATTCTTGTTTTCCTTTTTAAATTTCTTACAGCAATACCTCTACTCTGTCTATTTTGAATAATGTCTTGATTAAATTCAATTAAGGTTGCACTTGGCATCAATCACCTCAAAGCCACTTTTCTTAATTTCGGGATTTCCTTCTAAGATTTTCTTTTGAAATTTATATGATAAAGGTTTTGAGGATATAAAAGCTTCATGATCTCATTATCCCATGAAATGTATCACTGTCTTTGATAAGCTTAATTCTGACTCAATCATTATTATTCAGTCTAACCTTTCGTGGTAATCGTATTAAGTTCATATTATCTTCCTCGAAATTTGCTAAGATGACCTTAAGGATGCTCATTTTGCTTTGTGCACACATTCAAATTTGTTTTGACATTTTTCCACAATTACTGGTTTTATCCCATTCAGACCTTTAGTTTATTATCTGATGTTGTAATACGCATCATATTTATTTATTAAAGGCATTATTGAACAGTCACTATAAAAATATAGATTTTTCTCAAGTTAATTCGAAATGAGCAGAGGTAATAAATTGTTGTTTCAATTCAAAAGGGAAGACTATTTTCATATTTATTTCTGGTAAATTTTATATTTCCTGAACATGAACAAGTAGATTTTATTTAGGCTGATTGCTCACTCCGATTTAGAATAAATGATGAGATGATTTTGAACAAAGGCAAATTTTTTGATAAATCGAAGGAAAAATTTGAAGATTCATGAGGTAAAAAACTACAGAGAATTTCCTTCCAGGTACGCATTCACAAGTTCATTCTCATCTATTATTAGTTTCTCCTTTTCTTAGTTCATTTTTTATTTTTGTTTTGTTTTATTTGCAGGTTTTCATTTGTTTTCAAAACTTGAAGTAAGCAACAAACCCATTTCAAATTTGTAACAGGTTCAGGGAAATTTTGTTTTGAGATTCATTAGAATTTGAACATTTTTAATTTTTCTTTCAACCATCAAAAAACCCAATTGAAATTTCAAGCAATATCATAGGATTCAACTTGATTTTCATATTGCTGATGCTTCAGTGAAAATGTTTGCAATACTACCATCCCACTTGTCTTCGTCAATAATTTCATTCCGATATCACATCATCCACTTCACAACTATTTGTAGCGAAATATTTCATTGGAAGTAGCTTTTAGCATTTTTGATAACAAATTGTTCATAAAAAGATCTCCAATGTATTACCTCGCTCATATGTCAAATCGCATTTTGCATATCAGAGGTTTGCAGTTGAATATACTTCCATCATCATGAATCACCGATCTCCGATAAACGACTTTACCGATATTGCGATGACCACATAATTTCGGACCCGATATGAAATTCAAATCAAGTTTATAAAATATCGCGTCCAACCAATCACAATAAAAGTAGGAGCATAATTTTAAAGGGTCGATGTCTCGGATCTGATATGTTACTAAATTTTCATCATAAAATTATCGGGTCCACTCTTCATCGCATATCGGCGTATCGAGAATTGTTACATTATGTGCTTAAGATTGCCGATCGCGATCGCCGATTAGTCACGTCATTCATCGCATATCGGCATCGCAAGAATCAAATTGTGTTACATCGGGTACCAAAAAAGTTCTCCAATTGTCGATTAGCTACGTCATCCATCGCATCGTCGATATTGGAATTTCCAACATGATTATTCTCCGATATTCCGGTATGCCGATATCGCAATCGCTTCATCGCATTTTTATTCATGGCCATACCACTATTCCAAATTTGCGATGTGCAATGTGCAAAGTACAAATCGCGAGATGCAGTGTACAATCTGCAAATTGCAGCATGACTGTCCCCGATTCGTAATATAAAAGTTCTTCAATAGTGTGATCGCTACATCTCATCGCACATATTTTTTTTCGCATGATCTCATATCGACAATTTTCTATTTCAATCGCCGATGCGATAAACTCCAACGCATGCCTCTACATGCAATGCGAATCATTTGATAAGGCGATGTGTTATTTTAAAAGCAAGCGTGGGCAACCACAATGGTAAGAAAGCAAATGATGACCAATTTGCAGTATATTTAAATTATTTTGATTTCTCATATATTTCAGTTTTAAATATATAATTCCATAATTAAATATGGAATTCAAGACATCTCTATTTTCATATTTAAATTTTATTATTTTGGATTTGGTCTTTATTCTGGACAATTTATAAAATCATGGAGTTTATATGAAACTTATAATATTTTGAGAAACATTCATTACTGCAAATTTGCATTCTCATTTCTGATGCATTTCTTTTAATTTCAATTCCCTTGAGCACTAAGCATTCCATTTTTACATTTTACTGCTTGCTTTAGTTTAGATAAAATAAATAATGATTTTGGGTTATAGGATTTTGGTTAGTTTGACTTCTTCATATTTTTAATGTTAATTAAAATAAGAAGTTAGCTAGTTTGGAGAAACTGATACCTTTCAGGTAAGATCAAAAGCAATCATCCAATGGTAAGATTCATGTACCCACTTTCATTTATTTCCATTTCGTTACTTTAGTTTCAGTTTTGTTTTTCTGATATATAGATCTGTTTTGCAGCTCTTCATAAAAGCTTCCAATCCTCCGCCAGATCATATTTTCGAAGTCTATACTCTTCTCCTGGCTTAATTTCAAGAAGCAGCGATAATCCTCATTGAGATAGCTACACCAGGAAGTTTCAGAACCTTTAGATTTTTCTTTAAGCATTCCTTTCATTAGAAAATGATTAAGTTGATGCTTTGAAACAAGAAGATTGATATCAGACAGAAAGTTTTCATTGTGGTTGAATTTTATTGTCACTGCTATCTAAAAATCCCAAAACACTTACAAACCTGCAAGGTATGATTTTTCTAAATCTCGACATAAGAAAGATTGATTACACGATTATTTTCTTTCTTCATATTGTTGAGACATTGGTATAAACATTCTTGTTTGAGTTTATCTTGCGAAACTTGGATTTCCCTTTCCATTTTTAAAATTTCTTCATTTTTATTTTTGCTGATTTCTTTATCATTTTAGCATAAGAATTCTTTTTCCTTTGGTTTTCAGTTTTGATTTTGGTGACTTTGCCATGATTTATATAGAAGGCCTTCTTGCTACCTAACTATGGTTGGCATACATGGAGAAAAAATTGTTAATAGTCATCTATTAACTTTTTCTTAAATCTCTTAGTAAAGTTTGATTTTCTTATTATAAAGGTAGACATACTTAAGGAAGAGATTACCAATTTAGAGAAGTTGACAAAGTATCATAAAAGCTGGAGAAATTTATTTTTCATCAAAATTGTAATCATTTTGAGATTTCAATATTTTATTAAGATCTTTCAAAGTTCTATTATCAGTCAAGAAAAGTTATTTTTAACCAAGTAAAGACACTTTACAGCAAAGCACCTTTTAACTCTAAAATTGTCATTCTTAACTCTTAAGGAGTCAATGATTCTCCCTATCCTGAAGAGTCTTATTTTTCTAGAGTATAATCCAGAGATATATTTAAACTTAAAAGATAAGAGGTCTCATCATGAGCCTGCTTACCATGATCATAGGGGAAAAATAGGTTGACATTACCAACACTGCTAAACAAACCAGGGTAATGGCTTATGATTGCAAACAATTATAAGACAAGAGGTCTCATCACGAGCCAGCTTGTTCAGTCCAATTATAACCAGTGAATGGCATTGTCAACTATCTGGCTACCAAACCAGGACAATGGCTTTTAAGATTCATAATAAAAATAAAAAATAAAAAATAAAATAAAAATAAAAAAGAAACATATATAAATGGATTTATCTCTAGGTCAATAATTCTTAAAGAGATGGGATTCTGAATCATTGATGATTAAAAGGTAGCCCTGTCGAGACTATAGATGTTTGCTGGCAGCAGTGGCTCTACCTATGACAAATGAGTATATTTTAAAAGCTAAGCTGTAAAGTGACCCCTGCTTTATCTCTACAACTAATTAAAGGCTGATATAGAGTTTTGAAATATTGTAATTTATGAGGAATTTTAAGAAAAATTACAGTTAGATGATTCTAGCTTTTATTCAGACTAATGAACCTAGTCAAACATTTCAAACATAATTATCTCTTCTTTAATTATTTTTACTTGAATTTTGGGGGAAACCTCATTCATATTAAACAGAGATAACTGGTTCTTCTCCCATGTGTCACCATTGTTGTGGTAAAACACAACCCCCCCCCATTTTTGACTTGTTCACTTCAAATAATGGGGACCCTTTCTATACAAATTTTGGCCAAACACCTTTTAGGATTTTTATTTTAGTTGATTATCCTACGCTTTTGTTAATTTTTCATTTTCTTTGGATTCTTGTTTCGATTGCTTTGTTAAAATCAAATTTTTATAAGCTTCCCATTGACGCTTTTTACGCCTCATTTGGTCAACTGGTTTGAAAATGGTACTCCTTTAAAGTCCCATTATTTATCTAGTCTGGGTTAAAAATGTGATTTTTACTTTATTTATTTATTTTCGGAGTGGCTGTAGTTTAGATAATTTCATAACTAATTTCATTAAAATAAAACCAAAAATAAAAATTGATATTTAATATTAAATTTTTAATTAATTAAATTAATATGATTAATTTAATTAAAATAAAATTTAATATATAAAATATATATATACAAATAAAAAGCAAAAAATTGCATCGCATATCGCAACCATCACAATTCTAATAACATGCACATCTTAAAAAACCCAATGACCTTCATTCCCCGATATGCGATGGCTCTTCAAGCATTAACCAAAGTTTGATAAAATACCATGTGTTTAAGTCTCAATGCGATCGCTCCATCGCATCAGTGTTCTCAATTGATACAACCCGACTCAACCATTTATCTGATGCAATAAGTCAAACATTGACTTTTGTTTTTAACTCCTTATAACTCCCGTGACCTCATACTAAGTTTACATTCCTACACCACAAAATTTCTCGCATCGCAGATTTTATATGTGGACATTCCAAAAAATGCGATGGTGTATTTCTTGCGATGTGCGATGGCTTATTTCTTTTAAAAAACTTTGTATTTGTTTTTGTTTAAAGTTTATAATACATTTGTTTTTTGTTTAAACTTTCACTCATACGTATGAGTGAAGAGGTAGAATAGTGGTAGGTTATTTTTTTTTTTAATAGTTTAAAATATTTAATATTTAAATATTATATTAATTAAATTAATTAATATATAATATTTAATTAAATTAAAATTAAAATATTATTTATATTAATATTAATTAGTTTATAAATAGTTAATATTTTAGTTAGTTAGATATTAATTAATAAATAGTTTATTAATTAATTAGTTTAGTTCATAATTAATAATTAAATTAGAATTAATTATTAGTTAATTAGATTTCTAATTTAGGATTAATTTTTTAATTTAAATTTTGATTTTTAGCCCAGCAACAGAATTTCCAGAATTGTGCCAGTTTTGACTCATCAACTTTGGAGGCTCATAGTTTGAGTTATACTTGGCCAAATGAGGCCCAGGACGGCTCATTGGAAAGATAAAATCAAGGAGAATATTTTTGAGGAGGTTTCACTAATAGATTTGGTCATTAATTGGATAAAAAATCATGTAGAAGATCAAGCTCCAAATTTATAAAACAAAATCAATTCTCTGAGTTATTTTCTGCATTTTCATTTGTCCTAAACCTCTTCTAATTATAGATTCGCTCATCAATAATATCCTTGGCCAATTAAACCATCCCAGGCATCAATAGAGAGTTTATATTTTATTTTCAATTATTTATTTAAATAGAATTTGATTGGATTTGTTTTAATGCCAGAAATGGTATTTTGATTTTATTGTTGCATCTTAATTTATTTTGATTTCTTTTTGCAGGAAAACAGTAGAAGAGATATGAAGAAAATATCTTAATCAATGAGAATGCTCCAGCAATTAAAAGATTGGAATTTTTGAGCAAATAAAAGTGATTGGGCAGATTTTCTTCAACAAACTTTCATCTCAAGAATTCCTTTGCAAATATTATAAATAGTAGATTGCAGAATGGAATAGGGATTGCTCTCCTCTACACTTCTGGAATTCTAAAAGCACTTTTGTAATAGGGATTTAGAGTTGTAGGTGGGAGGAGTGGAATCTCAGATCTGGAGATTATTGAGGTTTTTCTTTTACATCCTGAGTTATGTATAATAAAAAGAGTTTGCACTATTGTAGCTCTGCTTTTGAAAGCAGAGGCTTGGGCATTGTAAAGGACTATTAGAGACTGGAGCTGGAGAAATGGATTTAATAAACTGGTATTTCGAATACTATTTTTTTAAACACTGGTTTCATTTTATGATAACATAAATGTGTCAATTTACTTACATATTTGTGCACTTTTGTCGGTATGGGTAATTTTCCTCTATTTTATGTTGTTATTTATTTCTGCTCTTATGGGCTGAATTCTGATTTCTGAGTAACTATTTACTCATAAATTTGTCTTTTAATATTGGATGAATAAATAGTGATATGTTGTGAACTTCTTCCACATATTATTGTTTAATAATTCAAGTTACTGATTAAATGATCAAGATCATTCTGAGAACTTCTTCCTGAGTGTTGTTGATTGATTATTTCAGTTAAAAGGTCTCAATAGGATGTGTTTTGCTATCCATAATGTCAGTTAATTGAACTATTTCATTAACTTGATATTCATTATAAATAAGACATATTTCAATCCCAATATTTTAAATACCTGCTCTTGGTTGGGTTAGATATATATCTGCCTAATTGAGATAGGATTAAGATAGTTTCTTTTGTTTGCATCTTAGAATAAGTTTGCATTTAGATTAGTTTCTACATTCTTTTAAGTCTTCTTCCCAAAGAGGCAAACTTTAGTAGTGGATTGGCTGAACCCTAAATCAACTTAAGGATCACTTTCTTGCCTGATCAGCAAGAATGTTGATCTGATGTCTCTTTTCCATTGGTGAATGAAAGTCATATTTTAAAGCCATTGGAGCTTGAGAGAAGGTAATTGGACCTAGTTGAACTAGTCGGAACCACCATTCCAAACGGAAAAGGAGCTGCTTTAAGGTCTGGACCGGGTGGTCATCCCCCATGTTGTTGCAGCAATTTTCGAGGCTTCAACAGGGCCTCACTGCAGGAGGACCCTCAGGTGAAAAAGCTACATGCCAAGGTGCGCGAAAAGCTTGAACAAATGGATGAGATTAAGATCACTGCTAAGACCTTAGCACCAATGCAACGCCTTACCTATCTCTAAGACGGTAAATTCTTACAAGACTAGGTTTATCGGTTGCGCAAGAAGGAGTAGCTACATATAGACAGACTGAAACCATGGCAAGCTGAGGCCAGCCAGCTCTCCCAAGATGCGGAAAATAATTTGAAGTAAATCTACATGAAAAAGAGAGGATTCGAGCAAAAGGAAACTAAAAATGTTATAGAGAAGTTGCTCAGGGAAGTTAGGGATTTTGAAAAGCAGTGCGCCAGAGCAGTTCCCCTATTGAAGGATTCCTGGAGCAGCATCAAAGAAAAGATTGATGGCACACCAAATTTGTGACTCGGGATGAGCCACAATTTTGTGTTGGGGGGCTATTGGAGATGGAATCCCCTTGAAGAAGAAACAGAGAAAAACTATGCAAATCGAGGAGAAAAGTGTGCAGCATGGAGTATTTTTGAATCATAGAGGATTTGGGGTGGGTCAAATCCCCTTATTATGTGATGGGATGGGATTATTTTGTGAATTTTGGACTCCGCCCATGGCTTTGGACCATGGTATTGTAAATGCAAAACCTATATAAGGAGTCTAGATAGAAGTCATAAGCAAAAGAATAAAAAGGCATGAAAAAATTAAATGATAGATCTTATGAGATGCATTTGGATGTGAGACTATTTTGAGTCAGAGTCTATGTTTTGGGTTAGAGAAAGGCTTCTACAACTTTGTGCGTGGAGACCTTAGGATGTTTGTAGTTGTGTGCACAAACCCTTGTAGTTGTGTGCACAGGGTGGAACTGAGTGTAAGAGAAGTATCTGGTTATTATTGATATAACTATTGGATAAATATGAGTTCTATTGATGTGTTTTTATTTTACTTACTATTTATGAATGTATATGCTAAATAAGGGCTTTGATCTGTAATTTAATAACGCAATCTAGTTTATGGTTGTTTACTTTTTTTAATGCGTGAGTAAGTAAGATCACGTAGTCTGTTAGTAAGTTCAACATATGTGTTGAAAATTGCTTGCATTATTGATAGATATGACCTGTGAATATATGTAAAGAAGGAAAAGCCATAAAGCCACAATCATTTATCCCTCTGGATGCAGAAACCTGGTTCTAGCATCCCCCTATATTTCCTCAGGTGAGACTTCGATCTGCGCAAGTAGGTCGTTGTCGAAAGGGCCGGTAATAGTGGGTTTTGTTGGACAATGTAGTCACTTTGAACCTAGGTTTATGCCCCATCAAGCCAAAAATTAGTTCTATAGTAAAGTCAATATCCCTTTTAGGAGGCAACCCTATAATTTGTTCTGGAAAGACATCAACACATTCTTAGATGACTAGTATATTTTCTAGGGTAGCTATCTTATCCTTAGAATTAGTATAGCTCACTTGAACAACATAAATTTGACAACCTTTCCACATACACTTTCTTAATTGGTTAATTGTGATGGGTCATAACTTAATGGCTCTTTTAATACCCTAAATTTATTTTCTAACACCCTGATCAGTGAGGAAACTGATGGTTTTGACTTTGCAGTTTACCAGGGACCAATTTCCTTCCAACTAGTCCATACCTATTAGCACATCATAGGATCCAAAGGAAATATGTTTAAATTCAACTTAATATGTTGTCTTGATATTTCAACAATACAAACTTCTAAATTAGCAGTCACCCTTCTTTTAGCCTTAGTGGCCAGTTGTACTAACCAAGGATTTTTATATTTGATGCATTGTAAATGAAAAAATTCAGCTATTTTTGAACTGACATAACTTAGTCTTCTACATGGGCCTATTGAAATAAAGATAGGATGGTTAGCTATAGTACCTTCAAATTCTATCATCACAGGTTGGTACTCAACCTGATGATCCTCTAAAGAAACATTAAGCTTTGATATGTTTCTTTCCACCTCCCCAACTGTAGAGGCTTCTTGAATGTTAAGAGTCGGATCTGCTTTGGTACAATGAGGCCGGTTTTTTTATAATAGTGGGGTTCCCCACAACCCCAACACTACAAAGGGGGTTTTTGTGATTGGCTAGGATATGGCTTACCTGGCAACTCAACTTATCTGGTTTCATTTTATGACATGAAATTTTGCTAATTCTTCCTTGGAGGTCCATTCAACTATTTTCTGTATGGAGTCTTAATTCAAAAAAAATTCATTCTTAGTATTCTGGAAGTTTTTTTGCCCCTTTTTGTTTAGCCACCCTCTTCTACTTCCCCTTTTTTCTTCATTTGTTGGTAGCATATTGAGGTTTTTCGAATATCTTCATCCATCGACTTCGAATTATCAAATTATAACCTTTCTTTCTTGAAATATGGTAAACTACTAATAAAACATTGCACATTAGCTTTCTATTCATGAATATAGGGGACATATATTAGTAGGGAAGTAAAATTTGTTACAGATTCATCCATGGACTATTGTCATAATCTTAAATCATGGAATTCCTTTTATTTTTTGTCATAGAACCATTCTATTAAATATTTATCCTTGAAATGATTCTGAAAATTGTTCCATGTCACTTCTTTTTCATCAATTCCTCGAAAAATTTTAGTTTCTTCCCACCATAAGGTGGATTTGTTGATAAATTTCCAACCTATCCTTTAGATTGTCATCATATTCATAAAACTGGAAGAATTTTTTCATATTGATTAACCAAGCTTCAACAACTTCCTCCATTTCTCCATCAAACATTGGGGGTTTGATTTTCTTGAAATCTCCTTGCAATTCAACATTTTTCCTCTTGGTCCCCTTTCAACCAAAAGAATTTTTAGACTCTTCCTCATTGTCAATTCAGCCTCCCTCAAATTCTTGGTTTTCCTCTCTTTGTCGATGCATCTCAATTCTATTTCCATCATCAAGATTGGGATTTTGATTTCTTTGATTTTGATTTCTGAGATGATTTTCATAATTATCTCTTATTCCAGCCTCAACCTCTCTTTATCAACTCTTAATCTTAAATTTTTTATCTCAGCTGATAGTTGTTGAAATTTTTCCAATAACATTGCATTTGAGTTGTGAGTTTCTCCTCCCAGCTGAACTCACATCTCCGAATTGGCTTCTGTAAGAGGCATAGGTCCAAATCCTACTGATGGCATCCCAGGTGGAGTGATTATAGCTCCTCTTCTCATGATGGTTTTGCTTACTATATGAAACATTAATACTTTTTTTATTTCAAAGTTTCCCAAATAAGCCATAGTTTTGCAACCATGTCGCTCTGATACCACTTATAACATGTACAATATTAAGCCCCCAAAAGAATTTTTTTTTATATATCTTTCTACTTAGCCGACTTACCATGCATTGAAAATCCAAATCACATCAATAAAGAAATTAAAAATTTACTTTGGAACACACCAATTTTAACCTACTAAGGTCGCAAATGGCATCTGATTACTCTTGCAAATCATGTGTTAATACATTACAAGGAAAAGAACCTCTAGTGGAGGTTATAAAGGAGGTTTTTAGTGTTATAAAATTGGCCAAAATTGTCAAAAAAACATTTGCTACAACATCCGTTTTCGGTAACAACTAAAAAAAATGGGTGGTCGAAGGTTGTTACAGATGTTTTTCTCATTGTTGTGTGCTTCAGGTGTGAACGCACCAGTGCGTTTTACCATGTATGCATCGGTACTATAAACATACCAAGCATCGAGATGGAAAAAAAAATTTGAACGCCCAGGTGCATTTAGCAACGTCCCGGTGCGTATCACCTAGAAAGACACACTAAGCTGATGGAAGGTGCATGCACAAGGCTGTTAAGGTGTAAAATTGCATTGGGCCGTCTAGATGCTAAAATTCACCAGACCGTTAAGTTATAAAAATGCACTGGTGCGTTAAATGCAAATCGTACTGGTGCATGCAATGCCTATCGGATCACCTGAGTGGTAGTCGTCGATAAAGTGCACCGGGAATTCTAATTGGCATTGGTATTTGTGCAGTGCCCATAGGTCGTAGAAACACATCCATGCGCATTATCACAAACACATTGGTGCATAATGACTAACACACATCGGTGTTCATTTTTTATTTTTTAGAAACATTGACCCGTGATAGCGCAATTATTGTGATTTTTTAAAATTCATTATTCATCAAAATTCGACACATATCCTATAACAATATTCATATCAATTAAATTTTTATTAGTGCATTTGAATTGATGTTTGGATTAATTTGTTATATCATATCATCAAATTTCGCATCTCTTCATTATAATATTTAATCATTGATATATTTAATCAATGGTGCAACATTTCGCAGCGATAATGGAGAACACAATAGAATAAATTAATATATATATATATATATATATATATATATATATGAATAAGATACCCTTTGTCATATAAAATGGGACAGCTATTGGTATCCCTTTGTCTTCAATTGGGACATTGTTTCCATTACATTAAACAAAATGTTTGATTTCACACACAAATATTTTAAAAAATACGACACCTTGCTTTGATATCTAAACATATTGATCATCATTATTCGCTGCAACTATTTTCACTGCTTGAGCTACTCCCATGACTTGGGTTATTTGGAGGAATTTTTTGTTTACTGTGTTGATTGTTTTCTTCTTCTTCAAGTTCCATCTACAAACATAAAGTAAAAATAAAGTGTAACGAGTGTATATACATTGGTGAGAATAATGAAAATTTCAATGTAAGAAAATACTTGAAAATTAATATTTAATGCTAAATTGTTCATTTGTTGTACCTAATCGAAAAATTCAATGATTACATATTATATTTGAAGCACATTGTTGTTGAGATGGATCCTCGTGCGATGCAATTATGTCCATTTCTTTGACCATATCCTTGTACACCTTTTTGGACATTCCTACTGGCATATTTATGATATAAACTCATTCATCCTTTGAGATTTTCATAATCTTCCTGAAAATGTAACATGAAAATAAACTATTTAATTTTTATATTGATATATGAAAAGTAAATATAACAAAAGTGATATTTATAGATGATTTATTTCTAGTAATATATACATATAATTCTAGAAAAAAAATTAAAGGAATATTACTTTTTCTTTCCTTCTATTTTGTTGTTGTACGTTTTTGCTATTAAAAGTACGACATGTCTCATTGACCAATTCTTTGGAAAATCATCCTACAGTTTAAATAAAATTTGGTTCTTGGAATCATTGGATTGATTTTCATATTGTAAGTGGAAATAATGTCTATACATTCGTTCCACTAGATCCCTCAATTTTTTGTCAAAGTGTTTCTCCCTTTCATTAACCTCCAACACCACTTGAGATGAGCTAAGGAGGAATTCATTTTCATTTGCATGTTCTATTTTTTTCTTTTCTTAGAAAAAAATTGATTTTCTTCGTTGTTGGTCCCTGTAGAACATTAAACATATGTGAATTAATAGATTGTTTGAAAGATTTTATCTAATATTTTTAAGTATATTGTTAATGAAAATTCAAAAACTAAACTCATATTGGATCGATAGTATTTTTTCATTCACCCGATTCATCTTTTTGCAATTTTTCCATCAAGCTTTTACGCTCTTCTGATCTTAGATTAGAAATAATATTATCGAGCTTTGTCATTTTGTGGCTCTTCATGATAAATAATAAACAATACATATTAGTTAAACTCACATATAGTTCAAAAATAATAATTTTTGTAAAGAATTTACAAAGAACTTGTCCTTTCAGCTTTTCTCTACGTGCTATTAGTATTTTTGTTACTTGAACTCTTGTTAGCCATTTTGCTATCAATATGAAAACTATACCAAACCATTCATTAATATATTTTATAAATAAATCAGATACTTTTCAGGTAAAAAAAAAAAATCAAGAAAACGGTGTGCCTTTTAAAAAGTACGCACCGAAGGTAGTGCGGTAGGTTCTTATAAATGCACTGTCAGTACAGTAGAAAAACCGTACAATGCTCTTTGTCAACAAGGAGACCCGGTGCGTTATATGTTAACAGCTGCATCGATTAACACAAACCTAAATTAATAAAAAACGGTTTTTATCAAAGAGTGTTTTTTGTCAGTAAATGCCTGGTGCACTATACTACAATGGTGCACTGGTGTGCTATTTTAAATAGGGTGCACTGATTAAAAAAAATCTGTTTTTTTTTAAATCGTGTAAGGGCCGATATGGATTGGGATTCAACTCTGCAATTTGTCACATGGGTTAGATGTCATACACCTATATATATATATATATATATAACAATACAAACCCTATAAATCTAAAATGAAAAGCCCTAATTGTGAAGTCACAGAAACAAAAAGAAGCAAGGGTCTAACGTAAGAATGGATTTTTTGTTTTTTTTTGTTTTTTTTTTAAAATGCAGAGTAAAATTTAAAATTTATACTATGGATGTATTAAATCCAAAAGAAACTGTAAAAAAAACAATTATTACAGTAAAATTTAACAATTTTACTATACTACAGGGTTTTTATGTGAATCACCAGATGTTTCAAATTCCGATTCTCTGAATAGTGTTGTTGTTCGAAAGTATTTGGCTGCTCTATAGTGCTCTCATGTTCTCTTTCTCTAGGTATGTCTCTCGTGAAAATCCATCCCTGAAAATTTTTGCAAAAATAATGAAATAATGAATAGCTTTTACTATTTAAAGAACTTTTTATGAAATTAGATTTCCGAAAAAAAATTGCTGCCCATTTTTCAATTTACCATTTTTTTTCACTTTAAAAAAATAAAGTTGCGATTTATTTATTTCTGGATATTCAATGCATTTGCTAACTAATCGTAATGGTGCGTCAGTTAATCAAACCGCATCGGTGTGCAGTAACTAAAACGCACCGGTGCGATTAACTGTACATTAACACCAATAACAATAAGTCCATTTTTAAGGCACCGAAATTA
Organism: Pinus albicaulis; assembly: GCA_034641835.2. NCBI lineage: Eukaryota > Viridiplantae > Streptophyta > Pinopsida > Pinales > Pinaceae > Pinus > Pinus albicaulis. The sequence goes on from CM076582.1 coordinate 874,691,693, forward strand.
CTTTTAGGTATGTACACCAAAATTATTGTTGATTTTTCTCAGATGTAGGGAGAAAATCTCAAAATTATATCAAATGGACAATTCTTCAAAATCCAACTCATTCCGTAATATTTCTCAAAGTCCATCACAGAGTTCTCCCTATCCATCTCCAGACGTAATTACCTCAGATTTTATTTATATTTTCATTATCTAATTGAATTTATTTATTTTATCCATGTCAATTAGCTAAATAAAGTTAATGTATACAAATTTGCAGGTTCATGCGAATTCATAATCGAGCTCAGATGCACAAAATATTCAAACAACTCCAAAATGTCGAAAGCTCTTATCATGAGTAGCATATCGCAAGGCGCATTTGGTAGATGAAAATGGACAGCCACTTCACCCTACCAATTGTAACATTGCATCTTCTAGCTAAAATCCCGTGACAATGATGGTAATAATTATAATTGTTTGGTATATTAATGTAAATATGATTTTAATGTCAAACCAATTAATCATGCATTGTAGGTGTGCTTACTAATTGATATCATTGATTCTATACTAATCATGTTCATATATATTTTTTGAAATGATTAGGATTCTAGTGATGATGAATGACCTACCTACCATCTTCCATTGCACCCCATGACAATTTCAAATTGAGAGAAGATTGAATTAAGACTAAAACTCAGAGAGGAACGATACAAAGAATGGTTGAATCAACCACCTATTCAAATCCCACTATGTCTAGATTCACCAATTAGGAATGACTACAACAATAGTAGTTCTTCACAAGTTAGCAATGGATTAAATCAAATAAAGGTTGGTATGGATGATTACTTAATGGATACGACTGCCATGGAGACAATCTTGTTAAATGCATTCTAGAACGATGATCAGCTAAGGGATGATGCTCATATCGTTGATACCTTTTTCGAAAGCCTTAAATTTGCTCCCACCACCCCTCTCTTTGGACCTGGAAGTCAGTCAAAGTATACCTAGTTGGGGACAGTGATGTTACTGTACAACTTGAAAGCAAAGTTTGGCTTGTCGAATGCATGTTTCTCAGAAATTTTGAGGTAATTAACCATCAAGTCCTCCCTTATATGTTGAGAAATATAATCACACAATGAATATTACAAATGGTCAATTTTATGAACGTTAATAATTATATCAGCATTAATGAAAATTTAATATTGTCCATGACCAACTACACGTTATTCAAAGATAAGGTTCTTCCGCGTGATAATGTATTGCTCGGTAGCTGCGAAGAGGCAAAGAAATTATTGAAAATGTTGGGAGTTGAGTACATATCATATCATGCATGTCGAAATGATTGCATTCTATATAGTGGAGAATATGCAGACAAATATATATGTCTGAAATGTGGGCATGAAAGGTATGATAAATAAAAAAATAAGGGTAAATCACGTGGTCCTCCTTTTAAGATATTGAGGCATGTGCCTATAATCCCAAGGATTCAAAGTCTCTTTCATTGCAAATAATTAGCTATGTTGCACGGATGGCATGCCTCACACACAAGTGAGTTGGGAGTTATGTGAATCCCAACAGATTCAATAGCGATGAAGCATATAGAGGATACATGGCCTGAAAAATTCAAGGATGAAGTACGAAGCCTACGACTCAGCGTAGCCATGGATGGCATCAACCCATATTCCCTCTAGAACACCAACTATTATTTTTGGCCTATATTAGTGATCAATAAAAATATCCCCCCATGGTTTTCCGTGAAGAATGAACATCTTATGTTGGCTCTCATAGTCCCTGGTAGAAGACAAGTGAAGAATATGGATGTCTACTTACAACCACTGGTAGATGAATTGAAGGAATTATGGGATGGGATAAATGTATACGATGTATCAAGACCCATCACAGCAAAGAGGAGTTTTACATTGTATGGCATATGTTCTTACACAACACATGATTGTCCAATCTTAGGAGTTTTCTCTAATAAATTACATGTTTATTGTTTTTTTTATACACTTTACAATATTCTTTCACATATTAGTTATTTAATTCATTGTAATTGTTTTGATATTCATGATATTCTTTAACATGGCATGCATATTGTGTACAATAATTTTGCAGGTCTTGTAACAAAATGGTATTATGGGTGTAAATGTTGTGGACCTTCTCTGAAAGCTATATGGTTCAACGACCTATGAAATCTAGTGTATGACTGCTCCAGGGTATTCCTCTAAGAAGAACACCCTTACAAGAGAGAAACATCTGCTTTCGATGGTAAACGAGAGAGAAATCAAAGGCCTCCAATAATGACACCAGTTGAATGGGTTAGAGCATATGAGAGAGAGAAGGAGAAGGAGTTCATAGAAATGTTTGATTCAAATGGGGAGCCTATGTTCGATGATCCATAATTCTTCGACACCTATGTTGAGAAATTTTGCATTGGGATGGAAAGGAAATCTATCTTTTATAACCTCCCATATTGGGAGCATCTTAAGATTACCCATTTATTAGATATGATGCATATATTTAAAAAAAATTCATCTTCTTTATGGAGGCACACATCATTGAAAAAAGTGACACATTGGCTATTGGGAAAGATTGTATTACTTCAAAAAGTAAAAATAAACATTGGCCAAGATGATTAGAAAGTACAGGATCAGAGGCAGCTGGTCCCTCTAATTAGTATTTCAAAGAAGGTGATGTCCCATGGATTTTAAGAAAATATGATCTTTCTTTGGTAAAGGAAGTTATAATGGGTGTGAGGGTGCCATATTCATATCAATCTTCACTATGGCATTGCTTCACCATGGATGACCACTTTTCGGGTTTGAAATCACATGACCATTTGAATCTTCTAAGAGAATGTATAATTTCCACAACCTGATTTTATTATTTGTTATGTTAATAAATTTTATCCGATGCAGGGATCATAAAAAATAACTAATTTTGTATATTATTGCATTTTCTTATAACTTTGCAGTGTCATTATCCTTTGTTCATGCATGGGTGTGTGAAACATGACTTCCCCCAAGACTTAGAGTGTGCCATATCTAAATTATCTGCATTTGTACTTTGGATCACGTCAAAGGAGATTCATGTGGCTAACATTCCACGGTGGCATCAAGAGATAGTTGAGATTGTTTGTATATTTGAGAAGGAACTACCGACGAGTTTCATGGACTTGTAGGTTCACCTTCTAATCCACCTAGTAGATGAGGTTGAATTAGTTGGGGTGGTTTCTTGTGATTGGAAGTTCTTCTTAGAGAGGTACATGAAGAAATTGAAAGGTTTTGTTCGAAAAAGGGCAAAACCCGAAGGGTCTATGGCAGAGGGGTACATATCATATGAGTATTTCTATTATGCCAGCGAGTACATCAAGCATATCGACAATAGACCAGGTGCAGTGATTTGGGATGATGAAAGGGATGAAGACAAAAGAGAAGGGGAGCTTCTCCAAACGAATGGAAAAAGGCACTTGATAAAGAGAAAGCGACTTATGATTTTTCAAATTTACACGAAGTAAATATTTATGTTGAACTTACATATAATGTATATTTTGATCTCATATGTACTATATGTCGGTTTGATTTCATTAGCGAATTCTTAAATTGAAGTAATCAATAAATCCGTTCTTTACAATTCCGAAGTGACACAATTGTGGGTCGCATTGTACGAACAAAAGAGGATGAAATGGGATAGTGACAGGAAAGAATTCAAATGGTTGAATGATAGAAGTGTGCCTTATCCCGATCATTTAAAAGAAAATATGGCAATTATATTCCCCAACAGTTGGGTTGCTAACAAAGTCAGAGAGAAATACGGTGCAACCGGTCATTACCCGCATGCCGAAGAGGATGTGCTAAATGTAGGGATTGGGTGCACCCACTCAATAATAATCTATTTATGTACATTTTAAATTTAATAATGGACCTTTGAAATGTAACATCTATATTTCATATTTTAACAGTTGGGTTATTATAAGACACATGACACTCTGTTTTTTTAACTTTTTATAGGTGAATTTGTTCCCATCTATGTGGGCATATGGAAACCATTTTCCCATAGAAAATGTCGATGATGGACACATGACACAAGACTGTGGAGTGGAAGTCGAGTTCAATCAATCTAGTCGAGCTAGCCACCATGATCAAAACCTAGTACGAGGGGTGTTAGGTTACGTCAGAAAGATAAAAGAGATCATTGAAGTGGATTTTTCTTCTTTCCAATGTTTTATTTTTAGGTGCAAGTGGTGGGAAACCTTTGATCAAAATAATGTAAAGGAATATTGTGATAATAGGCTGATATGTATCAACTCTAGAAATATGTGGGATGAAGCTAAGGAGCCCTATGTTTTCCCCAAACACTGCAAACCAAGTGTTTTTTAACCCAGATGTGTTAAATAGGGATTGGTGGTTCGTATTGAGACATGACCCTAGATCAAAACATATTTTTGAGAACAATAGTGTTATCATGCCAAGCGATCCGGAAGATAATGAGGGTGATCATGAGAACTGAGAGTGATATGGTACATGTGCTATTTCATCAATTATATTTTTTAAGATGGTTTTTTATAAAGAAGAGGATTTAACCTTATAACTAAGACTCTTTTTTTCGAAACATTATAATATGAATTTTGAATTAATTGGTTTTCATTGTGTTAATGTTAAAATCGTTTCACTTGATAATTTGCAATTATGTTGATCTCGAAAACAATAGCGCATTGTATCAAGTTCTTTTTTTTATGTCAATTCCTAAAATAATACAACTACTTGATTGCTTTAAATGTGTGTGAATGATATCTTCAAAATGTATACTATTATTTTTGGTATGTAAGATCATAATAAAATAATGATAATTCTACACATGAATTTATTTGCATTATTTTATAAACTTTATTATGTTACAAAAATTCATATTATTCTAGATTTATTATTTTACAATTATTTATATTCATACAAATTTAGAAATTTACAATTATGGTAATTTAATAATATTTACGGTATACATTTTACTTATCGTAGTTATGGTTCAAAATTGACAATTAATTTACAATTTTACAAATTTAAAATTTTTAATAAAATTGAATGATGACAATACATACAATTACACTTACAATTTCACAATTTCACAATACAATTAAAATGCCAATTACAATTTTACAATTTTACATACAATTACAATTACAATTACAATCATTTCGCAATACAATTACAATTATAATTACAATTTTACAAATATTTTACATACAATTACAATTAAAATTAGAATTAGAATTAGAATTAGAAAAACAATTATAATTTTACAATTTCACATACAATTACAATTACAATTACAATTTCACAATTTTACATACAATTACAATTACAATTTTACAAATATTTTACATACAATTACAATTACAATTTTATATACAATTAAAATTAAAATTTCAATTACAATCATGGCATAATATTTAATAAATATCATTATTTAATATTAAAAATAAACATCGCGATCATGATAACCATCATACAAACATCATATTCTAAAATACACATTCAAATTCGTTAAAATCATCTAATCATCGTGATCATAATCATCTAACAAAACACAAGAATTATATAACATCATCACAACACAAACATCAAAAATACATCTCATGTCAAATAACTACTATCACATACACATCTATCTGCAAGCACATTAAATGAACACATCTAACATGACCTTACAATATACACATCATGATGAACACCAATATGTAAATTAAGTACATCAACATGAACATAAAATACATGGACTATATATATATATATATATATATATATATATATCTATATAATGTCAAAAATATATAACTGCATATAAATTTCAAATATTTGGTGGTACATCAATGATCAATCTGGTGGTACTACATCAATACTAGTACTAGTCGAGGCCTACTCAGTCGATGGTGTAGCCTCATACTTAGATAGATGACGTGCCTGCTCTGAAGGTGCTTGATGATCAGTCGATGGTGCAGTCTTCTCAAGAACTGCCTGTTGATGAGTTGTCGATGGTGCAGCCTGCTCGGTGGATGGACCTGCCTGCTCAGATGGACTTACCTACTTAGGATTAGGTGCCTGCTCAGTCAATGGCCATGCCTGCTCAGGAATAGGTGTCTTCTAATATGGTGTAGACTGCTTAGAAGATGTTTACTGATCAGGACTAGGTGTCGGTTGCTCATGATCTCTGGCACAAGGTGAAGGAGGAGGAGGTGGAGGACTAGAATAATTATCACTCCCCTCATGATCATGATCACCAGATGAGTTTCTCTATCATGCATATCCACGATGCCTATCCCTCCTAGCCGCCAGTACTCTAGAAGCTCCAACGATATAGCACATGATGCTCATCATATCGCGAGGCAGGTCTCTCCAGAGATGTGTGAGCCTACTATAAAATTGAATCTCTCTGATTGTAGCAGGGAGGACTCCCTCATCAACCAGGAGTCGACACAGTCGGTCACCCAACTCCATCCTGAGTCGGGAGTCTAGCCTACGCTGCACCCCCGCGGGTATCTACACCCAAGGATCAGGTCTATCACCCTGACCCTCCACCTCCACCATCTCCTCGTCAACTCTACACCTAGATCATTCGGTGGGGGTGGAATCATGTCCCCAATGAATCTCCCAATATCTACAAAATATGTAGTACACAACAATAATTAGACAATTTCATTAAACAATTTAATAAAACAAGTTAAAGAACGTGTTAGAATAAATTTGATAATTCTAATTAATTAATTAAGACAATAAAATGAAAATATATTAATTTAAAGAAAACACTAATATTACCTCTTGCATCTGGTGGCTCATCCTGTGCGAAGAGGATGTTGCCCTCTCACTTAATCAATACAGCATCTGAGACATAGCACCATAATGAAAGAGAAATCATCAGCACTGGTTAGCAACTCCAGTGCATCATGATATATACTGACGGGAAATTCAGACTGGCCCCTCTTGGGTATCATCTGGCCCCACATCTGCATCCGTACCTGCAACATTGGCCTACAAGGCTGCCAAACAAAAGTAGGCCTAGTCTTTGGAAACCTCTCAAAAAATAAACGAAGTAACTCTAAAGAAAAAGGGAGGGTCAATCTCCCACGTGCCTAAGAACGGAATCTAACTATTGTTGTACAAAACTGCCGCAAAAAAATCGCAAACCATCTCACAATTTGTGGTGCCTGGAATAAAGAACAAACATAAAATAAAAGCAGGCAAAAAAGTACGCACCCAAAAAAAGTATAGTTTTCAATGGTCGTCGGCAGTAGTGAGAGGCACCTCACCTCCTCTACACCAAATGAAGCAATACGTAATTGACCACCTTACACCTGAAAATATGCAGGAGAAACTATATCGATGTCCCTAATGTATCTCTGGGAGTACGCCAACTGACTCCCTGATGCATAGCCGAAGGGGACATCTGGGAACTAGGGAAAATCTTGCCTTCTCTTAGATAGCCCAGTAATAAAATGTATTTCCTCCTGAGTGGGAACAAACCATTGTCCAAGACTGACCCGGAAAGCCTGTCGGTGGGCATCCCACATGAAGATCAGTTGTCCCAATAACCCATTATGGCCCTTCAGGGATGTAGCCTCCTTGTAGAACTTGAGGAGGCCTACCTCCCTTAGGAGTAACTGAGTGGTTTCCGTAATAGAGCGAGGGTTCAAAATTCTCTCCCTCTCTCATGCCTCCCACAGCTGAATCATGTTATATTGGTCATCCATATGTTCTTGTTGTTCCCTTTGTTCTCTCCGCTAACGTCGTTGAATGATTCACATATTAAATACATTTTTTTAATTAAATGAGAAATGTATATATATATATATATTCGAAAAAATAAAAAAACGGTTGGTGCACCCAAAAAAATAGTCACGCACTAGTACCGGTGCGTACTTTTTTATCGCTCACCGCACTTGATTCGCATGGAAATTGTTCTTGCACTGCCAAACTTAAGGAATATTTTTCTGTGGTGCATTGACGAAACTATCGCACCGCCCAACAATAGTACATGGTCAATGGTGTGGTCCTGTAAACTGTTGGAAATATTTTCATTGATGGCAAAGGAGGCAGCAGAGGCAAAGACAGACAAAGGACAACAGTAGAGGCAAAGGGGAAGACAGCAAGTCTTTACAGGGAACATGAGAAGAACGGAGGGAGAGTCTATTTACAGAGATAGCGCAAAGGAGACCTGCAAAGACTGTATAGAACTACATAGGGTTAGAAGACAGAGTAGGGGTGCAGAAGGGCCAAGTGAGTGAAGATCTGGCCAGGACAAGCAGTCCTGCAAGTGAATTCATTTGTTCCTGAATGGATGTGTATAGGTTGATTAATTTATGTGTGGGACAGAAGAATAAATTTCAATTATGGGCTGTCGATGTTGTGGTTGAACAAATTCATGAGTTGTAGTCATCAATGACATGGCAATGACATAGAGTCCACTATAAAATTTGATATTACAGTCATCGATTGAATAAGGTACTTGAAGGAAATTACAGGCTCTGTTGTGAAATTATGGGTAGTGAAGTTCTGACTTTTTAATTCCATATAAGAGACCTTATTGTAATGGAGGACTGGCTTAATTTGATGTCTATATTAATAGATTTTTGGCTTCTGTGATCCATCAATAAATTATGAAGAAATATTTCGGTAATAATCACATTATCATGAACAAAGTCGACGCGTTTCGAACCAACCAGTGTGGTTCATCATCAGGACTAGGTGAGAGATCAGATCAGTCGTTAAGTTTAAATAGATGTAGGAGATGCAAAGAAAACTTAACAACTGATCTAATCTCTCACCTAGTCCTGATGATGAACCACACTGGTTGGTTCGAAATGCGTTGACTTTGTTCATGATAATGTGATTATTACCAAAATATTTCTTCATAATTTATTGATGTCTATAATCGGGGATTTATAATTTGGAGGAGCTGCAGTAAACCCAAAAGCGGAATGATGGCACAGTAATCCTATGAGACAGGCTTATTACACATACTGTATTAAAACAGTGATGGCACAGTTTTATGAATTTTAGGAATCATGCGATGAAACGTCTTAACCCTGCAAAGATCCTGAATTTTTTTAACCTTGTTTGATAAGGAAATCTATTCCAGATGTTCATTTCAGTGTTGGAGAACCGGGAGTAGAGTAATGAATTAAATTTCTGGCATTGATTTATTGATGGGTAAATGAATCTATTAAAAAAGGAGTAATGGAGTTCCGCACTCCTCTGATGAATAACTGGCAACTGCAACTGCATATTGGGAATTGAGCCTGAATGGCTACCCTCCTAATAGATGGAGGATATCTATAGTGCGAAGGAGGGACCCTGGGATAGAGTCGGGGATAAGGCCCTGCGTTAAGGAATCATGAATCGAGCGCAGAGGATTGGTGATAAACCTATGCGTGAATGGAGTTGTGCGTTATGATAGCGGAAGCGCTATGTTGAAGTGTTGACAAAGCAAGGGATAACATATGAGAAGGAGCGACAGAGAATAACCAAAGAACCGTATGAAAACGAAGTTAAGAAGACATATTGGGATCATGAAAAAATGAAGCAAGGAACGGAACCTCAAGCGCAACCAAATGGAGCCATGAGGTATGAACAGTGACAGTGGGTTTGGAACACCCGACGGTTTTCACGTTAATTCACAATCCAGAGCGGGTTTACAAAACCAAACCCACCCCTATCGCACCGCCTTTGTACGGAAGTGAAACTACTCCAATTCAATGCGATATATGCTAGGAGCTGACACGTGGTCTTAAGCGGGTTGGAGAAACCACCCCATCGCTCCCTCATCGCGCAATAACTATCGGCGATGGAATGAGCGCGATATAACCGTGCGCTGTCCGATCTGGAGGCCGGCTCATCGAATGGTGATCGCACTCAAAATAGCACGGAAGATAACTCAAGGTATGGGTGATTACAATTAGTGAAAATTCGCTATTGTGTTGAGATTGCAACAAGATGAGGAGCTTAGTGGAAAGAAGTCGCCTTCACTAAGTGGGCCCACAGGCTATTTTTGGCGCAAAGTCTATTTTTAGACTATGTCTATTTTTAGACATATGGATCATGTTCTATGAGTTGCAGGATGCTATTTGTGGATAGTTGGTCAAGTCGGAAAAAATAGATGGACTTCTATTTTTAGACATATTGGGCGGAATCTATTTTTAGATTGCCAGTCTAAAAATAGATATGTCGAATATTATTAGCTCTTAATAATATTTGGACTCTAAACATTATCTTATCCTCTTGGAGCACTTCAGTTCGAGTCACGGATGTGGCACATGTAGCTGACAGAAGGAATTACGCTATTCCTAGGGTTTAGTGGAGCTATTGCATGGTTGACTTCAGTTAGAACTCATGTGACAGAGTTTGGTGGAGTTGATGAGGCAGTTAATGGAGTTGTGTTCCGTTTAACTTAGTTGAGCTAGTTGTATCTAGTCTAACTGATTGATACAATTAGTGAGAGTGGTGTGAATTAATTATTAATTAATTCACTAATTATTAACTCATAAATCAACTAAAGAATACATCAGTTAACTGCAGTGCATGGATAGTTTCAGTGGAGACCAGTGGAGACGTTAGGTGAAAGAGCAGTGTGACTATCAGTTGTGACTATTTAGGTGCATGAGATGTGCACACACATTGATGGAGAAGCCGATGAGGATTGCGCAGTACATACTGGTGGGATTCGAACTTGGATCTCATGCTTATCCATATTGGATTGCGCAGTAGAGGCAGGCTAACAGGTGGAGCAGATTGGAGCATGTGTTTTGTATGATCTGAGCTTGTGTAGTGTGTAACAATTGGAGATTGTACTGAGAGCTTGTGAGGAGTTTTTGCAATGATTGTTACATGATCTCTATCATTATAATATACAGATAGTTGGGGTTTTTCAGCTTTAAGCTTTCCCATAAATACTGTGTTTATATGTGTGATTGTTTATGGTTTTAATGTGCGCATGCGATTGTTTAATTTCTGCAAATTGATGATCAATAGTAGAAGAGGTTATGTATTATGCATGAAGCTCAAATAGTGTGTAATCAGGATAATCTCGGTGAATAAGTTATCTATTATTCAAATTTCTACATGGTATCGGAGCTGTATTGATCATCGAAGCAATTGCAAGACATTGAAGCGGTTGAGTTTTGTGCTGGTGGAATTCGAATTTGCAGCAGTGTTTTCTTGGTGTCGAAGTTGAGATGTCTTTCAACGGATTGCGATTGGAGTATGCCCTTGAGGGCAGCTCGAATTATATTGCATGGAAGGACAGGATGGAGGCGGTGTTGGATGACAATGGGTTGAAGGAGTTCATAGATGCTGAAGTCCCAAAGCCTACTTCTAGCGATGTTGCCGTAATTGAGGCTTGGCAAAAGAAGACAACAAAGTGTCGAAGGATTCTGTTGGAGGGCGTGAAGGATCACATAGTGTCCAGCCTGCATGGTAAGGCTTCTCCATTCTTGATGTGGAAAGCCTTGACAGATTTATTCCAAAGCAAGAGTGACCAGAGGAAGTTGGCGCTCAAGGATAAACTCAGAAACATAAAGATGGAGAAAGGCGATAGTATGCCCAAGTACCTCACGAAGTTCATCCAATGCAGGGATGAGCTGGGAAGTGTGGGGGTTACTGTTGATGATGAGGACTTGGTGAGCTTGGCTCTCCTTGGGCTTCCGAAGAGTTGGCAATCCTATCAAGACTCTGTCAATGGTCGGGAGAAATTGCCAGGATGGGAGTGACTTTGGTCAGATCTTGTGCAAGAGGAGATAAGGCGGAGTACCAGGGACGGATCTTCATCAAAGAACTCTGATGAAGAGAATTGCACTTTGGCTGCCAAAGCAAAGAAGGGGAAGAGAAAGAAAGCTTCTCATTCCGGTGCGAAAGGCAAGAAGCAGGACATGTCCAAGGTGAAGTGCTTTCACTGTCACCAACACGGACATTATGCCACAAATTGTCCGCAGAAGAAGAAAAATAAGCAGGCTGCTGGATCTGTAGCTGGAGAGGCCTTAGCCTCGCAGTTTGAGCTGGATTTTTCACTGATCTCATGCTTGGTCTCAAGTGTGGCGGGATCAGTGTGGTTTCTAGATAGTGGTGCGTCTTTTCACATGACAGGAGATCGAGATTTGTTTACTGATCTGGATGAGAAAGATCTTGGAGTGCACATCGAGATGGGCGATGATGGTAGATACAGTGCGACCGGTATTGGTACCATTTCCTTTGAGAGGGAGTCTGGTAAACCCTTCGTATTGAAGGAAGTATTGCATGTTCCAGGATTGATGAAGAATCTGATCTCTGTGGCGATGTTGGAAGACAAGGGGTATGATGTGGTCTTCAGCGAAGGAAAGGCTTTCTTGCGCAGTAAGAAAACTGGAGAGACCTGAAATATAGGGATTCGAGTCAAGAACCTTTATCAGTTGCAAGTAGATGGCTGCGCAACAATGGCATGCAAGGCGGAAGCAGTGGTGAGCCGGGATGATGGCGAGCTGTGGCACAGGAGATTGGGTCACCTTCACCATGGAGCCTTGAAGATACTGCAGCAGATTTCTACTGGGCTTCCTAAGGGCACTCTTGCGCAGTCAGATCAGTGCAAGGGGTGTACCTTGGGAAAATATGTGAAATCCACCTTTCACGAGAAGGATAGTCGCGCCACGACGATCCTTGAGAGAGTTCACACAGACGTGTGTGGTCCTTTCTCGCGACTTCGCTTGACAGTGCACAAGTATTATGTGATATTTGATGATTGATTTCCCTCGTAAGTGCTGGATCTTCTTCATGCGAGAGGAAGAGCGAGACATACTCAAATTTATGTGAGTTCAAGGCACTGGTTGAGAAAGAATCGGGGAAGCAGGTGAAGGCTCTTAGGAGCGACAATGGTGGTGAATTCATCTCTGGCGAATTCAAGGAATTTTGCAGCGCAGAAGGAATTCGAAGAGAGCTCATAGCGCCTCATAACCCACAGCAGAACGAGGTTGTTGAGCGGAAGAACAGAACGATCGTGGGTGTTGCACGGGCGATGTTGCATGATCAGGGCCTACCCATACACTTGTGGGATGAGGCATGCAATACTGCAGTATATGTGCAGAACCGTTGTCCTCACAGGATACTTGGCATGAGTACACCCGAGGAGGCATTTTCTGGTAAGAGGCCTGATATTTCCCATTTGAGTATTTTTGGTTCACCTGTTTACATTCATGTGACGAAGGATGCCAGGAAGAAGCTGGAGCCGACCGCAGAGGTTGGGATATTTTTGGGGTACACTGATATGCCCCACAACTATCATGTGTATTTTCCAGACAGTCGCAAGACTGTTGTGCGACGAGATATCAAATTTCAGGAGGAGAAAGCCATGAAGTGTTCGCTTGAGAGGGAGCCACACTTGCATGCAGATGAGGAGCTATTAGTTCCTAAGGATGAGTCTCAGGATGTGGATCAGCCACAAGATGAGGTTCATGGAGTGGAAGAAACCACTCATGCAGCACCAACCATCAGAGGGCGGAAGCGCACTACAGAAGCTGAGCGACTGGCTCAAGATGCAGAGAAGGTTGTAGGAGCACCTACATCACAGCGCAGACAGAGACAGTCACCTGACTGGTATACTGGATACATGGCTCTTGTGAGCAAGTGTATCATGACAGAGCCATCCTCTTTCGAGGAAGCTGTGGAGGATCCCGCATGGGTAGATGCCATGGTGGAAGAGTATGATTCGATTGTCAGAAACAGTGCATGGGAGATTGTCCCGAGACCGGAAGGGAAATCAGTGGTGGGTTCGAGATGGATCTACAAAGTGAAGCAGGCAGCTGACGGGAGTGTGGAGAATTACAAGGCAAGATTTGTTGCCCGAGGCTTCTCACAGATAGAGGGGATCGATTATGAGGAGACCTTTGCACCTGTCGCAAGGTATTCTTCCATACGGACGATTCTTGCTCTCTCAGCGCAGATGGGGTGGCACATTCATCAGATGGATGTGAAGATTGCGTTCCTCAACGGAGTCATTGAGGAGGAGGTGTACATAGAGCAGCCCGAAGGTTTCGAGATCTTCAGCAGCGAGTCGCATGTGTGCAGGCTCAAGAGAGCGATGTATGGGTTGAAACAAGCACCTCGTGCTTGGTACACACGAATAGACAGTTATTTCACCGGACTTGGATTCTCCAAGAGTGAGGCGGATCCGAACCTATACCAGATTGTGGTGGAGGGTAAGTTGTTGATCATTGTACTTTATGTAAATGATTTGATTTTGACAGGTGATGAACTGTTGATACACTCATGCAAGGCTGATCTTGAAAAGGAGTTTGAGATGAAGGACTTGGGCCTCCTTCATTATTTCCTGGGATTGGAAATTTGGCAGCACAGTGATGGACTGTTTGTTTCTCAGGGTAAGTATGCCCGGGAGATACTGGAGAAGTTCAACATGCATGGCTGCAAGCCTATTGATACTCCTCTTCCTGGTGGTTGGAGGAAGGAGGATGCTACTTCAGCGGAGGTAGTGGATGCCACTATTTATCGACAATTGGTGGGGTCGCTTATGTATCTGGTCAATACACGACCCGACATATGCTATGCTGTTAACCAGCTTTCACAAGCTATGGTTAAGCCTACCAAGCTCTTTTGGAAGGCAGGCAAGCATGTATTGAGATATCTCAGAGGCACATCGGGATATGGATTATGGTACAGACAGTCGGATGAGGTGAAGTTGTGTGGCTTCACGGATGCAGATTGGGCAGGGAGCCCAACGGACAGAAAGAGCACATCTGGAGGGATTTTCAGTATCGGGTCGACAATAGTTTCTTGGTACAACAGAAAGCAGAGATCCGTGGCATTTAGTTCAGCAAAGGCCGAGTATATGGTACCGATTTTGGCTGCATGCGAGGCTATATGGATGAGGAAGATCCTGATCGGGTTGTTCGGTTCACACTTAGATCCTACTGTGATATATTGTGATAATCAGAGTTGCATTAAACTCTCGGTTAATCCAATATTTCATGATAGATCTAAACACATTGACATCTGGTATCATCATATCAGAGATTGTGTGCAGCGGAAGATCATGTTACTTTCATACATTCCTACGGAGGATCAGGATGCTGATATCTTGACGAAGGCGCTCACCAGGAGAAAATTCGAATACCACAGAGGCAAGATAGGGGTTGCAAATAATCCATATCTTGTTGAGGGGGAGTGTTGAGATTTCAACAAGATGATGAGCTTAGTGGAAAGAAGTCGCCTTCACTAAGTGGGCCCGCAGGCTATTTTTGGCGCAAAGTCTATTTTTAGACTATGTCTATTTTTAGACATATGGATCATGTTATATGAGTTGCAGGATGCTATTTGTGGATGGTTGGTCAAGTCGGAAAAAATAGATGGACTTCTATTTTTAGACATACTGGGCGGAATCTATTTTTAGATTTCCAGTTTAAAAATAGATATGTCGAATATTATTAGCTCTTAATAATATTTGGACTCTAAACATTATCTTATCCTCTTGGAGCACTTCAGTTTGATGCCTGGATGTGGCACATGCAGCTAACAGAAGGAATTACCCTATTCCTAGGGTTCAGTGGAGCTATTTCATGGTTGACATCAGTTAGAACTCATGTGACAGACTTTGGTGGAGTTGATGAGATAGTTAATGGAGTTGTGTTCAGTTTAACTTAGTTGAGCTAGTTGTATCTAGTCTAACTGATTGATACAATTAGTGAGAGTGGTGTGAATTAATTATTAATTAATTCACTAATTATTAACTCATAAATCAACTAAAGAATACATCGGTTAACTGCAGTGCATGGACAGTTTCAGTGGAGACCAGTGGAGAGGTTAGGTGAAAGAGCAGTGTGACTATCAGTTGTGACTATACTGGTGCATGAGATGTGCACACACATTGATGGAGAAGCCAATGAGGATTGCGCAGTACATACTGGTGGGATTTGAACCTTGATCTCATGCTTATCCATATTGGATTGCGCAGTAGAGGCTGGCTAACAGGTGGAGCAGATTGGAGCATGTGTTTTGTATGATCTGAGCTTGTGTAGTGTGTAACAATTGGAGATTGTACTGAGAGCTTGTGAGGAGTTTGTACAATAATTGTTACATGATCTCTATCATTATAATATACAGATAGTTGGGGGTTTTCAGCTTTAAGCTTTCCCATAAATATTGTGTTTATATGTGTGATTGTTTATGGTTTTAATGTGCGCATGCGATTGTTTTTAATTCCGCAAATTGATGATCAATAGTAGAAGAGGTTATGTATTATGCATGAAGCTCAAATAGTGTGTGATCAGGATAATCTCGGTGAATAAGTTATCTATTATTCAAATTTCTACATATTGTATGTGTGGGACCTGTGAATCACCCCGCCATATGAAATGCAATGTTAATGTTATAAACCATGGTTGGGTGCTATAGGCGCTGATTTATATGTTTAAAGGCATCAGATTTTTTTTATTAAAGTGCTAAGGTCTGAATTATGAACGTGGTTTGAATTTTGGTATTAAAGAAAGGCTCCAATTGTAAGATGCAGGATTATGAAGGACGTAGTCTGAATCTTTGTATTAAAATAAAGAGTTCAAATTGTATCAGAGCGCTTTATAAAGGAGGCCCGGATTATAATATAAGGTATATATATATGAGGTAAATGTGCGTTGGTTTTATTGATATGATCTACCCAATCTGCTTAATGTTTGTTGCTCTCATAATAAGTTTGGTGTCTCATTAATTTAATACTCGCTGCAACATATTAAGACTGTTCACATATTAAAGTTGGTTATAAAATTAAGTTGTAAATAAGTTGATGAAAAATTTAAAAGGCTGATGTATGTGCTAAATTGATTCACACCCCCCCCTTCTCAATTTAACTAAGGATTCAACAATTGGTATCAGAGCCAAGTTACTTTGTACCAGTTTAACCACTGAAAGGAGATCCTAGGTCCCCAGGATGGCTAGTCAAGAAGGAAGCTCAACAAATAAAGCCCCTTTCTTCACCGGTGCTAATTATGCCTTCTGGAAAATCAGAATGAGAGCATACATAACGTCTCTAGGAATAGAGGTTTGGGCTGCTGTAGAATTTGGATATGCCCCAAAGGCAACTGACCCAGAGAGAGAAGCTAAACAAGAATTTGTAGCAAATGCAAAGGCCATGAATGCAATCTTAAGTGGACTTTGTGAGGCTGAATTTATCAAAATAATGCATAGTAAGACTGCTAAAGATATGTGGGACACTCTAGAGAATATCCATGAGGGAAATAAAAAGGTAAAGACTGCCAAACTTCAAGTATATAGAGCCCAGTTTGAAAATTTAAAAATGAATGATGATGAAGATGTTGGCAGCTTCTTCTTAAGAGTTGCAGAAATTGTGAACAATATGAAAGCTCTTGGAGAAACCATACCAGAAAGTATAATTGTGCAAAATATTCTAAGATCTCTTCCATCCAGGTTTAATCCCAAGGTGTCTGCAATAGAAGAAACAACTGATTGGGAGACCTTGACTATGAACCAGTTACTTGGAAATCTAACAGCCTATGAGATGAGACTCCCACAGAAGAAGCCAAGTACGAGGGAGGCAGCTTTTAAAACAGAAAAGAAGAAAGAAGAAAAGGAAGATACATGTTCTTCCTCTGATGAAGAAGAGGCTAAATTTGTCAAGAAGCTGGATAGAGGCTCAGGTAAATACAAAGGCAAACCTCCATTCAAATTCTTTAACTGTGGAAGAGTTGGACACTATGTTGCTAAGTGTCCTCACAAGAAAGTAAAGAATCAGGCTCAAGAATCAGGGAAAAATACATCAAAGAACTGGCAGAAAGGAAAGAAATTTAGTAGAAAATCCTTCTATGCTCAACAAGACAGCAGTACATCTGAAGACTCAGATGAACCCTCAAGTGAAGAGGGAACCTCTGAATTTTTATTGATGGCCATAGAAGAACTTGAAGGACTCCTGCTAGAAGATGAAGAAGAAGAAGGTGAAGTCGACCTTGAGGGGGAGCTAAGAAGTGCCCTGGAGGAGATTGATAGACTCAAACTGAAGTGCAGAAAACAAAAGGACATTCTCCTCAAGTATGTACGAGAAGAACATAATTCAGAAGTCCTCATGCAGCTAAAGATAGAGCTTGAAGAAGCCAAGAAGATAGAAGACATGTTACTTAAGAAAATCAAGGAGAAAACTCAGGAACAAGAGAAGTTGGAAGAAGAAGTAGTATGTCTCAGGAAGAAATTAGAAAATGCTCAAAGGAAAGTGGCTATAAATTCTTCTCAAACAACAAGCTCTGGTAAGTTGAACGAAATTCTAGATGCTCAAAGATCTCCTATGATAAAAACTGGAATAGGCTATGAAGGAGAATCAAGTAAAAGCAAAGAAAAAGAAAACAGAGAGATTATTTTTGTAAAAGAAAAGAAGGATGATGAAGCAGCTCAAATAATTCCTACAAAAGAAGAAACATGTAAGGAGGGAGACAGAATCCAGAAGAATCCTCTAATAACAAAGAATGAAAGAAATACTTAGACAACAGAAAAATATTCATATACCCCTGAGTATTTCAAATTTGGAAGCCATCAAAGGAGATTCTTCCCTCCTATGAAAAATACAACTTGTTATGTCTACCACAAGCTGGGACACATTGCTGCATACTATCATGCAAAGAGGAGTAATTAAAACTAGCAAAAGATGCAAACAGTGAAGAGACTGTCTCAAGCAAACAAATGGAGAAGACAACCTTACATCAGGTATGCAAATAGTTTCTATGGTTACTGTTTTTATTGTAAGGAATTTGGCCATAAAATCATTGAGTGTAGAAAATATGGACAAAGATTGATGTTCAACACCTCAAGGGGGTTTATGAATCAAAGAAATTTTGTTCATACTCACAATTCTGCAAAAATTATGATCAAATGCTGTGTATGCAATAAAATTGGACATATGCCTTCCAAATGTCCTTTGAGAGGATGTGATTCATCATCTCACAAAAGATACCAAACAAAAGGATGCTTCCAGTGGAAAAAGAAGGTGAATAAGTGTGACCTGGATCTAACTGCTAAAGACCTGAAAATACAATGGTATTTGGATAGTGGCTGCTCAAAACATATGACTGGAGACAGAAGAAAATTTATAACTTTTGACGAAAAGAAAACTGGTAATGTTACTTTTGGCAATGAAAAATCAGGAAAAATCAAGGGAAAGGGCTCAGTCAGCTTAGATAATGGCAGAGGTAAGGCCCAAGATGTACTATTTGTAGATGGGCTGAAAGAAAATTTGTTGAGTGTCAGTCAAATGTGTGATAAAGGCTGCGAAGTTATTTTCAGAGCACAAGACTGTGAAGTCAGATCAAGCACCACAGGTAAGACTCTGCTCAAAGGTGTTCGAACAGAGAGCAATGTTTACATCATGAAAGAGGAAGATGAAGCATGCCATCTTAGCAAACTTGAGGAGTCATGGTTATGGCATAGGAGATTGGGACATCTCAGCTTCGATCATATCATTAGACTGAGCAAGAAGAAAGCTGTCAGAGACATGCCAGAAATAAAAAGGCCATCTAATACCATATGCAAATCATGTCAATTGGGAAAACATACCCGCACATCCTTTAAGGCCAAAGATGAGTTATCAACAAGAAGACCACTCCAGCTTGTGCACATGGACCTGTGTGGTCCTGCAAGAACTAAAACACCAAGTGGAGAATCCTACTTCATGCTGATAATAGATGATTTCTCCAGAATGACATGGGTTTCATTTCTCAAGAATAAATCGGAAGCTCTGGAAAAATTCAAAATATTCAAAGCTTTAGCAAAAAATCAGATAGGATGCAAGCTTAAATGCATCAGATCAGACAGAGGAGGTGAATTCATAGATTAGGACTTTGCAAACCTATGCAATGAACATGGCATAAAGCAACAATTTACTATTGCAGGGACACCTCAGCAAAATGGAGTAGTAGAGAGACAAAACAGATCTTTACAACAAATTTCCAGAGCCATGATGCAAGAGAGTAATATTCCTCAAACCTTCTGGGCAGAAGCAGTGTACACAGCCGTGCATATCCTTAACAAATCTCACTTAGGGCCAAGGAGTGACAAGACTCCCTATGAACTATGGCATGGTAAACCAGCTTCAATCAAGCACTTTAGAATCTTTGGAAGCAAGTGTTATATAAAGAATAATGATGAAAATCTTGGAAAATTTGATGCAAGAGCAGATGAAGGGATATTTCTAGGATATGCATCCAAAAGTAAAGGGTACAGGTGCTACAACAAGACTCTTCAAAAAATAGTAGAAAGCATTGACGTGATATTTGATGAAGAACTTCCAAACAATACAAGAGATACATACTGCAACAGTCCATAAGACAACCATGAAGAAGAAAACCAAGATGATGATGAAACAAGCAAGACAACAGAATATGTTGAACTGAGATCGAAAGCCCCCTCAAGATACACTCAGAAGAACCATCCAGAAGATCAGATCATTGGAGACAAGAGAGTAGGGGTCCAGACAAGAAGGTAGCTAACTGAACACACAGAAGAGGTATACATAGCCATGTTATCACAAATAGAGCCAAAGAAGTTTGAATAAGCCAGCAAGGAAAAGTATTGGGTGAATGCTATGAATGAATAATTGGACCAAATTGAGAAGAACAATACCTGGGAATTAGTCCCTAGACCCACTAAGAAAAATGTCATAGGCTCAAAATGGGTATTCAAAAATAAACTGAATGAGAAAGGACAGGTAATTAGGAATAAGTCAAGACTTGTTTGCAAAGGATATTCACAAATCGAAGGACTTGATTACGAGGAAATATTTGCCCCTATAGCCAGAATGGAAGCTATCAGAATGTTTCTGGCCTTTGCATGCTACCAAGACTTCAAGGTATATCAAATGGACGTGAAATCTGCATTTCTGAATGGAGATCTAGAAGAAGAAGTCTACATGGAACAACCATAAGGCTTCTCATTAACAAACAAAGAAGACTATGTATGAAGACAAAAGAAGTCTCTATATGGACTAAAACAAGCTCCTCGTGCTTGGTACTCAAGGCTGGATAAATACTTGCAAAACCAAGGCTTTAAGAGAAGAGGAGTAGATAGAAATCTATACATAAAATCCCATGAAAATGAACTCCTGATTGTTGTAGCATATGTTGATGACATTATGTTTGGAAGCAACAAAGATGAGCTAGCAAAAGGGTTTGCTGAGGAGATGAAATCAGAGTTTGAGATGTCTATGATTGGAGAACTCAGTTTCTATTTAGGACTTCAAATTCAGCAAAATAACACAGGTACATTCATATCACAAGAAAAATACTTAAAAGAAATGTTGAAAAAGTTCAAAATGGAAGACTGCAAACCTGTGTCAACTCCCATGATCACGGAATGCAAGCTGTGTGCTGATGATGGATCTGCTGATATAGATCAAAGACTCTACAGATCCATGATAGGAAGTCTGTTGTACCTGACAGCATCAATACCAGACATCATGCTAGCAGTAGGACTTGTGGCTAGATATCAAGCAGCACCTAAACAAAATCACCTTCTAGCAGTCAAAAGAATATTCAGATATCTACAAGGAATTGCACAGTATGGACTTTGGTATCCAAAAGGAAAAAGCTTCACTTTGACAGCATACACAGATGCAGATTGGGCCAGCTGTGTGGATGACAGGGAAAGCACAAGTGGAGGTGCATTCTATCTAGGAGAAAGTTTGGTGGCATGGCTAAGCAAGAAACAAACATCTATTTCCCTATCTACAGCAGAAGCAGAATACATAGCAGCAACAACATGTTGTACACAAGTCATGTGGATGAAGCAAACCCTCCAAGACATGAAGGTAAGCATTGATGAACCTATCTCAATCAAATGTGATAATACAAGTGCTATAAGCATATCAAAAAATCTTGTGCTTCATTCAAAAACTAAACATATCCCAATCAAGTATCATTTTATACGAGAAAAAGTGACTCAGAAGGTAGTAAAGCTGGAGTATGTGCCAACAAAAGAATAAACAACAGGTATATTTACCAAGCCTCTTGCTAGAGAACCATTTGAATATTTGAGAGATAGAATAGGGGTAGTATCTATAGATGCTACTCTATGATATGAAGAGAAAGCACAGTTTTAGGGGGAGAACAGAAACAAAAATATCATTCCAGGGGGAGATCAGCTAGCAAAGAAAGCATGAAATAGGTCCTCAAGATCAGTACAACATGGGAAAGAGTTCAAAGCACACTGAAAAAAAAAATTGAGCAACCCCTTGCCATTGATGTCAAAGGGGGAGGAAGAGCAAGCAACAGAAGGAAGGTTCCTAACAGGAAAGTAGAGGAAGTGTATTTCCATCAATGCCAAAGGGGGAGACTGTTTGAAATATTGTCATTGATGGCAAAGGAGGCAACAGAGGCAGAGACAGAAAAAGTACAACAGTAGAGGCAAAGGGGAAGACAGTAGGTCTTTACAGGGAGCATGAGAAGAACAGAGGGAGAGTCTATTTACAGAGACAGTGCAAAGGAGACCTGTAAAGACTGTATAGAACTGCATAGGGTTAGAAGACAGAGTAGGGGTGCAGAAGAGCCAAGTGAGCAAAGATCTGGCTAGGATAAGCAGTCCTGCAAGTGAATTCATTTGTTCCTGAATGGATGTGTATAGGTTGATAAATTTTTGTGTGGGACAAAAGAATAAATGTCAATTATGGGTTGTCGATGTTGTGGTTGAACAAATGCATGAGTTGTAGTCATCAATGACATGACAATGACATAGAGTCCACTGTAAAATTCAATATTACAGTCATCGATTGAATAATGCACTTGAAGGAAATTACAGGCTCTGTTGTGAAATTATGGGCTGTGAAGTTCTGAATTTTGAATTCCATATAAGAGACCTTATTGTAATGGAGGACTGGCTTAATTTGATGTCTATAATAAGGGATTTATAATTTGGAGGAGCTGCAGTAAACCCAAAAGAGGAATGATGGCACAGTAATCCTGCGAGACAGGCTTATTACACATACTGTATTAAAACAGTGATGGCACAGTTTTATGAATTTGAGGAATTATAAGATGAAACGTCTTAACCCTGCAAAGATCCTGAATTTTTTTAACCCTGTTTGATAAGGAAATATATTCCGGATGTTCATTTCAGTGTTGGAGAATCGAGAGTAGAGTAATGAATTAAAGTTCTAGCGTTGATTTATTGATGGGTAAATGAATCTATTAAAAAAGGAGTAATGGAGTTCCGCACTCCTCTGATGAATAACTGGAAACTGCAACTGCATATTGGGAATTGAGCCTGAATGGCTACCCTCCTAATAGATGGAGGATATCTATAGTGCGAAGGAGGGACCCTGGGATAGAGTCGGGGATAATGCCCTGCGTTAAGGAATCATGAATCGAGCATAGAGGATTGGTGATAAACCTATGCGTGAATGGAGCTGTGTGTTATGATAGCGGAAGTGCTATGTTGAAGTGTTGACAAAGCAAGGGATAACATATGAGAAGGAGCGACAGAAAATAACTGAAGAACCGTATGAAAATGAAGTTAAGAAGACATATTGGGATCGTGAACAAAAGAAGGAAGGAACGGAACCTCGAGTGCAACTGAACGGAACCACGAGGTATGAACAGTGATAGTGGGCTTGGAACACCCGACGGTTTTCACGTTAATTCACAATCCAGAGCGGGTTTACGAAATCAAACCCACCCATATCGCACCGCCTTTATACGGAAGTGAAACTACTCCAATTCAACGCGATATATGCTAGGAGCTGACACGTGGTCTTAAGCGGGTTGGAGAAACCGCCCCATCACTCCCTCATCGCGCGATAACTATAGGCGATGGAATGAGTGCGATACAACCGTGCGCTATCCGATCTGGAGGCTGGCTCATCGAATGGTGATCGCACTCAAAATAGCACGGAAGATAACTCAAGGTACGGGCGATGACAATTAGTGAAAATTCGCTATTGTATGTGTGGGACCCGTGAATCACCCCACGATATGAAATGCAATGTTAATTTTATAAACCATGGTTGGGTGCTATAGGCGCTGATGTATATGTTTAAAGGCGTTAATTTTTTATTTATTAAAGTGCTAAGGTCTGAATTATGAACGTGGTCTGAATTTTGGTATTAAAGAAAGGCTCCAATTGTAAGGTCTGAATTATGAACGTGGTATGAATATTTGTATTAAAGAAAGGCTCAAATTTTATGTAGATCTCTTTATAAAGGAGAGTCGGGATTATAATATAAGGTATATATATATATATATATATGGTCTGTGTGCGTTGGTTTATTGGTGAGCTAAACTTATAAAACAAGCATATATATATAGCAGATACACAACTACAGTGAGCTTGGAGAATATGTACAGAGGTAAAAAGAGACTACAGAATTGAAGAGGTATGCAGCGAAGGGATTTAAAATTGTAGTGAACAGGTATACGTGCACAGGTGCTTAGAGTTGCAGTAAACAGAGGTATGCAAGACAGTTGCATGACAGCAACAGAAAGGACAAAACCAGCAAGCCAAGGGCTGAGTGAAGTGTATATATTGAAACTGAAAATGTAAATGTTTAATTTTTTTATATTGTTTGTGATGCAAAGGCAAGTATCCGAAGGAAAAGAAAAATCCCACTGTAACATTGAAATTTGTACATATTGTTATAATTTTTTTTAAAATGAGTTGGACAAAGGAATGAGAAGGCAGAAGCCAAAGAGTCATGGTTGTTCACTCCAAATTCCTTGTGGAATACAAACAGTCATGTGATGAACTATATATATAATATCAACTTGATATGCATAGAGTGGTTAGAGAGAGTGAGTATAGAGAATGCAGAGTATGGAAAATTGAGGCAGAGAAGATAAGGAAGAGAGGAGCAGGAAGAGATGCTACAGAATAAAGCTGATATCTGAGGTAAATCAGCAAACATTTCTTTTGATAAATTGAGGAATTTGGAGCTTCCCTATCAAGTTGAGGCTTGATAGTTGTCAGTTGTAGCTGACTGAGGTTGGAGCCTCCTGTAGGTTGGTGCCTGCAGAAAAATAGTGGTGAGAGGGAGTTGGAGCTTGCCTTTGCATCACAACAATAATAAGATGTGGTTTTCTCCCATTATGGGTTTCCACTTATATCTGTTGTCTCTATGTGTGTTTCCTATGTGTTGATATGATCTACTCTACCTACTTAATGTTTGATGATCTCATAATAAGTTTGGTGTCTCATTAATTTAATATTTGCTGCACCATATTAAGAATGTTCACATATTAAAGTTAGTTATAAAATTAAGTTGTAAATAAGTTGATGAAAATTAAAAAAAAAAAAAAAACTGATGTATGTGTTAAATTGATTCACCCCCCCTCTCAGTTTAACTAAGAATTCAACATAAGCGACCACCACGTTGACCATGTGCATTCTCAAATGGTGTGGTCCTGTAAAGAACCGCACC
The DNA here is from genome assembly GCA_034641835.2 of Pinus albicaulis. Classification (NCBI taxonomy): domain Eukaryota; kingdom Viridiplantae; phylum Streptophyta; class Pinopsida; order Pinales; family Pinaceae; genus Pinus; species Pinus albicaulis. Next base: position 874,717,091 of record CM076582.1, read on the forward strand.
ATTGACTATGTAATGATGTCAGGTGGGCGGTGCGCTGACCTAACTATTTTCCCTGGGGTGATTAGTTTGGTCAACCCACCGCCCTCCCGACACTATTACATAGTCAACAGTGTGGTCGTTTAAACAACCACACCGCCTTGTTATTTTTTAAATTAGTTACGATGTGCATTTTTTCGGTACCGCACCAGAACTCGGTGTGGTTTCCGTTAACACCGTTCGCAGTGTAGCTTGTAAATTTACAAGCAGCATCGTGAACGGTGCGAGCCAAACGGCTCGAACGCACCGTGCATAATTTTTTTTTTAAACAGTTAATTTTAAGTTATTTTCAAAATTTAATTTGCTAAAAGGTTTAGTTATTGAGAAACAGGTAGATTGCCTATACATTTGTGCGTCGAGGAGGCATATTTGCTGAGGAATTGAAAAACCAAAAATTTCCCACCGTTTTTGAAAACTTGAACTCCACACAATGGGCAAAGGATGGCAGCAATGCGTGCAATGGGAGCACCTATGGCAAGGCGCCTCGAACAAGACAAACTCACACCATTTCTTGAGAGGTCTGGAGCAATGAAGAAGTAAAAATGACATTTTTATGACTGGTAATTTTTTTTATTTAACCCTATTTCGGTGCGCGAGTTTTTGAGACACACCAGGCGGTATTATCGATGGTGCAACGCACATCATTACGGTGTGGTATATTATGGAGACGCACCGAGCCTGTTTATATGTAGAGCACCAGTGAGCTAGAGTAATTAGATGCACCGAGTGGGTTTGTATACATAGCACGGTGTCTCGGTGTGCCAATTTTTAGTACGCACCAGTGCGTTTTGCGTAAAACACACCAATGCGGTCTCTGATGAGAAACACACTGCAAAAAAAAACATTCGCAAAAAACTCCACCCGAAAACCTCCTCTAGAGAACTTCGCTACAAACGAATATCTTGGATATTTTTATAAGGGCTTCCCCAAAAACATCCGCCAGAGGGCCTTTTCCTTATAGTGATACCTTCGTTAATGAGTGACATGGGTATCTTGCGAGTGATATGTATTGTCTGCCATAATAATGTTTTTTTCATATCGTGACACTCGATGTTAATGCATGGATCATCTGAACATTATTATCATATTTTTTTTTAGTGAACTTTCTCGATCACCTAGGGTACATCATGGATTAAATTTGTCATTACTGTCATGATACACTTGGTCTTGAGACTACCATAGATTTTCCCACCGCTTAATCCAATGGCGTAGGTTGTAAAGGGGAAGTTAAGGGTAACTAACCTGTTCCATATTTAACCATTCGTCCCCTCATTTTTCATTCCACTATTGAATTCCCACGTATGCAACCTGCTCTAATGGTGCTGTTAGTGTCGGTATTTTCATCCCTCCGTCAGTGATCAAATTCTCTTGTTGCATTGCATATTAGGTGTCTCGCCCAGTCAGCTGCATTCCATTAGGAGCATGGATCATCTGACGGTAGTGGCTTGTTGTACATTTTCCCTCATGTCCTTTACCAGCTGGCCTATTTCCATTCATCAAGATCATCTGCAGTCACGTTTTGTCTTTAAATTTGCAAGAGGCATTTCTAGGGTTTCAGTTTCATTAGGTCTAGGGTTTTGTCAAAAAGGTCTTCAAAATTTTCAATAACGGTCAGCAGGCGCATGAGGAGGTTGAATAAAGTTCCAATACCAATAAATTTCATAATCACATGCTCCTAAATGTATTTTTCCTCAAAACCCTGTTTTGAGGAAAAACAGAGTATTCTAGGTTTTTATGTATAAATTTGATGTAATTTAATGTGAATTGATGGATTTTTATGTAATTATGCTAAATTTTCACTCATAGAGTTAGATTCAGCCATGAAAAGGTAGTTTACAACTGAATGAATCAGTTTCCTAGTTTTTAGAGGCAAGTTGTTCCACTGCCTACTTTTTAGTTTCTCAGTTTAGAATTTGTTGGAACAGCTCCTAAACTCATGAGCTCGACCCGTAGAGGCTAGGATGAGTTTTTGTTTGCCTATATATTATGTTTTTTCAGTCATTAGCATAGGTTGGACTTTTGGGAATGCTTTGATCATTATTGTACATTCATCTCTGTAGTTTGGCAAAGGAATAGACCAGGGTTTGCAGCACTTTATGGGATTCTTGTGGCATCTTGATTTGGTATTGTGTTTTCTTCTATAATTGCAAGTTTTACATGTGATTTATGTAGGCCATTATCTCTCTTTTCTTCATCTTAACTAAATCAAACAAAGATTAAGGTAGAATCCATTGAAATTGTAGTGCTCTACCTAGGGTTTTTTAGTTATTTATGTTTTCAGTTGTTTGAAGATGATCCCTGAGACTTTCATGCCCTCTCCAACTCCTCATCATTCTAAGAGCTCTCCATATCACTCAATTTGAAGTACCAAACCATTTTCCTACCTCGCCCCATAGAGATCTCTGCAAAACTGAGCCTCATTCCCCAGACCCAAATCTACCTTTCCATTTGAGCCAACAAAACATCATTAAATTCAATCAAACTCTTTTGCACACATACCTAGCCTAAAATTAGTCTTCACATCAAGTCATATCAAGCCTCATTGATCATTTTTTTCTGAGATTGACAAGGAAAGAGCCCTCTCCCAACCTGGTAGGGCTAGCTACCAGGTTAAGCGTGGTTTGATGTTTCCCTAGATTCTGCCTTTCTCAGCCTGAGGTAGATTTAGGCCCTAACATACTGGCGACCATACTGGGGAGACGAAAAGTTTGTTGTTTGCTTTATAAACTATAGACAGAGCCTGAAGTTAGCTAGGTAGCCTTCGAACTGCTCTTGCTCGGCAAGTGCATAGTAGATGAATGCTGCTTCAGTCAATCTCCGGTTTAGTTTATGAACTGAACATCTGGTTTCCTCATTAAAATCTAATCGAGTTCAGATCTGATTGTTGATGGTGGACGACAATCAGACACCGCAAAGCTTAAATCATTCACCTGGCGACTCTAAATCAGTTTCGAGATCAAATCCAAGGACTCCACTGGAGGAAGAACCTGACCAACAGAAACATGAAAGGACAATATGGAAAGATCAGGTATTCAAGTTGGAATTTCATCCAAGACATTTTGTTCTTTGTCTTAAATTATTTCTTCTCTTTTCCCGAAAATGTCAAGAAGGCTTTGCAAAGTATATTGTATTTGAGAAAAGATCATCAGCCTGCATTTGATTCCTTCCCTTTGAATATTGTGAATACCAAAGATTTGCACGCTTTTGAGGTTGATCAAGACCTTTCTTCCGAATCTTGTGATGACCATCTTCAAACTAATGAACCTCAAGAGACCAAGACTGATTCTGCAGCATTTGTACATACCCCCATACCTTGTAAAATTCCAGATCGATACAAGCCTCTGATTTTACCTCCTATATCCCATGCTTTCCCTAACAATCATGACCTATATCTACCAAGATTTGATGGTGAATGCGACAACATCACTGCTGAGAGACATGTTCTGAATTTTGAGTCTTTTCTTGAACTTTTTGAAGTTGATGAAGAGGATGTCATTATTAGGATTTTTGCTCTTTCTTTGCAAGGCAAAGTCAAGAGTTGGTTCAAAACCCTGCCTAATGCGAGCATCTCAGATTTCCAGCAATTCGTCAAAGTTTTCCTCGACAGGTGGGTGGTCAGACAGAACCCTTTCTTGATTATAGAAGAGTATAACCAGCTGAAAAGACTACCAGGGGAGACAGTACAACATTTTTCTGCCAGATTTAACCAAGTTTATTATTCGATGCCAGTTAATATAAGACCTCCTCTTGGATTTGCTCTCTTACACTACCCGGGTGCCTTTGATCCGGAAATGGAGTTTCAGCTGAGAGAAAGGAATCTTGCAACACTTGAAGAGATGAAGAACATTGCAGTAGATGTAGAGGCTCATTTGTTGATCTGAAGGGCAAAGTTGAAGGAAGAAGAGATGAAAAACATAGATCCGGAGGAATCGACATCTCTAGAGGTAAAGCTTGACATTTTGGTAAGTGCAGTGGAAGAGATGATACAAAGGATCACCACAAGGAATGAGTATAATGTTCAAGCCCATGGCTCGCTAATTGAAGAAGAACAAGTTGCTGATCCAAAACATCTTCTTTCTTATCCCAGTTGTCATAGATCTGATAATGATTGTTTTGTAGATCATCTTGGAGAAGAGAGATCTGTTGATATGACATGTATGCTTGATGATGTGTTTTATACTGATGATTTGCCTCAGTTTGACCAGTATGATGACGATTATGTTCTCCAAACAGAAGCTAATCTTGCAGACAAATCAGTAGCTAGTTTGTGGAAGGAGGAAGTTCACTTTCAACAGCTCGAATACATTGATCAACCGATGCATATCAGCTACGGAAATGATGAGGAAAGTGCAGCAAATTTTGAAGTAAGTGAAGGATCTTTGCCTTTTTGTTTTGATTCGTTTCAGTTCATCAGAGACAACATTCATGCAATCCGAAATCAACTATCTACAAGTCTTGATCTGGACCATCTTGACGGCAATGAAAACCTTGTTCAAGACTTCTCATATCCAGATTTTCAGCCCCTGAATGCCATTGATTATTAAGTTGCAGAGGAGGACTTGGAAGCTGGCACATACGATCAAAAGATGCAAGATGATTCCATACCTTTTTGTTTTGAATCATTTCAGTTTTTGAAGGGTAAATTGCATAGTATATCTTCAAATGAGAAGCTTGTAGAAAATCATGTAATCTCATCAGAAACAATAGAAAATGGGTTGCAGAAGTCTTTAAGAGTTTTTCATGATCCAATAGCTGATGTGTTGGATGATGTCTGTAGTCAAATTCTTTCTCCATTGACCATATGTAAGCTTGAAATGTGTACTGATACAAACTTGATCCGGCATCCGGTCTCTTTGTCATTTTCAGCAGGAGTCTCATCACAAAGCTCAGATCAAATTTTTCATTCATGGTATGAGGAGAGGAAAAGTAATCCATTGGATGAGCTAAGTCCCAGTGTGCATGAATTTCAAGATCCTTATGCAATTTTTTTGGAGGCGGATAGAGAATCCATAGTATTCAACGGATCTGTTCACAAGTTTTCATGGGAGTTTCCTTTCAGTAGTTCTCTCTTGTTGTTCATAAGCAAGCACTTGCGGAGAATTCAAGTAGCAGCCAGGATGCTTACATGGTTGCATTGGTTGTTCCATTTCACTTGATATGGCGGTGAAATAGAACAATTAGAGTAGGTTTTGATGAATAAGTTCAATTATGAGCGTCTTTTCCAGTCTGTCAATTTTGTTTTAGTTTTCAGTCTTAGTTTTGATTCAAATTTAGGTCCTGAAATTGAGTCAAGAGTTTGGTTTTGGTTTTTCAAAGTTATTGACTCCATAGCCCAATGGACAAAGGCACTACCTGCTTTCCCAGAGATCTGTAGTTCTTGGCACCTCCAAGGAGCTACCATCCCCATTGGAGCTAATGTTGCTGTCGGTATTTTCATCCCTCCGTCAGTGATCAAATTCTCTTGTTGCATTGCATATTAGGTGTCTCGCCCAGTCAGATGCATTCCATTAGGAGCATGGATCATCTGATGGTAGTGGCTTGTTGTACATTTTCCCTCATGTCCTTTACCAGCTGGCCTATTTCCATTCATCAAGATCATCTGCAGTCACTTTTTGTCTTTAAATTTGCAAGAGTCATTTCTAGGGTTTCAGTTTCATTAGGTCTAGGGTTTTGTCAAAAAGGTCTTCAAAATTTTCAATAACTGTCAGCAGGCACATGAGGAGGTTGAATAAAGTTCCAGTACCAATAAATTTCATAATCGCATGCTCATAAATGTATTTTTCCTCAAAACCCTGTTTTGAGGAAAAACATAGTATTTTAGGTTTTTATGTATAATTTTGATGTAATTTAATGTGACTTGATGGATTTTTATGTAATTATGCTAAATTTTCACTCATAGAGGTAGATTCATCCATGAAAAGGTAGTTTACAATTGAATGAATCAGTTTCCTAGTTTTTAGAGGCAAGTTGTTCCACTGCCTACTTTTTAGTTTCTCAGTTTAGAATTTGTTGGAACAGCTCCTAAACTCACAAGCTCGACCCCTAGAGGCTAGGATGAGTTTTTGTTTGCCTATATCTTATGTTTTTTTAGTAATTAGCATAGGTTGGACTTTTGGGAATGCTTTGAGCATTATTTTACATTCATCTCTGCAGTTTGGCAAAGGAATAGACCAGGGTTTGCAACACTTTATGGGATTCTTGTGGCATCTTGATTTGGTATTGTGTTTCCTATTGTAATTGCAAGTTTTACATGTGATTTATGTAGGCCATTATCTCTCTTTGCTTCATCTTAACTAAATCAAACAAAGATTAAGGTAGAATCCATTGAAATTGCAGTGCTCTACCTAGGGTTTGTTTAGTTATTTATGTTTTCAGTTGTTTGAAGAGGATCCCTGAGACTTTCATGCCATATCCAACTCCTCATCAGTCTAAGAGCTCTCCATCTCACTCAATTTGAAGTACCAAACCATTTGCCTACCTCGCCCCATAGAGATCTCTGCAAAACTGAGCCTCATTCCCCAGACCCAAATCTGCCTTTCCATTTGAGCCAACAAAACATCATTAAATTCAATCAAAATCTTTTGCACACATACCTACCCTAAAATCAGTTTTCACATCAAGTCATCTCAAGCCTCATTGATCATTTTTTGCTGCGATTGACAAGCAGAGAGCCCTCTCCCGACCTGGTAGGGCTAGCTACCAGGTTAAGCGTGGTTTGATGTTGGCCTAGATTCTGCCTTTCTCAGCCTGAGGTAGATTTAGGCCCTAACAGGTGCAGGGGTTTGCGCTTCCTTCAATCACTCCATGGTTACAGGTATTTCTCCTCTCCTTACCAGTTTAAATGGTATATCTACAGGACTATTCTTACTTTCTTTGTAGTCTTGTAATGTTTTTCTCTTTCTCTCATGTTTTCTATAGGGGGCAACAAGTTTTTCGAACTCCCACATGACTAGTTAGGAGTGTAAGACTAATATTGCTCCACTAGGTGATCTATAGATTTATGATCTTGAGTTCTTCCATGAAATTTCGGTTAATTTTTTATTTCACTAAATAATAGGGTTTCATAATTCCAAAGCTAGAAGAGAGACAACCAAAATTCAGGATCTCTGAAAGGTAATGGGCCCTAGATCATCTATATATGTATTTTCTTTCCTTCTGTAGAATACAGAACCATTAGAACATAACAAACTACATTCTTTGGTGACTTAAAGGTTGGGTTTTGTGCCTCTCCATTTTCAAGATTTCTCTTGATTGGATACTTATGGCTAGGCTTTGGAGTGGACTCACACCATTATTTTTTGGTTTCTAGGCTTTGATAATTATAATTATTTGTTTTGTGAGATTTTCCAGGAATTTTTCTTCCTTCTTTGGAACAAAACTTTGGATGTTTATTCTTAAGGGGGGCATCCGAAGGGTTTTTTTACAGCCCTTGAGGAAACCCTATATAGTCATGTACATTTTAGGATTATAAATGTTATCGATTCTGTTTACTTTCCATCCTCGACAAGGGTTTTCTGTGGTAATTTTAATTACAGTAGAGACTCCTTTGTGTTAATCCCTGTTTAATTTAATAAAACTTTACATATTCTCACTTGTTTGTTACTTTTTCTGCTCTTCCCTAGCGAAACTAAATGAATAAATTGCAATTGAGGGTTTGTACAAGTGTTCTATTACTTCAATGGTTTTTATTTGATTTATTACTGTTCACTTACTTCCTTTAAGAATTCTCAGTTTGGAATTTATTATGCATGCATAGGCATCCCCCCCCCGCCCCTCATTTTTCTTATACCAAGATGGTTTACCAAATGTCACTGAAGATTTTCTTTACGGGTTCTTAATATATGCGAGTACAAAGTTATAGTTCTGGTATTGCGTAATTTAAGCGTAGTTTCTTTGTTAGTTTATTGGATTGTCCTATTACACACCTTCTTTAATGTGTGCTTAGACATGAATTTTTGGTTGCGTTGTTAATCTTATTTTATAGGTACTTCATGCTTCATTGGAATTTAGCTATTTGACACTGAATGGTTCCCTTGCATATTGCCTATGTTGTTATTATATTTTTCTTTTCTTTTCGGTGCCTAGAAAAGAGGCGAGACCTAAGCGAATTGGGACTTATTTCCTGCCCATAGGGTACTTAGAAAAAAACCTTTCAAGGTCTCAGACTGCTCTTTAAGAAACCTAAGTTTTTTAATCTGGAGCTTAACCAAAACCCATGTCCTAGTTTCTTTGGTTTTATTACTATAGAGTCTCAAAGCCTTTGTAATTCCAAGGAGAGTTCTAATTTAGGTATGCTTTACTCCCATTGATTACAGGGTTATAGTCCCTCTTCCTTGAACCTCCTATAATATTACAGTTACCAAAAGCTATTGTAATTCAAGCTATATTTTCATCCATTAAGCAGACAAATATAATACAAATTTAAATTGTACTGAACATAAACCCTTCTTATTCAAATTCGTATTATACAAAGTCATAAAGGAAAAAGTATGTTTCCAAAAATCAAAAAGCATCTCTATTTTAGCAACAATAATAAATTATCTTAACATATTCCATTATTCTACCACATTTATAGAATCTCATAAGTTATGAAAATAAATAGTTATAATAATCTATTTTTATCTATACTTGTCAAGAAAACTAAACTAGGAAAAGGCCACTCCTCCTTGCCAACGAGAACGACAATCACATATAGTTATCCCCTGAGCTTCTTAAATTCCAGAATATTCATTTCAACGGTGACCTATTAAGGTCAGTTCACACACATCAATACCTAGTTCAACCTAGAACTTATAGATTGTTATCTATCTTGGTGTTTCCACTGGATCAATCTAGCTTAAAAAATACTCCTCAGACAACGTCCTTCCACACCTTTCCGGTGCATTGTTCAAGTTATTTTTTCTCTCTCAAGATATCTTTAGCTTCTTCTTTTTTCCAACCCCTTGTTTTCCCACTGAGATCTTTGCACCGAGTGGTGCTCTACATCCCAGTTTAGGGTGGATGGTTGAGCGTTATGTGAGTGTGAGCGTGAACCTTAGATGGGTGAGTGTTAAATGTGATATGTGAGACATATTAGATGGGTGAGCGTTACATGTGATATGTGAGATGTGAGATATATTTTAAATTCAATTTTTTTATATTGTAAGTTTGTTTTTTATTAATAAAATTATGAACAATTTTTTTAGATAAAAGAAAGTATAATATACATATCACATTAAAATATATAACATATAAATAGTACTTATAAATCAACATCCATTTTACCATATAAATTAAGATAATGATTGCATAAACATCTTTAAATTTAATTAATAAATGGATAAAAATTTGATATTTACACTATATCAAGATTTTTAATCATGAATATTTACCATGGATATTATTAACTTATAAATATTATTTTTTACAATACCATGGGCCAGTACCCAAAAGAGAAAGATAGAGAGATGGAGGGAGAGAGGGAGAGAGAGAGAGGGATAGAGGGAGAGGAGGGAAGAAAATCATAATACCATGGGCTAATACCATGGTTTATCAATACCATGGGCTATCTATGTTTTTGATTAGTATGTTATGGATCTAGGCTTTTAATTATTCTGTTACAATACCATTGTCCAATACCATGGCTTATCAATACCACATGCCTAAAGAAATAGACGGGGGAGAGAGAATAAGATAGAGAAGCAAAGAGGGAGCGAGATAGACACAGAATAGAAGGTGGAGAGAGAGGGAAGAAGAAAGAGACACACAAAGACAAATACATACATAGAAGTTATATCTAGAAAGTCATGAATATTTTGGTTTTTCACTAAAATAGATGTATTGATTTTAGTGTAGTTCTTTATTTCTAATCCTATTTGATCACTTGCACTAGATGCATTGATTTCAGTGTATATGTTGATTTTTAATCCTATTTAATACCTTACATGTTGATTTCTATTCCTATTTGATTGCTTGCACTAGATGCATTGGTTTCAATGTAGATATTAATTTCTAATAGTATTTTATCGCTTGCACTATATGCATTTATTTTAGTGTATATGTTGATTTCTAATCCTATTTAATACCTTATACTAGATGCATTGATTTTAGTGTGATGTGGATTTCTACTCCTTTTTGATTGCTTGCATTGAATGCATTAGATTTAGTGTAGATATTGATTTACACTACAAGGAAAAGACCCTCTAGCGGAGGTTATAAAGGAGGTTTTTAGTGTTATAAAATTGGCCAAAATTGTAAAAAAAATATTTGCTACAACATCCATTTATGGTTGCAGAGGTTTTGGCGGAGCTTTTAATAGAAATTCAACACAACTAAAAAAAAAATGGGCGGTTCGAGGTTATTACGGATGTTTTTTTCATCGGTGCGCTACTCAGGATTTAACGCACTGGTGCGTACCTATAGCAGGCACTCCGAGGTGGTCGAAGGAGAATGCACCAGTCCGTTAAGGTATAAAACAACACCGGGTGTAGTGTTGGTGATACAACACAGGGGGTTGTTCTAATTGGTCTTGGGATTTGTGTGATGCCCATAGGTCGTATCAACGCACCGGTGCATTGACTTATAGAAATGCACCGGTGCGCAGTATCACACAAATGCGCTGAGATTTATAATTGGTATTGGTATTCGTGTGGTGCCCATAGGTAGTCCAAATCCACCAGTGCATATAGACACTTAAACGCCCCAGTGCACAGTATCACACAAATGCACCGAGATTTATAATTGGTATCGGTATTCGTGCAGTGCCTATAGGTCGTACAAATGCATCAGTGCGTATAGACACATAAATGCCCCGGTGCATAGTATCACACAAACGCACCGAGATTTATAATTGGTATCGGTATTTGTGCAGTGCCCAGAGGTCATCCAAATGCACCAGTGCATAATTGCACATAAACGCACTGGTGCGCAGTACCGCACAAATGCACCGATATTTTTAATTGGTTTTGGTATTTGTGAGGTGCCCATGGGTCGTAGAAACGCACCGGTGTACAGTAACTGACACACACTGGTTTCCATTTTGTATTTTTTAGAAACATCGACTTGTGATAGTGCAATTATTGTGATTGTTTTAAATTCATTATTCATCAAAAGTCGACACATCTTATAACAATATTTTTATTAATTAAATTTTTATTAATGCATTTGAATGTGATTTTTGGACTAATTTGTTATATCATATCATAATTATTGTGGTTTTTTAAAATTCATTATTCATCAAAATTTGACACATATATATCTTATAAAAATATTCATATGAATTAAATTTTTATTGGTGCATTTGAAAACGAAAATGGAGAATGCAATAGAATAAATTAAAACATATATATATATATATATATATATATATATATATATATATATATATATATATATATATATATATATATATGAATAATTCATTCTTTGTCATACAAAATGGGACAGTTATTGGTATCCCTTTGTCTTTCAATTAGAACACTATGTCCATTACATTAAAGAAAATGTCTGATTTCACAGACATATTTCAAAAAATACAACACCTTACTTTGATATCCAAACATAGTGATCATCATTCTTCACTTGAACTGCTATCACTACTAGAGCTACTACCATGACTTGGGTTATTTTAAGGAATGTTTTGTTTACGGTGTTGATTTTTTTCTTCTTCTTCACCTTCCATCTAAAAACATAAAAATAAACTGTGATGAGTGTATATACATTGGTGAGAATAATGAAAATTGCAATATTAAATAATATACATCAATGTAAATCGAAAAGAAATGACGTACCATTGCAACAATTGACTCATAAACTATACACATTCTTTCAAAACCATGTAACATGCCATATTTCAAGATTTCATTTGTTGGCGCAGTTCCATACTTTGTTTCCTGCAAGTTTTATACCCCATAACAAATCATATATTTAATATAAAAGACTTATTTTTTCTACTAATTACAGACAGAGCTAAGTAAATCAATATTGATAGATGCTTACAAATTCCACAATTAAGTTCTGATATGCCAACATATACTCACAACCCATATTTAACTCAATTTCAATCAATTCCTCTGATGGTTCTTCTTTGTATGTTAGCACCTATTTGAAGACATTCAATGATAATCTTTTTAAAACAACTTAAAAAATACAAAAATGAAATCTAGTTAAGTTGTTATAAGGAAGTAACAATTACTCACAAACTTAGATATCAATCCATTTCTTCCTTGTCGTCCTGTTTTATGTGCTGAATGGATTCCATTTTCTTTTCTTTTCTGCAAGAAAATACTTGAAAAATAATATTTAATGATAAATTGTTTATTTATTGTACCTGATGATCGAAAAATTCAATGATTACATATTACATTTGAAGCACGTTGTTGTTGAGATGGCTCCTCCCGTGATGCAATTTTTTCCATTTCTTTGACCATATCCTTGTACACCTTTTTGGACATTCCTACTGGCATATTTCTGATATCAGCTCGTTCATCTTTTGATATTTTCATAATCTCCCTAAAAATGTAACATGACAATAAAATATTTAATTCTTATATTGATATATGAAAAGTAAATATAAAAAAAGTTATATTTATAAATAATTCTAGACAAATATTTAAAGGAATATTACTTTTTCATTCCTTCTTTTTTGTTGTTGTGTGTTTTTGCTATTAAAAGTCTGACATGTCTCATTGACGAATTCTCTGGAAACTCTTCCTGTATTTTAGAAAAAAATTGGTTCTTGGAATTATTGGATTGGTTTTTGTATTGTAAGTGGAAATAATGTCTATACATTCATTCCACTAGATCCCTCAAACTTTTGTAAAATATTTTCCCCTTTTTGTTAACCTCCAACACCACTCCAGATGAGCTAAGGAGCAATTCATTTTCATTTGCATGTTCTATTTTTTTTTATTTTCTTAGAACAACATTCCTTTTCTAAGTTGTTGGTCCCTGTAGAACATTAAACAAATGTCAATTAATAGACTATTTGACACATGTTATCTAATAATTTTAATTATATTATTAATGAGAACTAAAAAAATAAACTCATATTGGATCGATGGTATTTTTTCATTCACCTGATTCATCCTTTTGCAATTTTTCAATCAAGATTTTACGCTCCTCTGATCCTAGATCAGAATAATATTATCGAGCTTCGTTATTTTGTGGCTCTGCATGATACACAGTAAACAATACATATTAGTTAAACTTACATATAGTTCAAAAATAATATTTTTTGTAAAGAATTTACAAAGAACTTGCATTTTTTGTTTTTCTTGATGTGTTATCAGTATTTTTGTTACTTGATCTCTTATTAGCCATTTCTTTATCAATCTCAAACCTGTACCATATCATTCATTAATATATTTATAAATAAATTGTCAACTTTTCAAAAAAAAAAAAAATGTCAAGTAACTAGTGCGCCATTGATGGTTCACGTACCGACGCTAGTGCGTGGGTGTCTTAGAAACGCACCACACAAATAGTATAATAGACCGTACAGTGCTTTATGTCAACAAGGAGCACTGGTGCGTTACATGTCAATCACTGCACCAATTAACCATGACTAAATAATAAAAAATGTCCAGTGTTAGTTTTTGTAGCATAAACCGATGCCATATTTTACATATAGTGCACAGATGAAAAAAATTTGTTTTTTTATTTTTTATCACATTACTTACACGGTGTGCTTGTACAATACAAAGCATCGGTGCGCTAGGTTACGCCAGGCACACCGATGAAAAAAAATCTATTTTTTTTAAATTCACACAAGGGCCGACATGGATTGGGATCCGACTATGCAAATCGTCCCGTCGGTTGGATGTTTTAGGTCTATATTTAGCAATAAAAACCCTATAAATCTAAATTGAAAAGCTCTAATTCTGAAATCACAGAAAGAGGGAGAAGAAAGGGTAGAAAAAAAATAATGTAAGGTTTGTATTTTTTTTTTTTTTCGAAACAAAACATTCGCGGCGCGCCATAATGAAATAGTGCACTGACTGCATATTTTACAAATGGCGCACTAAGGAAAAATATATATTTTTTTAATTTTTTATCACAGTACTTGCGCGGTGCACTTAGGTACACAAGGCGCATCGAAAAAAAAAAAACTTTTTTTTCGTAAATTTACGCAAGGGCCAACATGGATTGGGATCCGACTATGCAAGTCGTCTTGTGGGTTGGATGTCTTAGGCTTATATTTAGCAATAAAAACCCTATAAATATAAATTGAAAAGCCCTAATTCTGAAATGACAGAAAGAGGGAGAAGAAAGGGCAGAAACAAAAAGAATGTAGGGTTTGTTTCTAAAATGGATTTTTTTTTGCGAAACAGCACATTCGTGGTGTGCCATAATGAAATAGTGCACCGGTTCCATATATTACATATGGCGCACTAATAAAAAAATATTTTATTTTTTTATTTTGTATCATTGTACTTTCATGGTGCGCTGGTATAACAGAGCGCACTGGTGTGCTATGTTACATAGGGCGCACAAAGGAAAAAAAAATGTTTTTTTTCTTTTAATTCACGCAAGGGCCGACATGGATTGAGATTCGACTATGCAAGTCTTCCCATGGGTTGGATGTCTTATGAATATACAAACCCTATAAATCTAAATTGAAAAGCCCTAATTCTGAAATGTAGAAATTATATGCACTAAGCATGCATATGTCAAAGATCCACCTGATCTCACACTATTTAACTTTATGCAAGATACTAAATCTATTCCACTTGTTAATCTTTTTCGGAAAAATTAGTTGCACACACATGTGAAGCAGAAACAAAAATATTCAATCACACATAACACAGTTTTTAACCGGGAAAGCCTGAAGCTGAAAACCCCAACTATATATTATGTAACATGGAGATCATATGACAATCTCATACAAACATACAAAGCTTATCACAAGCTCTCAGTACAGTACAACCGTCATACACTATACAAGCCTAATCTTGCAAATCCATGCACCGATCTTTGCCACCTGCTAGCCTGCCTCCACTGCGCAATATCTGCTGAAGAATAGCTCTAAATGAATTCGAATTACTCTTGGATTGACTGCGCAATCCTCATTGGCATCTCCACTAAGTGTTGGATGCAATCAATGCATCACTATAGTCACAACAGATAGTCTATCTTTCCCTTTCACCTATCTCTCCACTGGTCTCCACTGAAACTGCCATGCACTGTAGTTAACTAATGTATTCTTCAGTTGATTAATGAGTTATTGTTTGTGAATTAATTAACTAATTAATTCACTCCACTCTCACTAGTGTATCAATCAGTTAGACTAGATACAACTAGCTCAACTGGGTCTAACTGAGTTAAACTAAATACAACTCCATAACTACTTCTTCCAATTGTGTCATAACTCTGCCACTTGAGTTCTAACTAAGTCCTTCATGCATTAGCTCCAGTAAACCCTCAGGAATAACGTAATTCCTTCTGTCATCTGCTATGCCACATTTGTGCACTGAACTGAAGTGCTCCAAGAGAACAAGTTGTTGTTTAGAGTCTGATTATTATTAAGAGCTAATAATAATCGACATGCATCTATTTTTGGATTGACGATCTATAAATAGACTTCGCCCAATATTCTAAAAATAGGACTACATTTATTTTTCCAACTTGATCAACCATCCACAAATAGCATCCTGCCATACCGGAAATATGATCGACATAGTCTAAAAATAGACTTGCGCCAAAAATAGCATGTAGGCCCACTTAGTGAAGGCGACTCTTTTCACTAAGCTCATCATCTTGTTGAATCTCAACACTCCCTCTCAACAATATAGGGATTATCCTTCACCTTGATCCTGCCTCTATGGTATTCGAATTTTCTCTAGTGAGTGCCTTCGTCGGAATATCTACATACGATCCTTCGTAGGAATGTCTTGAAGCAACATGATCTACTACACATTCTCGATATGATGATATCGGATATCAATATGTTTAGATCTATCATGAAACATAGGATTAACCGAGAGTTTAATGAAACTTTGATTATCACAATGGATCATTGTAGGATCTAAATGTGAACCGAACAAACCAACCAGGATCTTCCTCATCCAGATAGCCTCACATGCAGCTTGACTTGTTGCCATGTATTCTGCTTCCGCTGAACTAAGTGCCATGGATCTTTGTTTCATGCTATACCAAGAAACTGCCATAGATCTGATACTGAAAATCCCTCTTGATGTGCTCTTTCTGTCTATTGGGCTGCCTGCCCAATCTGCATCCGTGAAGCCATGAAAATTCACCTCATCTTTCTGTCTGTACCATAAAACATACTCCGATGTGCCCTTGAGATATCTTAGGACATTCTTGCCTGCCTTCCAAAAGAGCTTGGTAGGCTTAACCATCGCTTGTGAAAGATGGTTCACCGCATAGCATATGTCTGGTCTTGTATTAACTAAATACATGAGCGAACCCACCAACTGTCGATAAACAGTGGCATCCACTACCTCTGTCGATGTAGCATCCTCTTTCTTCCAATTTTCTGGAAGAGGAGTGTCGATAGGCTTGCAGCCTTGCATGTGAAACTTCTCCAGTATCTCCTGGGCATACTTGCCTTGAGACACAAACAGTTCACCTTCCCGCTGCCATATTTCCAATCCAAGGAAATAATGAAGGAGGCCTAAATCCTTCATCTCAAACTCCTTTGCAAGATCAGCCTTGCATGAGTGTATCAACTGCTTATCACCTTTTAGTATCAAATCATCAACATAAAGTACAATGATAAAAAGCTTACCCTCAACCTCAATCTGGTACAGGTTTGAATCCGCCTCACTCTTGGTGAAGCCAAGTCTAGTGAAATAGCTGTCGATCCGAGTGTACCAAGCACGAGGTGCTTGTTTTAGCCCATACAACACTCTTTTGAGCCTGCACACATGCGACTCGCTGCTGAAGATCTCAAATCCTTCAGGCTGCTCAATGTACACCTCTTCCTCAATGATCCCATTAAGGAACACAGTCTTCACATCCATCTGATGAATGTGCCAACCCATCTGTGCTAAGAGAGCAAGGATGGTCCTTATGGAAGAATACCGTGCGACAGGTGCAAAGGTTTCTTCTGAAGTCGATCCTTAATGTGAGAAGCCCGGGCAACAAATCTTTCCTTATACTTCTCGACGCTCCCATCAATAGATTTATTTACTTTTTAGATCCATCTTGATCCCCCTCTGACTGATTTCCCCACCGGCCTTGGAACAATTTCCCAAGCACTGTTTCTGACAATGGAGTCATACTCCTCCACCATGGCATCTAACCATGTGGGCTCATACACTGTTTATTCGAAATAAGATGGCTCTGTCATGATACACTTGCTCATAAAAGCCATGTATTCATTAAATCAGTTAGGTGACTATCTCTGTCTGCGCTATGATGTAGGGACTCCTACATTCTATGCCGCATCAAGCTTCGGTCTCTCAGCTTCTGTGGTACGTTTTCTGCCTTGTATGATGTTTGGTTCTGCATGAGTGGACTCCTCCACTCCATGAATCTCCTCATGTGGCTGATCCACATCCAGAGGCTCATCTTTGGGAATAAGAAGTTCCTCCTCCGCATGCAAATGTAGCTCCTTCTCAAGAGACAACTGCATGGCTTTCACCTCATTGAATTTTATATTCCATCGCATAACAGTCATCCGACTGTTTGGAAAATACACACGATAGTTATAGGTTGTTTCTGTGTACCCCACAAATATCCCAACTTCTGCAGTCGGCTCCAACTTCTTCTTGCCATCCTTCATCACATGAATGTAAATAGGTGAGCCAAAAATCTTCAAATGAGAAATATCGGGCTTCTTACCAGTAAAAGCTTCCTCGGGTGTACTCATGCCAAGTACTCTATGAGGACAATGGTTTTGCACATAAAATACAGTGTTTCATGCTTCTGCCCACAAGTGCATCAATAGGCCCTGATCATGTAGCATCGCTCATGCAACACCCACGATCGTTCTGTTCTTTCACTCCGCGACCCCATTCTGCTGTGGGTTATGAGGCGCTATGAGTTCTCTTCGAATTCCTTCTTTGCTACAGAATTCTTTGAATTCGCCCGAGATGTATTCACCACCATTATCTCTCCTTAGAGCTTTCACCTGCTTCCCCGACTCCTTCTCCACCAATACCTTGAACTCACAGAAATTTGAGAATGTTTCACTCTTCTTCTACATGAAGAAGATCCAGCATCTACGAGAAAATTCATCAACAAATATCACATAATATCTGTGTTTCATTGTTGAAGCAACCGAGAATGGTCCACACATGTCTGTGTGAATTCTCTCCAGGATCACTGAAGCACGGTTCTCCTTCTGATGAAAAGTGGTCTTCACAAACTTACTCATTGTACATCCTTTGCACTGATCTGACTGTGCAAGAGTACCCTTGGGAAGTCCAGTAGAAATTTGATGCAAAATTTTCAAAGTGCCATGGTGAAGATGGCCCAATATCCTATGCCATAACTCGCCCTCATCTCGGCTCACCACTTCTTCTGCTTTGCCCACCATTGCAGCGCAGCCATCTACCTCCAGCTTATAGAGATTTTTAATTCAAACCCCTATATTCTTGGTTTGACCCGTTGTTTTATGTTGAAGGAAGGCTTTTCCCTCACTGAAAACAACATCATAACCCCTGTCTTCCAGCATTGCGACTGAGACCAAGTTCTTCTTCAGACATGGAACATGCATGACATTCTTCAACAAGAACGGATTACCGGACTCCCTCTTAAAGGTAATGGTCCCAATTCTAGTCGCACTGTACCTACCATCATCGCCCATCTCTATATGCATCTGGAGGTCCTTCTCCTCGAAGTCACTGAACAACTCTTTGTCTCCCGTCATATGGAAAGACGCACCACTGTCAAGATACCACACCGATCACATGCAGCTTGAAACCAAGCATGCGATCAAGGAAAAATCCAGCTCAAATTGTGAGGCTAAGGCCTCTCCAACTGCAGATCCAGCAACCTGCTTATTCTTCTTCTTCTGTGGACAGTTAGTGGCAAAATTTCCATGCTCGTGATAGTGAAAACACTTCACTTTGGACAAGTCCTGCTTCTTGCCTTTAGCACTGGATTTTGAAGAATATTTCTTCCCCTTCCCTTTCCCTATTTTGGGAGCCAAAGCGCAATTCTCTTCATCTTCATTCTTCGATGAAGATCCATCCCTGGTACCCCGCCTTATCTCCTCTTGCACAAGATCCGACCAAATTCGCTCCCATCCTGGCAGTTTCTCCCGTCCATTGACAGAGTCTTCGTAGCTATGCCAACTCTTCGGAAGCTGAAGGAGAGCCAAGCTCACCAAGTCTTCTTCATCAACAGTAACCCCCACACTTCCCATCTCATCCTTGCAGTGGACAAACTTCGTGAGGTATTTTGGAATACTGTCGTCTTTCTCCATTTTTATTTTTCTAAGCTTGTCTTTAAGTGCCAACTTCCTCTGGTCACTTCTAATTTGGAACAAGTCTATCAAAGCCTTCCACATTAGGAATGGAGTGGCTTTCCCGTGAAGGCTGGACACAATATGGTCCTTCACACCTTCCAACAGAATCCTCCTCGTCTTTGTAGTCTTCTTTTGCCATGCATCAAGTAATGCAGCATCGCTAGATCCGGGCTTAGGAACATCGCTATCGATGAACTCCTTCAGCCCATTATCCTCTAGCACTGCCTCCATCCTGTCCTTCCAAGCTATGTAATTCGAGCTCCCATCAAGGGCACACTCCAATATCAACCCTTTGAAAGACATTTCAATGTATACTCGATTTCTGCACCAAGAATTTTATGTAGCAAATTCGAATTGTCCACCAGCACAAACTCACTTCACAATTGCAATATTCAATCAATAATGCTCTGATGCCATGTAGAAATTATATGAACTAAGCATGCATATGTCCAAGACCCACCTGATCTCACACTATTTAACTTTATGCAAGATACTGAATCTATTCCAGTAGCTAATCTTTTGCGGAAAAATTAATTGCACACACATGTGAAGCATAAACCAAAATATTCAATCACACATAACATAGTTTTTAACCGGGAAAGCCTGAAGCTGAAAACCCCAACTATATATTATGTAACATGGAGATCATATGAAAATCTCATACAAACATACAAATCTTATCACAAGCTCTCAGTACGATCCTGATCGTCATACACTATACGGGCCTAATCTTTGCAATCCATGCGCGATCTTTGCCACACCGCAGCCTACCTCCCGCTAACGATCTCTCTTGAAGAATAGCTCCGAATGAATTCGAGTTACTCTTAGATTAAGCTGCGCCGCAATTCTCATTGGCATCTCAACGAGTGTTGGATGTAATCAATGCATCACTATAGTCACAACGAGATAGTCTATCTTGCCCTTTCACCTATCTCTCCATGGTCCTCCTTTGACACATGCATGTCTTGTAGTAACTGATGTATTCTTCAGTTGATTAATGAGTTATTATTTATGAATTAATTAACTAATTAATTCACTCCACTCTCACTAGTGTACCAATCAGTTAGACTAGATACAACTAGCTCAACTGAGTCTAACTGAGTTAAACTAAATACAACTCCATAACTACTTCTTCCAACTGTGTCATAACTCTGCCACTTGACTTCTAACTGAGTCCTCCATGCAATAGCTCCAGTAAACCCTTAGGAATAGTTTAATTCCTTCTGTCAGCTGATGTGCCACATCTGTGCACTGAACTGAAGTGCTCCAAGAGAATAAGTTGTTGTTTAGAGTTTGATTATTATTAAGAGCTAATAATAATTGACATGCATCTATTTTTAGATTGACGATTTATAAATAGACTTCGCCCAATATTCTAAAATAGAATTTCATCTATTTTTCCAACTTGATCAACCATCCACAAATAGCAGCCTGCAACTTCTGAAATATGATCGACATGTCTAAAAATAGACATAGTCTAAAAATAGACTTGCACCAAAAATAGATTGCGGGCCCACTTAGTGAAGGCGACTCTTTTCACTAAGCTCATCATCTTGTTGAATCTCCACATGAAATTACAGAAAGAGGGAGAAGAAAGGGCAGAAACAAAAAGAATCTAGGGTTTTTTTTTTCTAAAAATGGATTTTATTTATTTATTTTGTTTCTGAAAACTGCAGAAAAAGTAAAAAAAACAATAAACTTTGATTTTGTTCTTTTACTGCATAAAAAAAATGCAGAAAAAGTAAAAAAAAAATAGTAAACTTTGATTTTTTCTTTTACTGCATAAAAACAACTGCAGAAAAAGTGAAAAAAACCAATAAACTTTACTCACATCATTTGAAATTCTATGGTACAAGGTTTGAATCACCAGAGGTTTGGAATTCTAATTGTCTAAATACTTCTGTTCGAACGTATTTCCCTGCTCCACAATGCTCTCGTGCTATGTTTGCTCTAGATATGTATCCTGCAAATCTTTGGCGGATTTTTTTTGCAAAAATAGTGAAATAATGAAAAGTGTTTAGTATTTAAAGATATGTTTTATGAAATTAGATTTTTGAAAATATTTTTCCACCCAGTTTTCAATTTATCGCTTTTTTTTCATTTAAAGAAAATAGAGTTGCGTTTTTTTATTTGTGGTTATTTGTCACTGGTGCGTCCCTTAATCGAACCACACTGGTGTGTCTGGGTATAAAACGACACCATTGTGCATTACCAAAAACGCACCGATGCGGTTATCTGTACATTACGCATCGAAATTACATTTAGGTGTGTGCACCAAAATTTATTGTTTTTTTGCTCAAATGTAGGGAGAAAATATCATATATTATATGGAATGGACAATTATTCAAAATCCAGCTCGTTCCATAATATTTCTCAAATTCCATCGTGAATTTATCCCTATCCCTCTCGAGATGTAATATTTACTTTAGATTTGTTTTATATTTTCACCATCTAATTGAATTTATGTTTTTTATCCATGCAGTTAATCATGCATAGCTTAATTAAATTTATAATGTATACAAATTTGTAGGTTCATGTAGATTCAACATCGAGTTCAGATGCACAAAATATTCAAACTGCTCCAAAACATCGGAAGTTCTTATCAGGAGCTGCATACCGCAAGGCGCATTTGGTAGATGAAAATGGACAACCGCTTCACCCTGCCAATTGTAACAATATTGCATCTTCTAGCCATAATCTCGGGACAATGATGATAATTATAATTATAATTGTTTGGTATATATATTGATTAATATGTAATTATTTCAACGTCAAAACAATTTATAATCATGCAATATTGTCAAAGTGTTTACTCATTGATATCATATATTTTGCACTAATCATGTTCAAATATTTTTTTTTAATTATTAGGATTCTAGTGATGATGAACGACCTACGTACCATCTTTTGTTGCACCCCACGACAATCTCAAATCGAGAGAAGGCTGAATTAAGAGAAAAAATCGGAGAGGAACGATACTTAGAATGGTTGAATCAACCACTGATTCAATTCCCGCTACGTCCAGGTTCACCAATTAGGAATGACTACAGCAATAGTAGTTCTTCAGAAGTTGACAATGGAGGCAATCAAATAGAGGTTGGTATGGGTGATTAAGGGATACGACTGCCATGGAGACAATGTTGTTAGATGCTTTCCAAAACGATGATCAGCTAGGGGATGATGCTCATATTGCTAACACCTTTTTCGAAAGCCTTAAATTTTCTTCCACCACCCCTCTCTTTGGACCTAGTGGCCAGTCAAAGTCTACCCAGTTGGGGACAATGATGTTACTGTACAACTTGAAAGCAAATTTTGGCTTGTCGAATGCATGTTTCTCGGAACTTTTGATGTAAGTTACCATAAAGTACTCCCTTATATAAATTTGAAATATAATCAGTACACTACAATGAACATTACAAATGGTAAATTTTATGAATGTTAATAATTATATCGAAATTAATGTACATTTATTAATATATTTTTCCATGATCACCAACTATAGGTTATTCAAAGATAAGGTTCTTCCGAGTGATAATGTCTTGCCCGGTAGCTATGAAGAGGCAAAGAAATTTTTGAAAATGTTGGGTGTTGAGTACATATCATATCATGCATGTCCAAATGATTGTATTCTATATAAAGGATAATACGCAGACAAAGAGATGTGTCTGAAATGTGGGCATGACAGGTATGATAAATAAAAAAAGAAGGGTAAATCACATACTGGTCCTCCTTTTAAGATATTGAGGCACATGCCTATAGTAAGGATTCAAAGGCTCTTTCGTTGCAAAGAATTAAGCTATGTTGCGGGGGATGGCACCTCACAGAGTGAGTTGGGATTTATGTGAATCCCAACTGATTCAATAGCCATGAAGGATATAGAGGATACATGGCCTGAAAAATTCAAGGATGAAGTACGAAGTCTATGACTCAGCATAGCCATGGATGGCATCAACCCATATTCCCTCCAGAACACCAACTATTCTATTTGTCCTGTAGTAGTGATCAATAAAAATATCCCCCCATGTTTTTCCATGAAGAATGAACATCTTATGTTGGCTCTCATAGTCCCTGGTAGAAGACAAGTGAAGAATATGGATGCCTACTTACAACCTCTGGTAGATGAATTGAATGAATTATGGGATTGGATAAATGTATACGATGTATCAAGACCCATCACAATAGAGAGGAGTTTTACGTTGCATGGCATATGTGCTTACACGACACATGATTATCCAGGCTTAGGAGTTTTCACTGGTAAATTACATGTTTAATTTATTGATTTGTTTATATACGTAACAATATTCTTTCACATATTAGTTATTTAATTCGTTGTAATATTTGTTCTAATCTTCATGATATTCTTTAACGTGCCATGCATATTAATTAATGTATACAAATATAATATTGCAGGTCTTGTAACAAAAAGGTATTTTGGATGTAAATGTTGTGGACCTTCTCTGAAAGCTACATGGTCCAAGGACCTACGAAAGCCAGTGTATGATTTCTCCAAGGTATTCCTACCAGAAGAACACCCTTACAGAAGAATAACATCCGCTTTCAATGGTAAACGAGAGAGAACTCAAAGGCCTCCAATAATGACACCAACTGAATGGCTTAGAGCATATGAGAGAGAGAAGGAGAAGGTGTTCATAGAAATGTTCGGTTCAAATGGGGATCCTATGTTCGATGATCTAGATTTCTTCGACACCTATGTTGAGAAATTGCCCATTGGGATGAAAAGGAAATCTATCTTTTATGACCTCCCATATTGGGAGCATATTAAGACTACCCACTTATTAGATCCCATGCATATATTTAAAAATGTTTCATCTTATTTATGGAGGTACATATCATCGAAACAAAGTGACACATTGGTTGTTAGGAAAGATCTTCTAACTTCAAAAACTAAAAAGAAACATTTGCCAAGACGATTAGAAAGTATGGGATCAGAGGCAAGCTTTGGTCCCTTTAATTCATGGTTTTTCAAAGAAGGTGATGTCCCATGGATTTTAAAAAATGACGATATATATTTGGCAAAGGAAATTATAATGGATGTGAGGGTGCCAACTTCATATGGGTCTTCACTAACGCGCTGCTTCACCGTGGATGACCATTTGTCGGGGTTGAAATCGCATGACCATTTGAATCTTCTAAGAGTACGTATAATGTCAAAAGCATGATTTTATTATTTGCTATATTAATAAATTATATCCCATGTGGGGATCATAAAACATAACTAATTTTGTATATTATTGCATGTGTTTATAACTTTGCAATGTCATTATCCTTTGTTCGTGCGTGGGTGTGTGAAACATGAATTCCCTCAAGATCTAGGATGTGCCATATCTAAATTATCTGCATTTGTACGTTGGATCATGTCAAAGGAGATTCATGTGGCTAGCATTCCACGGTGGCGTCAAGAGATAGTTGAGATTTTTTTTATGTTTGAGAAGGAACTGCCGACGAGTTTCATGGACTTACATGTTCATCTTCTAATCCACCTAGTAGATGAGGTTAAATTAAATGGGGTGGTTTCTTGTCATTGTATGTTCTTCTTAGAGCGGTACATGAAGAAATTGAAAGGTTTTGTTCGACAAAGGGAAAAACCCGAGGGTTCTATGGCAAAGGGGTACATATCCTATGAATCTTTCTATTATGATAGTGAGTACATCAAGTAGATCAACAACAGACCAGGTGCGGTGATTTGGGACGATGAAAGGGATGAAGAAAAAAGAGAAGGGGAGTTGCTCTAAACGAGTGGAAAAAAACGCTTGATAAAAAGTAAGCGACTTATAATTTTTCAAATTTACAAAAATTAGTTAATATTCATGTTGAACTTCGATATAATGTATATTTTGATCTCTAAGTACTATATAATGTTGGTTTGATTTCATCAGTGAATGCAGAAATTGAAGCAATCAATCAATTCGTTCTTTATAATTATGAAGTGACACAACCGTGGGTCGCTTTGTATGAACAAAAGAGGATGAAATGGGATAGTGACAGGAAAGAATTCAAACGGTTGAATGGTAGAAGTATGCCTTATCCCGATCATTTAAAAGAAAATATGCCAAAAATATGTCCCAAGAGTTGGGTTGCTGACCAAGTCAGAGAGAAATATGGTGCTACTGATCATTACACTCGTGCTGAAGAGGATGCACTAAACGTAGGGATTGGGTGCAGCAACTCGGTAATAATATTTTTAATTTATATGTAAATTTGAAACTTATATTAAGACATCTACATTTCATATTTTAACTGTTGGGTTATTATAAGACACATGACACTATGATTTTTTTAACTTTTTTATAATAGGTGCATTTGTTCCCATCTATGTGGGCATACAGACACCATTTTTGCACAGAAAATGCTGATGCTGGAAACATCACACAAGACTGTGGAGTGGAAGTCGAGTTCGATCAATCTAGTCGATCTAGCCACCGTGATCAAAACCTAGTATGAGGGACGTTAGGTTACATCGGAAAGATACAAGAGATCATTGAAGTGGATTTCTCTTCTTTCCAATGTGTTATTTAGGTGCAAGTGGTGGGACACCTAATCAGAATAATGTAAAGGAATATTGCGATAGTAGGTTGATATGTATCAACTCTAGAAAGATGTGGGATGAAGCTAATGAGCCCTATGTTTTCCCTAACACTGCAACAAGGTGTTTTTTAACCCAGAAGTGTTGGATAGGGATTGGTGGTTCGTATTGACACATGACCCTAGATCAAAACATATTTTTGAGAACAATAGTGTTATCATGCCATGCGAGCTGGAAGATAATGATGGGGATCATAAGAATCGAGAGTGATATGGTACATGTGTTATTTCATCAATATTTATACTTTTTAATATGAGTTTTTCAAAACATTATAATCTGTATTTTAAATTAATTGGTAATTTTCATTGTATTAATGTTAAAATAAATAATTCACTTGATAATTATTTGCAATTATGTTGATCTCAAAAACAATGGCGTACTGTATAAATTAGTTTTTTTTTTTTGTATCTAAGATCATAATAAAATAATGATCGTTCTAAAGTACATGAATTTATTAGCATTATTTTCTAAACTTTATTATGTTACAATAAATCATATTATTCTAGATTTATTATTTTACAATTATTTAAAATTTACAAATTTAAAATTTTAGTAAATTCATTTCACATTAATACAATTAAAATTTTACAAATCAGAATTACAATTACAATTACAATTTTACAATTTCACATACAATTACAATTACAATTTTAGAATTTTACATACAATTACAATTTTACAATTACAATCAATTCACAGTAATACAATTAAAATTTTACAAATATTTTACATACAATTAGAATTAGAATTAGAATTAGAATTTTACAATTTCACGTACAATTACAATTACAACTACAATTTTAGAATTTTACATATATACAATTACAATTTTACAAACTAAAAAATTACAATTACACTTAGAATTTTAGAAATTTACATATATACCATTACAATTACAATTTTAGAATTTTAAATACAATTAGAATTACAAATATTGTAATTTTACAATATCATGATCATTTAATATTAAATTAATTAATAAACATTACGTTCATGATAACCATCGTACAAACATCATATTTGACTAAAAAACACATTCAAAATCGCTAACATCATCGTGATCATAATCATCTAACAAAACACAATTAACATTATATATTAACATATTCATCACAACACAAACATCAAATATGCATCTCATGTCAAATAACTCATGCTATCATCATATACACATTAAATGCACATATCTAACATGACCTAACAATATACACATCATGATGATCACCAACATGTAGATTAAGTACAACTGCAACATGAACATAAAATACATGGACCATATATATATATATATATATATATATATATATATATATATATATATATATATAACTGAATAATGTTAAAAAAATACAATTGTAATATAAATGTCATGGATCAGCTGGTGGTAGTACAACATCAATATCAGTACTAGTGGAGGCCTGATCAGTTAATGGTGCAGCCTCGATGGTTGATGGTCCAGCCTGCTCATGATCATGAGTACTGATGGATGCTGCAGGTTGCTGACTGGACTTGGCCGATGGTCCAACCTCATCTCCATGATGACTGATGTTGGATGCTAGTGGAGGCTCATGCTCATTTGACGTGACGCGAGGTGAATGATCATGAGATGAAGATTCATTGCTCGTGGATTGTCCATCACCTACTGCGTCACGACCATGCCTATAACGTTCAACAGTCCTCGTTAGTCACGTAAAAGCTGTGGTAACTCCTACGACATGCTGCATCAGGCTGTACATGTCACGCGACATGCCTTTCCACATATGTAATAGTCTATCATCGGCCTCTATGTCTCTGTAATGAGCAGACCTGATGCCTGCCTCAACAATCAATGCATTGAGTTGGTCGCCCAACTCCATCTGGTATCTAGCATCATGTCGAATGCACTTAGCACCGACCTCCTGATGATCCTCGGCATCTGGCATGCCCTGATTATCATCAGGATCCACACCTATATCATGTGGTACTGGTGTCGTCATCTCCTCGCCATCAAAAGAGCCAATGTCTACAAAATATATACAAGTACACAACAATAATTACACAATTTCATTACACAATTTAATAAAAACAAGTTAAAGAACATGCTAGAATAAATTTAAATATATAAAACAGTAATATTACCTCTTTCATCTGGTGGCTCATCAGTTGTGAAGAGGATGTTGGCACACACTCGCCAATCCAAACCCGCATAAGGACAAGGGGCCATAATGAAGGGATGCTCATCAACACTGTCTAGCAACTCCAGTGCATCCTGTGATATCCTCGCAAAAAAATCAGTGTCACCCCTCTTGGGCATCATCTGTCCCCACATGTGCTTATGTGCCTCAAACATCGTCCTACGAGGCTACCGAAGAAAAGTAGGCCTCGTCTCTGGAATCCTCTCAAAAAATAAACAAAAAATCTCTGAAGCAAAAGGGAAGTTCACCCTCCCTTATGCATGGGCACGACATCTATCTAAGGTTGTACAGAATTGCTGCAAAAAAATGGCAGACCACCTGACAAGTCGTGGCTCCTGTACTAAAGAATCAACATAATATAGAAGCGGGAAACTAATGCGTTTCCCATCACTGGTGTTGTGCGAAATGGTCGAAATGATAAGTGAGAGACACTACACCTCCTCCCTACCAAATGCACCAATACGTAACTGACCTCCAGCAACCTGAAATGTTGCAGGAGACAGTACATTTTCTCCAACGTATCTTTGTGAGTAAACTAACTGACTCCCTGCCACACAGCCAGCTGGAACCTCTGGGAACAAGGGAAAATCCACCCCTCGCCTCGATAGCCCTATAATGAAGTATATATCCTCTTCAGTGGGCATGTACCACTGGTTGATACCAACCCGGAAAGCTTGTTGCTGGGCATTCCACCTTCGGATAAGATGTCTCAAAAACAAACTATGGCCCTTTAGGGAAGTAGCCTCCTCATAGAACTTGAGGAGGCCTACATACCTTAGGAGCCCCTGCGTAGCTGCTGTAATAGGGTGAGGGTATGCATCTCTCTCCCTCTCTCGTGCCTCCCACAGGAAAACCATGTTATATTGCTCTGCCTGTTGTTGTTGTTATTCCCCCTCTTCTCTCCTTTCATGTTTCTGAATGATCGACATATTAAACAACATTTTTTTATTAAATGAGACATGTATTTAGAAATATACATATATAAAAAATTTTGAAAACAAAATAAACAAACAGTCGGTGCACCGAAAACACAGCCACGCACTGGTACTGGTGCGTCTTTCTATGGAGAGCACTGGCCTCAGTGCACCTAATAATATTAAGTGCCCTGAGGATGGTGCTCCAAAAGAATTTATAGTGTACCGTTGACTATATACGGTGTCAGGAGGGTGGTGCGCTGACGAAACTCTACACCCCGGGGCGTATAGTTAAGTCAACGGACCGACCTCCTGCCATCGTGACATAGTGAATGGTGCGGCAAGGCCGCACTGTTGACCCAGGTGAAATACAGAAATCCATGCGCTGAAAAAAATAGCTGCCTCGAGGCTGCTATTTTGGTCAACGCACTGCGTCGTAGCTATTCCACTAGGTCAACGGTGTGGTCGGATAACCGACCGCACCGCACTTTTAAAAAAAAATTAAAATAACATGGCGTGCCTTCAGTACCGGCCCGGAACCGGTGCGGATACCGTTACCACTAGTTTACCAGGTTGCACTGTTGATAATGTGGAATAGCGACAACATGGTGCATTGATAAAATTACCAGCCCCGGGGTGGATAATTTAGTCAACGCACCGTGTTGCCGTTATTCCGCATTGTCAACGGTGCGGCCTGGTAAACGACCGCACCGCAATTTTTAAATTTTTTTAACATAACACGGTGGACCTATCGGTACCACCCCAGAACCGGTGTGGATATCGTTACCACCGGCTACGGTGCGGCCCGTAAATTTATAGGAAGCACCGCAAACTGGTGCGAGCCGAATGGCTCGAGCGCACCGCGCAACAAATTTTTTTTTTTTCCCTTTTAAATGGTTAATTTTAAGGTTATTTGAAATTCTAATCCGCTAGAAGGCTTAACTATGGAAAAACAAGAAAAATACCTGTGCATTTTCTCATCAAGGAGGCATATTAGCTATATAATTTTCAAAATAAAATTTGTCCACCATTTTGCAAAATTCAAGCTCGAGATTGGTGGGCAATGCACAGCAGCAGTGCGTGTAATGAGTACAATGGGAGAACCGATGTCAGTGCGGCTCAGACAAGGATAAATTGCACTGGTGATTGAGAGTTCTGTAGCACTGACAAAAGTGAAAAATGGGGTTTTTTGGCCGTAATTTTTTTTTATTTAACCCTATTCCAGTCCGCGGGATTTTATAGGCACACTAGTGTGTTTGGTTCATTCCACACAGGGCGGTTTCTGTTTCCGCGCGCTTTTTATGAAGCACTGGTGCAGACGATTTATAAAGCACCGATGTGCTACAATAATACAACGCACCAGAAGGGTGTGTACAGAGCGCACGGTGTCTAGTGTGGCAATGTTTTGTGCGGTTTTTTGGCCCTAATTTTTTTTGTTTAACCCCCTTCCGGTGCTCAGGGTTCTATGGACGTAACGATGCGTGTTCGTCATTCCGTGTCGGGCAGTTTCTGTTTTCGTGCGCTTTTTATGAGCCACTGGTGCAAATGCTTTGTAACGCACCGAGGCGCTACAGTAATAAAACGCACTAGGCGGGTGTGCACGGAGTGCACGGTGTTCGGTGTGCCAATGTTTTGTGCAGTCTTTTGGCCGTAATTTTTTTTTATTTAATCTTGTTCCAGTGCGCGGGATTTATGGGCACACCGGTGCATTTTTGTCATTCCGCACCGGGCGGTCTCTGTTTTCACGTGCTTTTTATGAGGCACCGGTGTAGATTATGTGTAAAGCACTGGGGCGCTACAGTAATAAAACGCACCGGCCGAGTGTGTACGGAGTGCACAGTGTCCGGTGTGCCAATTTTTTGTGCCTTTTTTTGCTGTAATTTTTTTTATATTTAACCCCGTTCCGGTTGGCGGATTTAATGGGAGCACTGGTGCATTTTCTTCATTTTGCACTGGGCGGTTTCTTTTTTCGTGCGCTTTTTATGAGGCACTAGTGCGGATGTGTTGTAAAGGCCCAGTGCGCTACAAAAATGAAACGCACCAAGCGGGTGTTACGGAACGCACGGTGTCCATTGTGCCAATGTATTGTGCGTGTGGGTGCTTTCTTGTGTTGAACGCACCGATGCGTTTTATGGTGATAAGTGCACCGTACGAAATACATCCGCAAACACCTCCGCTCGCCAACCTCCTCTAGTAACCTCCGTTAGAAACGGATGTCTGAGGTATTTTTATAAGGGTTCCTCAAAAACATCCACTAGAGGGTCTTTTCCTTGTAGTGTTATAATCCTATATGATCACTTGCACTAGATGCATTGATTTCAGTGTAGATGTCGAATTCTAATCCTAGTTAATACCTTACACTAGATGCTTTGACTTCAGTGTAGATGTTGATTTCTAGTCCAATTTGATTGCTTGCAATGGATGCATTGGTTTAAGTGTAGATATTGATTTCTAATCCTAATCCTATTTGATTGTTTGCATTAGATGCATTGATTTTTAGTGTAGATGTTGATTCTAATCATATTTGATTGTTTGCACTAGATGCATTGATTTCAGTGTAGATGTTGATTTATGATTTGATGCAACTATTTTTATGATGTACATTAATTTCAAAGTAATTAGATTAATAATGTGCATTGATTTTAGTGTAAGCACATCTCTTCCCCCTCCATCTATATCTCTAAACTCCCATTGTCTCTCCTGCTTTATCTCTCTATCTCATACCCCAAACTTACACACACTCTCTCCTTATCTCTCTCTCTCCCTCCCTCCATTTCCACTCCCTCTCTCTCTTCCTCTTCTATCTCTCTAACACTTCTCTCTCCATATCTATCTATCTCTCACTCTCTCCCTCCATTTTCCACTCCCTCTCTCTCTCTTCTCCTTCTCTCTCTCTAACACTTCTCTCTCCATATCTATATCTCTTCTTCCCTCTCTCCCCCCTCTATTTTATATCTCTATCTCACCCCCAAAACATCTTTATATCTCTATCTCACCCCCAAAACATACAAACTCTCTCTCATTCTCATTGTACACACATAAACATTATTCATGACGTGAATTGACTTTTTTTTTACAGTAATTCAACCATAAACACAATAATTGAATTTTCATCCTAAATAAAATATTCACTTACCCTAAATATCTTATTCTTAAAACTATAAACTATTTGTAATTGGCTCCATTCTTATTAGTCCATTTTCCATCATTCAACATTGTTAATCAATTTACATTCAAACATGGTAATAGAAATAACTAATAGGTGTGACAATATGAATAATAGAATAAAATAGTTTCAGATTGATCACAATGAAGATTGTTTGTAATTCCCTATATTCTTATATTCACATTTTCTATCATTCAACATTGTTACATTGTCACTTTGCACTTAAAATTTGTATTAGATCATTTTTCATCATTCAAGTTACTAAAAGTCTCTCTCATCTCAACAAACTGAGGTAAATAAGAGGTAAATAAGCAATGTTAAAGTTAAATTGGCCAAATTAACCTCAGATATTTAGCGTATTTAAAATTATCAAAATAATTATATGTTCAACCCAGCCTAGATCCATCTTAATCCCAGATCTATCAAGTGTTGAGAGAGAGAGAGAGAGAGAGAGAGAGAGAGAGAGAGAGATATGGAGAGAGTGTCTATGTTTGGGGGTTGAGACATAAAAATTTTATTTCATCATTTTTCATCATTCAAGTTACTAAAAGTCTCTCTCATCTCAAAAAACTGAGGTAAATAAGCAAAGTTAAGTTCAATTTGGCCAATTTAAAATGATCAAAATAATTATATGTTCAACCCAGCCTAGATCCATCTTAACCCAGATCTATCAAGTGCCGAGAGAGAGAGAGAGAGAGAGAGAGAGATAGATAGATATGGAGAGAGAGTGTGTATGTTTGGGGGTTGAGATAGAGATATTGATGGAGAGAGTGAGAGTGAGAGGGGGGGAGGAGGAGGGAGAAGAGAGAGAGAGGGGGGGGGGGGGAGAGAGAGAGCGGGAGAGGGAGAGGGAGAGATAGATAATTAGATATATATGGCCGAGAGAGTGTGTGTATGGAGGCCAATATAGAGAGAGATAAAGGAGAGATAGAGGGAGATAGAGATATATATGGAGGGGGAAAGAGGGAAGGAGAGAGAGAGAGAGAGAGAGAGAGAGAGAGTGTGTGTGACATGTGTTTAGGGGGTTGAGATAGAGAGACAAATAAGGAGAGATAGAGGGAGGTATAGATATAGATGGAAGGGGGGAGAGGCAAGAAGAGAAAGATAGAGAATGAGAGGTAGAAGTGGAAAAAGTGAGACGATGAAGAGTGAGAAGGAGAGAGAGAGGGAGATAGACACATAATGGAAGGCGGAGAGAGAGGGAAGAAGAAAGAGACACATAGAAACATCTTTATATCTCTTCTTCCCTCTCTCCCCCCTCTATTTTATATCTCTATCTCACCCCCAAAACACACAAACTCTCTCTCATTCTCATTGTACACACATAAACATTATTCATGACGTGAATTGACTTATTTGTTACAGTAATTCAACCATAAACACAATAATTGAATTTTCATCCTAAATAAAATATTCACTTACCCTAAATATCTTATTCTTAAAACTATAAACTATTTGTAATTGGCTCCATTCTTATTATTCCATTTTCCATCATTCAACATTGTTAATCAACTTACATTCAAACATGGTAATAGAAATAACTAATAGGTGTGACAATACGAATAATAGAATAAAATAGTTTCAGATTGATCACAATGAAGATTGTTTGTAATTCACTATATTCTTATATTCACATTTTCTATCATTCAACATTGTTACATTGTCACTTTGCACTTAAAATTTGCATTAGATCATTTTTCATCATTCAAGTTACTAAAAGTCTCTCTCATCTCAACAAACTGAGGTAAATAATAGGTAAATAAGCAAAGTTAAAGTTAAATTGGCCAAATTAACCTTAGATATTTAGCATATTTAAAATTATCAAAATAATTATATGTTCAACCCAGCCTAGATCCATCTTAATCCCAGATCTATCAAGTGTTCAGAGAGAGAGAGAGAGAGATAGCTAGATAGATATGGAGAGAGTGTGTATGTTTGGGGGTTGAGACATAAAATTTTTATTTCATCATTTTTCATCATTCAAGTTACTAAAAGTTTCTCTCATCTCAACAAACTGAGGTAAATAAGCAAAGTTAGGTTAAATTGGCCAAATTGATCTTAGATATTTAGCATATTTAAAATGATCAAAATAATTATATGTTCAACCCAGCCTAGATCCATCTTAACCCAGATCTATCAAGTGCTGAGAGAGAGAGAGAGAGAGAGAGAGAGAGAGAGAGTGTGTGTGTGTATGTTTGGGGGTTGAGATAGAGATATAGATGGAGAGAGTGACAGTGAGAGGGGGGGAGGAGGGGGGAGAAGAGAGAGAGGGGGGGGGGGGGGGGAGAGCGGGAGAGGGAGAGAGAGAGATAGATAAATAGATATATATGGCCGAGAGAGTGTGTGTATGGAGGCCAATATAGAGAGATAAAGGAGAGATAGAGGGAGATAGAGACATATATGGAGGGGGAAAGAGGGAAGGAGAGAGAGAGTGACAAAGAAAGGGAGGGAGGGAGAGAGATATATATGGAGAGAGAGAGAGAGAGAGAGCGTGACATGTGTTTAGGGGGTTGAGATAGAGAGACAAATAAGGAGATATAGAGGGAGGTATAGATATAGATGGAAGGGGGGAGAGGCAAGAAGAGAAAGATAGATAATGAGAGGTAGAAGTGGAAAGAATGAGACGATGAAGAGTGAGAAGGAGAGAGAGAGGGAGATAGACACATAATGGAAGGCGGAGAGAGAGGGAAGAAGAAAGAGACACAGAGAGACAAATATAGGCATAAAAGTTAGATCTAGAAAGTCATGAATATTTTGGTTTTTCAATAATCGTCTCCCTCTCTCTATCTTTCTCTTCTGGGTATTGGCCCATGGAATTGTAAAAAAATCTATTTAGAAGTTAATAATATCCATGGTAAATATCCATGATTAAAATTCTTGTTATATTGTAAATATTAAATTTGTATCCGCTTATTAATTAAATTTAAAGATGGCTATGCAATCATTATTTTAATTTATATGGTAAAATGCATGTTAATTTATAAGTAGTATTTATATGTTATATATTTTAATGATATTTTCTTTTATCTAAAAAATTGATCGTAATTTTAGTAATAAAAAACAAACTTACAATATAAAAAAATGAATTTAAAATATATTTCACATATCACATATCACATCTAAAGCTCATACTCGCCCATAATATATCTCACATATCACATATCACATCTATCTCTCACCCATCTAAAGCTTGCTCAGATTTACTTAATGCTCACCCATCCACCCTAAACTGGGATGTAGAACGTCTCTCGGCACAATGACTTGGTAGTTATTATAAGACTTGGTCAAATTTGATACATTTTTCTTTTATGGAGTGATATTATGTAACTTGGTCAAGCTTAGTTTGCAGTAACTCATATTGAATAACCACATGTTCTAAGTGACCTGTGTAACATACTATTTCCATTCGTGGTCAAACTTGAGGAAGAAGAAGAAAATATTTTCATTCACTCACAACCACTGAGTTGGAATATAGAGAGTAAGGAAGCTATAAAATAAGTTTGGGTTCATCGACTACCCTAGCAATGTACAATATAAGTTACTTATGTATTTTAGAGAATCCCATAGAGGGTATGCCTTATTTTGCATTCATATTTTCTCTTATTATTTGCTTTACACAGTGTTTTTTAACTGCAATTTTGACAATATGCAAAGAAAATTATTGAATATAAATGTTTTTTTTTAAATATAGTTCAATTTCTATTATTAGCTAATTTCACAAACAACATACATCTCCTATTCCCAACCATCAAAATAGATAATCTAATTATGACAAACTGAACTTCGGATCCAAATAAAGAGAAAAACAACAAACCGTCCCTACCACACTACCTAGAACTTTTGTGTTGACAGCACGAAATCAGTTCGATTCTCCTAGCTACTACTTAGGTACTTGAATTTTATGAGTACTATAATCTAGATTTTATAAGTGCGGTTGTTGGTGTTCATTCAAAGTACTATAATCTAGATTTTCGTAATGGTATCTAGAAGATCTGATTTTCGTAATGGTATCTAGAAGATCTAGTATATCTAATTCTTAGTTAAGTCTCGGAAATACTTTCCGAGGAAAAAGGCCTACACAAACTCGTTTCTAGTGTGGAATATATATCATGTATTCCTAGTGAGTCATTATACACATTAAAATGTCGTATTCTTGAATTTATCTATATTTACTAGTTAGAATGTTTTGTTTTGTTTGTTAAGTTATTTTACTTTTCTTTTCTTTCATAATAAAAGGCTTGACTTTTATTTTATTTTTTATGTTATGTAATATTATTGTTTTTTTTTTTTTTTTTACACGTAATGAGACCTATGATCCTTCAATCTTTTATTAATAAATGCTAAGTTATTTCGTAGTTCTTATCTTTTACTAATAGATACTAAGTTATTTCTTAATTGTAAGTGAGATATATATTTCAATATAAAGATTAATTAGAATATTTCAATATAAACATTTTAGTTTTCCAAAAGAGTTATTAGTTATTATTCGATTAATAAGTGTTTTTTAATTATAGACTTTACACATAGCATTTAAAAAAAATATTAATTATTAATAAATTCAATGTGGATATATATAAATAGGGGATAGACATAGTTCTTATTCTTTTAATATATGTTTTTCTACTTTTTAATATGAAAGAGACATTTGTTTAAAAAAATATTATAATAAAAAAATATTTTAATGAAATAAAATATTTAAATATTAATTATTAGATAAAATAATTTGATTTTTGTTTTTAAATGATTAACACTTTTTTTTGGATGTATTATTCGAAATCAAATAAATGTAAAATTATTTTTATGCCCAACAAGAAATAGCCCTGCCATGAATTATTTTTTACAGTTTCAAAGAGATCTACATTTCTAGAAATTTGATCTCTCTAAAAATTTGATAAATCCAAACTAAAATTTGATCTATAATAATATACATTTAACTAAAAATATATCTTTATTCATATATCATTATTTGTTCATTTATATTATAAATACTCAAATTTCAAATAAAATATATATTTAAAAAATATAATAATTATTTTCATATATATTTATATTAAAAATTAATAAAAAAATTATAATATTATTATTAAAAATTATTAATATAAATAATTTTAATTTATATTACAACATAAATAACGCCTAACTAATATTAATCGCCAATCAAACTATTAGCAAAAATATTTAAACCCTTTTCTCCGAAGGCCGAGTTAGAAGCTCGTTTTCTTACAATGTTCTACCGAGCAAGAAAAAAATATTTTGTAAAATAAAGTTAGAATAAAATATGTAATTACGTTATTGAGATGAAGCAATTTTTTCTTATATATATATGTTTTAATATTACTATTTTAGATTCATTTTAATTTCGGATTTATTTAGGGTTGAGAGGATTTAAATCTCTTTAGGTGAAAATCTCTTTTTTGATTGCAAAACTTGAGGAAAGGTTTGTAGACCTTTTTTTTTAGTGTAAAACTTGAGGAAAAGTTTTCACCTAGAGAGATTTGATCCCTTAGGGCTTGATAGATTCCGGTTAAGATGGATCTAGGTTGATTTTAGTGGTGTGGTGTCATACAAAATTTGTTGAACAGATAATTATTTTGATCATTTTAAATATTCTAAATATGTCTAAGATTAATTTGGTCAATTTAACTTTAACTTTGATTATTTACCACTTATTTGCCTTAGTTTTTTGAGATGAGAAAGAGCATTCCATAGATGCTCGCCCCACTGATGTCATCTGGGATGTGGAACTCCATTCTCTCCAACTGATTGTGAGTAAGGATCTCCAACCCCCCAATCGGGGTGTACACCTGTCCGACAGAGTTTCATAAGCGATGATAGTTGGTGGTTGCTCATCCTTCAAGAAATTACGGTTCATAATGGCGCATCGGCATTTCAGTTCACGATAGTACGCGAAAGATCGACCTTTAATGATTTTGCAGGATGGCCAGCCTGTTCTGTCAGAGTGTTGACGGAATGTTTCTGTTATGGTAAGTGGGTTGCCTCCCTCCCTTCATTCGTTCAAGCATCGCTCCTTGCATGCAAGCGTTTGGAGGCAGCAGAGGAGGAAGCCCGGCATTGTTCAACCTGTCAGCCACTCAACTTTGTGGGGGTATGTATATGGTATTCTTCTTGCTCTCACGGTTGCAGTTGTTATGATTTTGTTCTGGTTGGTGTATACTATGGCGGTTTTGTTTCTGTTAATGGTCCTTAGTTATGTTACTCCTATGTTGAACCCTGTTAAGCCATGCTTTTGCGACCCCTGCAACTTGTTAGCCAAACCAATTTTTGGTGTTGTAATTCTGGTTAGTTCTTGGACCAGAGTAAGGTCAGTCCTGTCAGGCACCTTGCAGTTGGCGGGGTTGAATTCTGCGGGTAGGGTGTGGGGCTCATGGCATCGGGCAGTAGTTGCGACTACTTATAGTGGAAACTGTCGGGTTGGCGAATGTAGGTGGTGTCAAATTCATGAACAATGGGACAATATGAGCAGTTTCTGCTTTTGGTCTTTTCTGTCTTTTCTGTGTTGGAGTTTTAACAGGGTGAAGTTCCAGATGTCTCCCGCTCCTTCTACGTACCCTGTTATCACCCCTACTCCTGTTAACTCCGTGAGCTCGAAAACTTGTTTCCACATGCGGTCAATCCTGTTAAATTTCCTCTAGCCCATCTTAGATGAGGGTTTTTGTCTTTGGATTTGGGTTATAGGGTTCTCAGTCTTCTGCTCTTCGGGCAGACAAACCGTCTTTATTTACTACTTTAGTAATTGGGTTCTGTGGTTAGTATTTCCTTGCTCGTCAGGTAGACGCACCATCGATGTTCATTGGGTAAGCATCGGGTGGTCCTATGATGTTGCTCATTCCCTCATCGTTTTCTCCTGCCTGTTTGTGTTGTTGGATAGGCTTCTATCCACTATGGGGAAGCGTCGTTCCAATTCTCAGTCTGCAAAAGGGAAACAACAGGCCCAGTTTGAGCAGACTCCAAAGAAGCGAGGTCGAAAATCTAATTTAGAGATTCTTGAGAGCCTAGCTGCAAACTATGTTATGGGAAATTCATCCACAGTTTGCCAGGAAATTCATGGTTAACGGGACATTTAGACTGACCCTGAAGATAATGAAGCAGAAGCTGAAATCTTGGACTTCATAACCGACCCTGGCAACACCCGGGGTCATCTCATGTTATTCCAGTAGACTATCCATACGTACTGGATAGTTAAGTGCCTTCTAGCAAAGGCTATACAGAGTTTCCCCCCTGGCCAAGCTCAGCAAGACTCAACAAAGATTGAACTCCGCCTGCTGGACATGCTACAGGACATGCAGAACCAACTGCATCATATCAAGATCACTCAATATCAGGCAATTGATCGTATTAGCAGATTGGATGATCGGGTAGGCTGTATGGGGAAGCAACTCCAGAAGCTATAGCAAGTTGATATGCCAGGGTCCAAAGTGAAAGACCCAGCTCCAGTTTCTTCATCTGATGGCTAGTTGTTTTTTTTATCATGTTTTTTTATGAAATTATTGGTCTTACATGAACTCATTTTATTTTATCAGTATGTAGATACTTATGTAATAGAACAGATAGCTCATGCGAGTTATAGACGGATGAAACTATTTCAATTTTGGTTTGCTTTTCATGCATTAGGATGGCCAACAGACCTAGTTTCCTACGGGCAGGTTGAGGCCACAGACTGGATTTTATAATTTTGTAACCTGCTTTACAAATATAAATAGAAAATAGTGAGGTCCTACTAAATTTACAAAAAAAAAGAGAGAGACTTTTAGTAACTTGAATGACGAAAAATGATGAAATAATTTTTTTAAGTGCAAAGTGACAATGTAACAATGTTGAATGATGGAAAATGTGAATAATAAGAATATAGTGAATTACAAACAATCTTCATTGCGATCAATCTGAAATTATTTTCTTCTACTATTCTTATTGTCACATCTATTAGTTATTTTCTAGTACATTTGAATGCAAAGTGATTAGCAATGTTGAATGATGGAAAATGAGAATAATAAGAATTTAGCCAATTAAAAATAGTTTATAGTTTTAAGAAGAAGACATTTCGGGTACGTGAACATTTTATTTAGGATGAAAATTAAAGTATTGTATTTATGGTTGAATTATTGCAACGAAGAAGTCAATTCACATCATGAATAATGTTTATGTGTGTGCACTGGGAGAGAGTGGGGAAGAAGAGAGAGGAAAGACAAGGAGGGAAGAAGATATATAGAAATGTAGAGATATTTTTTAGAGAGAGAGAGAGAGAGAGAGTGGAAAAGGGAGGAAGAGAGATATAGATATATGTGGAGAAAGAAGTGTTAGAGAGAGAGAAGGGGAAGAGAGAGATATATAGATAAGGATAGAGAAGTGTTAGAGAGAGGGGGGGGGGAAGCTAGAGAGGGATTGGAAAAGGGAGGGAGAGAGAGATAGATAGATATGGAGAGAGAAGTGTTAGAGAGAGAGAAGGTGAAGAGAGAGACGGGGAGTGGAAAATGGAGGGAGAAATAGATAGATAGATAGATATGAAGAGAGAGAGAGAGAGAGAGAGTATGTTTGAGGGGGTGAGATAAAGAGATAAAAAATGAGAGACAATGGGAGATAGAGATATAGATGGAGGGGGCAGAGATGTGCTTACACTGGAATCAATGCACACTATTAATCTAATTACTTTGAAATTAAAGCACATCATACATCTAGTTGCATCAAATTAGAAATCAACATCTACACTGAAATCAATGCAGCTAGTGCAAACAATAAAATAGGATTAGAAAACAACATATACACTAAAATCAATGCATCTAGTGCAAAAAAT
>CM076582.1:874760707-874835671 GCA_034641835.2 Pinus albicaulis
CTCTCAATGTCTTTGTTCTTCCCTCCATCTCTTTCCGCCTTCCAAATCCATCTCTCTCTGCCCCCCTCTCTCTCTCCTCTCTCTCAATCCCCTCTATCTTCCTCCCTCTCTCCCACCTCCCTCTATCGCCCCACCCCATCACACACACACTCTCTCTACACCCTCCAACTCTGTCACTCTCTCACTCTCTCTCCATTTCTCACTCTCCCTCTCTCTCTCCATTTCTCACTCTCCCCCTCTCTCCCCCCTCCATATATATGTTTCCCTATCTCTCTCTTTCCCTTCCTTCAAGGAAAATTTGAAGGATTGAAAATTATTTTGAAGTTTAAAATCACTAGTGAATCTCACTAGTAGCTAATATGCAAACTGTAAATTTTTTATTTATGTATTTGTAAAATTATTAAAATTTATAAATATTTTATATATACTCTCTATATAATGTTGGTGATTTTTAAGGTGAAATGATTTTATATTGTAAAATTTGGGTGAATTATTTTTATAAAAAATGGCAATTTTTTTTTCTTGGGAAAAATCATGGAAAATTAGCCCATGTGTTAATATTAGCCCCTAAAATTTTCCATGTCTTCTTTCCCTATCTCTATCCTCTCATTTTCTCTCCCTTCCCTCATCTCCTATTCCATCTTCATCTCTCCCTTATCACTCCCTCTCTCTCTCCACCCCTTATTTTACTTCCCTCCCTCTCTTTCCCCCTCCAAATCCATCTCTCTCTCTCATTCACTCTCTCTCCCCCTCCTCTCTCTCTTCCTTCCTCTCTCTCCCTGTCTCTCCCACATCTATGTCTCTCTCCCCAACTCTATTCCCCTTCCATCTCACACTCTCTCTCTTAAATATGATCCCATTGTATTATATTTAAGGGAAAAAAAAAAAAAAACATAATTGGTTGTAAAATATTAAACCTATATTTTGGATCAATCATGTAAAATAAAATACAATAATAAAAAACTTGAAAGAATCATGCGCTATATTTCCTCTATCATTGTTAGTCACTTTGTTTTGTCTCTTTTCTTGGATCCTTGGTTAAAATGCATCTATCTTGGTTCTTTATAATATTATTTATATTATATAAATTTCACATATGTATGATATTTTTACTAGTCATGAGGATGGATGGTTTAGATATATCTCAAAAGTAATTATAACATTTTTTCTTTTATATTTAATTAAAAAATGTTATAAAATTAAATTAAAATAAAGTATTTGTAAAATATTTTGATTTTGAAATAAGTATGGTTTTTGGGTATGTGGTATTGATAGTCCATGGTATTGACACATAGTATTGTAATAGAATAATTAAAAGAGTAGATCCATAACATAATAATCAAAAGCATAGATGACCCATGGTATTAGCTCATGGTATAATGATTTTCTTCCCTCCCTCTCTCTATCTTTCTCTCCAAGTATTGGCCCATGGTATTGTAAAAAAGCCTATTTAGAAGTTAATAATATCCATGGTAAACATTCATGATTAAAAATATTGTTATATTGTAAATTTTATTGCTTATTAATTAAATTTAAAGATGGTTATGCACCCATTATTTTAATTTATATGATAAAATGGATATTAATTTATAGGCACTATTTATATGTTATATATTTTAATGTGATATGTCTATTATTCTTTATTTTATCTACAAATTTATTAGTAATTTTATTAATAAAAAATAAAGTTAACAATATAAAAAAAGAATGAATTTGAAAAATCTCACATCTCATAATGCTCACCCGTCCACCCTAAACTAGGTTGTAAAAATATATAAAATACTAATGGCCAAATTTATATTCTTGAAAAAACAAAATTTGATAATATGTAAATGTTTATTTTAATATTGTATATATTTTTAGAAGAGAATAAATATAATAGAAGTGTTTTATTGCATTTTAAGTTAAATATGTTTAATGTTAATGGTAAAATATCATGATTGATGGTGAATAAGCATTTTTATAAACATTTTAAATTTATTATTTTTTTATTTGAAATTGGGTTGTTTGGATTGTGAAGAGTTCACAAATCAAATTTGTCATTCCAACATATTTCTATGAGATTTTGAGCAAATTTGATTAAAAAATATATTATTAATTATGATTAAGACTTTTTCATTATCATTTTTATATTTATTTAAATTAAAAATCATCATTAAAGATATCATTATATACTAATTAAATTAAATACAAAATTTATATATAGTGAGTCAAAATGCTTTCATTAATTATTCAAAAAGATATATCATACATTCCAGAGGCACTCTGCTCTCCCAGCTTCATTTCGTCTGGATTTGTTAGCCATGATATTAATGCAAAAGCACGAAAGGTATTGTCATTTCTTACATGAACCCGAAAGGAAGAAAAGCCATATAGCCCAAAACACAACCCAAAAAAATAAATAGAAAATAACATTTCAAGGTAGAGGATTCAGTGCATGAGCAGCACTTGGGGCCATAGGAGGCCATGCCCTTCATGAACATGGAAATAAATATGAGCAAGTCATGCCTCAATCTTGTCCAACCACTCACTGGTTCGACACTAGCTATGTCACACAGATGTTAGGTGCTCTAGAATTTCTCCCTTGTTGTATTGAACATAATTTATGCAGTCGATAGTCTCGTTTCTGTCGTCGTACCTTTACTGGTGGATGACATCAATACTAGTCAAGATATCACTGCACTGTTTAACTAGAAAATCCAACTTCGGTGGTTGCTACACATGTCTCGGTGATTGGGCATGGAAGTGATCCACCTCGCCCTCCATGTCCAATCCCCCCACCACATTCTCGTTCAACGCCTCTTCCCAATCAACCAGCTCCCTAGGATAGGCCCCAAGGACGTACTCATTGTTATACACGACCGTGATGTCGTAACATATCCACCTAGCCTAGGTTTATAGTGGCAGCCAGTTGGATTTGATCCTGGGCCTTGTTCAAGAAACTCTCACCAGTTACCAATTACCCTAGATAAAAAAAAAAAAAACAACAACAAAACAAAAACAAAAACAAAAACATATCCACCTTCTCTTATTGTCGCCTTTGTGAGAGAGATTAACCACCTAGAAAGAGTAGTGGCCATGAATGCTTCTAGCACAACAACTAGGGATTGAATTGACACAATCACCTAAGGGTGGACCCTGAAGAGCCTTCAGAAAAGGAGGGCCACCCAATTCTGTCTTCCGGGAGCCTTGAGACAAAATTTGGCTTCAAGGCTACACCCTACCAAGAAAGGAAACAAGCCGAGGAGGTCGAATACTAACTAAATTTATAAAACAAAGAGAACGAATACTGACGAAATTTATAAAACAAAGAGAAATTGGAACAAGAGAGAATTCTCCCGCTTACCGAATTTCCTTCACAAACGTGGAAATTTTTCCCAAGGAAAAGCTCTGTTAGTTGAAATCGTATTGCAAAGGCTTCAATCATTGCTCTAGTGACACTGTGCACCGCCAGTTTATCTCCCAGGGTCCCACACCACTCAGTGTCACTTGAACGAGCCTCATGGTACAAACATAAAACCCCTATCCAGCATCTTTCAAAA
Organism: Pinus albicaulis; assembly: GCA_034641835.2. Taxonomy (NCBI): domain Eukaryota; kingdom Viridiplantae; phylum Streptophyta; class Pinopsida; order Pinales; family Pinaceae; genus Pinus; species Pinus albicaulis. The sequence continues at coordinate 874,764,250 of CM076582.1, forward strand.
CAGAACTACCTAGACCAACATGCATGCATAGGTGAAGAGCATGTTCTCTTTCTGAAAAAAAAAAGGGTGAAGAGCATGTGCACACTTAGTCGCAGTGAAACCAATCAACCAACTGCCCATGCCAATAGACAAAATGCAGCAAAAAACTTTCGAAATTGTCTTGCAATATAGTAAACCGCATCCTTCTCGAGGTTTCTGATTGGGTGACGCCACTTGGTGTGGTCGTCTCCTCGCAAAACACCACGAATCATGTATCTTGATTTTTCTCACCTAGAGCTAGACGTCGTACTCCCTGACCACCCATCCCATCGGGATATATATATATATAATTTTATCCATCCATGAAATAATAAATCATATTCATCATATCAAACCACAAAATATTACCAGACTTTGTTTAAAACCTTATTTATGAAAGTATGGAGCTCTTCATTAACATTAAAATTATTAACATATTCAAACAAATCTCTCCATGACCAAAAAAAAAAAATGTTGGTTTTATCAATAATAAAAAATATTTTATCAATCTTAAATATTTATTATTTTGTGCATGTGGCGTAGAATAGATGGTGATAGGGCGTATTGTTAAGTCACTCTATAATGTGAAGGTCTTCTGTTCAAAAATTTATGGGAAAAAATCCAATCATATTAAGGTTTGGTGTGGCCCTACGTAAAGTGGGTCTGGGTGATTTTGATAATAAATATCCTTAATCATTTTCTAAACCATAAATCAAACTGAAAATTAAAACCTCAAATAACTTGACAAATAAAACAAAAAACAAATTATTATTTTATTTAATACATATATCTGTCTCTCATATACTCTCTATACATGTATGTATATAATATAATATATTCTATATATATATATATCAAATTACTTTATTAAATTAGCCAAAGGAAACAAAAATTATTTGTGATCATCATACATGCAACTCTATATGTTTTGCAGACTAGTGGTGGATACAAATAACATCGGTATTGTTGATACCTTTGAAGTTACTCAAGAACAATGGACGGATGAAACATGAACACAAATATACTGGGTCTCAGTAAAATACTAGGTCTTATTCTCTGTATTAAGATATAAGACATAGTAAGATATATTCATTACACAGAATAAAACACAACCTTCTTCTATGGGTTAGAAAATATTTTTAAAGGTATATATGTATAAATATTCTTTTTATATTTCCATGATTCTTGAGAAACTTGAAAGATATCTATAATACCCCTATAACTACATTCTAACATTCGATTCTCATAAATATTATTAATTTTCTACACATTTAACAATTACGATTTGATGGCAAGAACGACATAATAACCATAATGAATCGCCACAACATTATTAATTATTATGTTAAAATAACTCTTTCTAAAACCACGGAGTAATATTTTCATAATATGGAAATATTATTGATGTGTGTCTCTGCTCTGTTGTAGAAAGGACTAGCGAAGAAAAACTATTGAGATAAATTTCTTAGGAAGAAATGTAGTTTGCATGCATGGAAATAATGACTATCATGTTAAATTCTTTTAGAAAAGATTATGTTATTTTAGTTCTTTTGGGAAAAGTTCATGCAGTTGCATGTATAAGAATAACACCTATTGTATTAATTCTTTTGGGAAAGATTACATAATTACATATAAAATGAAACAATGAGGAGCTAGTTTCTTTTGAATAAAGCTTATATAATTGCATGCACTATGGCACTAGTTTTTCCTTTTGAAAAGGTATTTGTTTACATGCCCTAAGATTATGGTTGATGGGCTAGTTCTCCTGAAAGATAGTTATGCATTTACATGCATAAGGATATCATATATATGTTAACTTTCTTTTGGGAAGATTATGTATTTACATACACGATTATGTTAGCTTTATTTTTAAAGAACATGCAATTGCATGCAAGATTATGTTAGTTTATTTTTGAGAAAATATTAAAAACTATCATGAAACGTTTACGTATTGCATGAAAGTCGTAGCTCATGTGTTAGTCTTCCTTTAAATGAATAAGGAAAGTTGAAGCAGCTTTCTTTGGAAAAGAATGTGGATCTATGCAAGGGGAATAATAGTTAATTTGACATGCTTGATAGTTTAGCTTCTATTAATGCGTGTGCAGTGTTGCTAAGAAGACATGCCATGGTATTTTGTTTATGGTGTATGTATGCACACAAATATATGTTGAAGCATCATTGATAAAGATTAATTATTGGTCAATTAATACTTTAACTAATCATGATATCAAAGCTTTTTGACGATAACAATGACAGGGAAGGATGGTGACTTATGACGATAGTTGTACTTAGTCTGTGTTGGCACAAATTTTGAGGGTTGGGTATGTTTTACTACTAGGAAATCCCAGTATAGGTGTCCATATTCATGGAACTATTGGCAGTGATATGGGATACATGCATAATCGATCGTTTACTTTCATACTCATCCTGAAAATATATACTGATGTATTCTGGTAGGGGCACAAAGAAGTTCATATATATGCAGATTTGCACATAGGAAATGTATTTTCCTTGTTTAGTTGCCTCAAATTCCTTGACATACTAGTCGACGACATTCCCTATTCTTGTCAGAGTCTCCTCCCAAAATTTTATTGATAATGAATATGTGTGGATCCATACTAGAGAATTTGTGAATTATTCTTTATCTATATTGAACCATTCAATCCACCAGCGGAGATAAAGACTCAAAAATTTGAAGAAATATGGTCCATTTTCAAATACTTTGTCTCAATCCTCTAGGTTTTCGAAAAGGACCGCCAAAAATCAACATGCATCTAGTTCTAGCTTTATTTAGTCCTTGGGATTACAAGTGAGCTGAATCCATCATATTAAATCTTTCGTTGTAGGCCAAATTCCTATGAATTTTCCAATAAGCGCATGTGCATCCATGTATTCGATAAAATCTCCAGATTGGGTAGATCTAACTTCATCCTTTGGATTTGCTGTTGCCTTTGGTAGACAACTGCTCAACCTCTAGATTGTATCTTGATTTGTTGATATTTTTGGCTTATATTTTGCATGCTTATGATTGTTCCCTGATGAAGGATTGAATTCCTTTTGCTTCTTAGTCACATGCCCCTCACAAAAAATCTAGTTGTAAGAAGTTATGTCGCTCCCTCCTTTAGAATTTTCCATCAGAAGAGTGGATGTTAGCATAATGCCTCACTATTATAGTTTTAACAATATTCTTCCAAAGTTCCTTAAAGGTCTCCCTCTCTCCATATCCTCATTTTTTATGGGGAAAACACCCATGGGGGATTTGAACTAGTGACCTTTTCGCACATAGTGTTTTAATAGAATACTCATTCACTATCAATCCAAAGCCCCATGGGAAAAGGAAATTGATATTTTAAACATAAAATTTTATAAATAGTTTTTGAATACATGGAATACTAACCATTAAATGTTAATATTGTATAATTTTTAAAGTATTTAATGATTTTAACTCTATTTCTATATTAACAAACATTAATTTTATCCGTATGAAATTACAACTTCATCAACAAAATTTTAATTGATTTAGAAATCCTATTTGTTAATTTTGTTTGAATTCACTTGAATTTTTCATTTTAATTTTTAAAAGTATATTATATCAAAAAAAATTGTCAGATTATTAAGATGTAAAATATTAAAAAGTCTCATCGTGTGATTACCAAGTGGTTCGCACAATAGGATGTTATCGCTTCCACCCGATTTCAAATCCCATGGGGGGCATCTTTTAAATGGTCGAATGGGGTTATCTCTGTTTGTTGGGAAGAATGGTTGTTATCTTCCCCACGCATGTTCAAATCTTGTGAGTGACATGATGATGAGAAATAGACTTGTAATGACTATTTGCCTATGAGTATTGTTGTATTGGCTCTCACTATTTCCCTCGGGCTAAGAGAAAAGTTGGCTTCCTTTTAAAAAAATATATAATAAAACACATATTATATATATATATATATATATATATATATATAAAATTAAAACGATTCATATTAAATTTTTAACCAAAATTATTTATTTATTTTGAATAATTTTTTATATACCTTTTTTCAAATTTTAATTATCATTCTTTATCCTAATAACATATAAAATTCCTAATACAACTTGCTAGTTTTAATATTAATATAATGATGATAAATTTATATAAAAATTGTGAGTAAATATATTATAAAAACAATTGTAACATCAATTGAAGTGCAAATTTATAGTTTGTTAAAGGTAGTTTGAGTGGGTGGAATTAATGCTCTTAATATAGTCTATCTCGAACCCAAGAAGTGTATATTAGCTGGTTGGAGTGGGGCTTAGTTCCTACTAGATCTCAGGTTCAAATCTCATGGAGACGGGTTGAAGATGGAATCCATTTTTGGGAAAATTAAACTATTCACTTGACCAAGCTTCACACATTCCTGGTGATAGCATCCTCTTGTCAATAATTTGTTCTTATATCCAATGTATAGTTCATTAAAGATAGTTTGAATGGGTGGAATTAATGTTCTTAATATAGTGTTATTCCATCCAATGTATAGTTCATGAAATATAGTTTGAGTGCATGGAATTAATGTTATTAGTTTATCTCGGACCCATGAGGTGTAGACCACTTGGTTTGAGTGGGGTTTAGTCCACACCAAATCTTAGATTCAAATCTTATGTGGAGAGGTTGAGGATTGAAGCCACTTTTGGGAGAAATAAACTATCCGAAGGCATATACAATCTTGATTTAGTTTCACACAATCTAATATAACATTTCCTATGAGTAAATTATTCTTTTAGTCAATAGACAAGTTGGCCATATTCTTCACTCAATCTAATTAAAAAAATATACCTTTTCTATAAATAAATCATTATTTCATTCAATATACAAGTTTACCCCATTCTTAACCCAATCTAATTACAAAAACATAACCAAAACAAACAAACAAAAAAACCAACAACCTCAACTCAAATATTGATTAGAAAAAATAATCTGCCTTAATTCAAATCTTGGTTAAACAAGTGACAATAAATTATAAATTATTATAATGATATTGCCTAATCTCTAGTAACATGTCAATAATATATTCTAGTTATATATTTTTTCCTAAAAATGTAATGAATAAAATCATATAAATAATGATTAATTAGTTAATTAGTAATTAGGTTGAAGAGGCATGTCTGATGGACATGACCTTTCGTGAAGAGGCACCTGCCTAGGTATATAAGCAGGCTTCATTTGTAACATTTGGTATCAGAGTAGTTCAAGCATTCGGCCGCTTAAATGCTGCAGATCCAAGCTTTCCGATCTAGGTTTTTTATCGTAAAAATCGTCAACCTTGTTTCCATCGTGATTGAAGCATTTGCTACAACTTTTGGAGTTTTTTCGTGAGAAGCCCTTTGCCATTTTCAAAGAAAAAGAAGAAAAAAGTATAATATATTTATATTAAAAAAAAATGTTAGAAAAAAAATATAAAAACAATTTAAACAAGAGAGAGATAAAAGCAGAAAAGTTATATTAAAATAAATTTATATTAAAAACAAAAATACATATATATATAGATGGATAGTCAGTGTTTACCGCAACCAGGAAAAAAATAAGAATAAAATATATATATATATAACAACGAAGATACAAAATACGAAGATAAAGAATACAACTGCTCCAGTGCAAATTTGGAGTTGTCGTTTTGATCGAGTCCACGGTCATCATTCTGCGTTCTCATTGTGGAATCCTTTTCGCTCCTCCGCTTGTGTTCCAGCCTCCACGTTGTATATCTGCATCCGTTGCCACCATAACGTCCACTTCTGCTATCCGCTCACCCATTCACGCTATCGCTGGAGCCACTTCAACACACCCGAGCTCCTTCATCGAATTTTGTCGACATCTGCAACCACACTACGCTTCCCACATCCTTCTCGACTCTCCATGTTTATCTTGCCTCCGACTAGTGAATAATCAAACCATTTCGTATACCATTTCCAAAAGTCACGACAAATCAAAAGTCGTGGCTATTTGTGAAGTTAATGATTTATTAGGGAGAAAGGTTATACGTGAAGTGTGAAGTTACAGATTCTATTAAAGAGAAAGGTTTTATAAAGTTTTATATTATATCAAAAAGATAATATATATATAAATTTATAGAGTCATTAAAAGGAAAAGGAATTTTAATTTAAGAAAATAAGAGATATAAAAGGAGCATTATTAAAATTATCAAATAAATTAAAAAAGTATATTTATAAGTAAAATAAAAGAGTTAAGATATTATATTGTTCAAGAACATTGAAGTGAAGGTAATCATAAGTGGATTATTTTATGAAATAAAAGATCACTTCATAAAGGAAAACTATAAAGTTATACAAAAAAAAGTATTACAATGAAGTGACGAGATAGAAAAACTTTGTTCACTTTATTTGGGGTAGTGTAACCCTACTTTCCAAAATTAAGGTGAAAGTTCGTAAATTGAGGAAGAGTAATATTTTATTATAAAAAATAGAAGAACCCTAAGTTCATCTTGACATAAGAAAATGGGGTCTAATCTAGAAATGAAAGAAGGAAGATTTCCAGAAACTTCACATAAGTATGCTTCGACGCTATTTAGAACTAAAGGGTTTATTGTGCGAAAAAACGTCACTATTGCTATCTCATTTTCTGAGGATAAAAATTATATAGCACCTAAAATTGCAAACCAATTGGTGATTCCTAAGTTAAATATAATTGAAAAATTGGACTTTTCCAGCGAAAATATATGTGAAATAACTGACTTACAGTTAAACATTGGCGATTATACATTTATATCTAAATTCTATGTTCAATCCTTATTTTTTAATGATAATGACATTGTTCTGGGTTCACCCTAGACAAAAACCCTAGGTTAATTTATCCTAAATACGAAAAATAAGTTTTTGACATTCTCCTACAAAAAGAAGGAAATAATGCTACAGGACGTTAACTTGAAGCCAAATTCAGTGACATGTGAAGACATACAAGAAATTTCAAAATTAAATTTTCAAGAAGGTAAAAAGGTGATACAAAATATGAAAAGAAAATTTGACAAAATCACTGTTGAAAAAAATGAAGAAGTTTCGCGACTAAAATACCATAACGAAAAATTACTATCACAAATAAAGGAGCTGAAGAAGGACAAGAAGTTATTAGAAAACAAGGTGCAACAACTTGTCGAAATGGAATTGTCAAAACCTTCAAATATAGAAATTCAGTTTGAGGAAAAAATGCACATTGATCCAGTAAATATCATAACTCAAAAAGAAAATAAATTAGTTGAAGTAGAGATGTACTTAGAAGTCGCAGCTCCAGCAACAAAATATTCGAGTGTAGATCCAAAAGTTAGTTGTTGAACGTCCATAGCTAAAGGAAATCAGGTACTTCAAATAAATCATAAATATGACATAAAAAAGATAAAGAAGAATCAAATCAATAGAATTCCCTATCGACATCCGAATCACGAGAGTAGACAACTCAATCAAGGTACATATTCATAACATAAACAAAAAACGTATGTTCCAAAGAATATTGAAGTGCGTACAACTCATTCTAGTGATAACAGTTCATTACAAGGTTCCAGTAATAAAAAAAAGTCGACAAAATATTAATTTAGGATGGCCTGATCCCTCATATGTGCAAAATTTTTATATATCACTCCAAGGATCATATCGTCTAGTATTAACGAAGATTTCAAGACAAGAATCGAGGCCTTTTATCAACAAGCTTTGAGGACAAAGCTTTTCGAGGAGGAAGGCAATGTAATGAATAAAATCATATAAATAATGATTAATTAGTTAATTAGTAATTAGGTTGAAGAGGCATGTCTGATGGACATGACCTTTCGTGAAGAGGCACCTGCCTAGGTATATAAGTAGGCCTCATTTGTAATATTCATCATAATTCATTCCTCATACCTTTTAATGTAATATTTTTATCCTCAATGGATATTTTCATATTCCAAGTCCTCTGGATTATTTAAAGAGAAGTACGAATTTTGTTCACTTCAAAAAATTACAAGTATATAAATTTATTTTACTTGAGACACATCTTTTGAATCCCTACAACTCAAATTTCATAGGTTATGAGCATCTCTATAAAACTCCAATTTCATTGGTTATGAGCATCTGTATAAAGCTCCAATTTCATGGGTTATGATCTTGATACCATGTTTTTTACTAAATCCATGTGTTTGGGACACAGGGGTTTCACTCAATTAACTTCTGATCTATCACGTTCGTTCGTGAAATATTAAACAATATCTTTAATTTGAATACATCTTGAAAAATACCCCTAAAAAGTACATTATTTAACTCCCTACTGATACAAACCCAATACACCTTCCCATTTTAAAAAACCTCTACTTCCACTAAATATTGTAGATATCCATTTTTTCATTAACATTTTTTATACCTGCAAATATAAAAAAAATTTACCCTTATATATCCCCCAATATGTTATGCCATTTTTTCCTCAATATATATCCCTCAAATATGAATCTGCATGGTATGGTATTGCTCCCACTAAAACCCCATGGTTTGAGATCAAAACCATTTAAAAATTCTAACACATGGTATTGGTGGATTTTATGCTTTAACATAGTGATTTGAAAACTTATTTATATTCCAAACTTTAAAAGCCATGGAGCTCCATAATTTTGTGCTATAAAGCTTTGATTCTCATGGTTTTCCGTTCTGAATAAAACTTAAACTCTCACTGTTTTATATTATGAATGCAGTTATAAAACTTTAAATTTCATACATAGTAGGTTTAACGCTCGTGATTAAATTGAATTCAAACTCATGTAGTGCTTAGATTAAATAACAAAGGCAGTGTTTAGAAACAAGTGCTACATAGTAGCTAATCCCTGCCGCTTAGTTTAAATATAGCTCAATTAAAGTGAAAAACAATAAAGATATAATGGGAGCATTTTACATATAGAATCCCTTATGTAGTATATTATATCATTGAATTTATTGACTATGAGTGAGCCAGATAGATTGATTATTGTAATGTGAAATTGGTCCATTTTGTAAAAGGATCTCTAGATAAAGTAGTATAAGCGTGCATGTTTTTTCCCATTAGATTTTTTTATTGGTTGGCTGCTTTTGTTGTTGGTCAATTATTTTTTTGAAAATTTGTTTAATACAATTTGAGTATAAAAAAGATACCCATCAACAGGGTTGTTTTTCTAGTTGAATTATTTAATAAAAATTAGCATTGCCTCCATCAAAAGTGTTCTTCGCCTCAATTCAACCTAATTATACATTGAACACCCAATAATGAATGTTGATGTGATTGTTCATCAACATCAACATTTAATATAAATTTGAAACCAATGTCAAGTAACATGATATGGCTAAATAAAACAATAAAGACTATATAAGCTCCCTACTAAACATACAATTGAATAAGTTGAAGAATATAGACAACTGCCCAAGATTACTTACATTCACCAAAAAAAATGCTTTGTACCAACAAGTATTTAATAATATCAAATTCTATGACTATTGTTAGAATTTTAAAAACCTTTTATTTATCAAAATAAAAATTATTACAAAATTATTTAATATATCTAAAAATATTATTATAAATACTCAAATTATTTCTCTAAGATATCTGGAATAAAATAGAATGTGAAGCATGCCACCATACATTGAAATTATATGGAAAATTCTGGATTAGCTTCACGGAAGAGAAATCCAAAGATAATAGTCAATACTAATTATTATCACGAAGGGAATGAATTTGAGACTTGTTCCCGAAGTTAATAGAAACTAATTGAATCAGTTATTAGTGTGCAAAATAAAATTAATTTGATAAAAAAATTGATAAAGTGTTAAGATAATGAGTTAGAATCGCATTCAAATAAAATCAGTACTTGAATTCATTATGGGATGTTTTGAGGATCCGAGCTGGATCTGTTGGTGTGAAGTGGTTTCAAGCGGGAATATTTGGCGTGAGCTGAAGAATTCTTCGTTGGACAGAGATATTCCACAGAGGATCTGGCATGTTGTATGTCGTCTTTACCGTGTTTGACATGGCCTTCGTCTTTCCTACCACCGAGTTCGTGCTACCGTGTCACACGTCCCAGACAATACAACCAGAATTTAAATGATATTTATTTGTTTGTACATCCATGAGCAATAAGAAGTTGAAATTACTAGCCAATGGTATCCAATAAAAATAGATTTAAAAATTTAAAATAAATCAATAATAAAAACTATTAAGGTTTAATTATAGAAAAACTATAAAAAAATTTCATGAATTGATTTGAATCTCTATTAATTGATTTTAATCTCTCTTAACACATTATATGAATTGATTTTAATCTTTATTAAGATCATTCTTATAATTTTTGTTTTTAAGTTTATATTTCAGGATACTAAGTATAGAGGTTATTTATAAGAGTCTCAAAGTAACAATCAACAATATGGTAGAAGTATATTCTCTATTGCAAGGATTAAAACATATAAAAGTTATCAAATGTCTCCAATTTGATTAATTGGACACTGAATATTACTCATTAAATCTTTATTTTCAACCTTGCATCACTAGACTATCAAATAGACTCTGTTATGGATAAAATTTTGTAAGAGAAATGAATTTGGCCTCAATATCCTATTATCACATTCTAAGGTGTTACACAATAATTTGTTGCATTCCCTATTCCATACCCGAAGTGTCGTCTTTTGTGTCACTCATGCTGCAAATGTCGCAAAGCGACAAAAACTGTGAAAACATGTTCACCGTGAATGCCACGCTCAAAACATCCCTGAAGAGATGGAGAATCAATGTATTAAAGAAATTCTGGAGCAAACTTGTGAAAACCATAATTTGCAACCCCAACACGGTTCTATCCTCCATGGTTTAGCGTTTGTCACCCTATCCATAACTTGTGTACATCGTGGGAAGTAAATAAAAAATCTGTGTTTGTCCTCTTCAGGTAGGTTCTCCAAAAATGGAGCAGAAGCTTCGTCTACTAGAAGCCTCGAGAATGAAAGTCAGGTATCAGTTAGCTGAGGATTGGGTCAAGTTCTCCCATTTTGAGTCCTTGATCATATCTTTAAGGATTTTCCCCTTAATATGTGGATCTTTCTCCTTCTTTTATGGATCCTTAACCTCTTCAGCCTCCCTATAAATAAATTCCATGCTTTCCCCAAATGGTTGGTCATTGCTGGTTGCCTTTCTAGTGCTCAAATGTTCCTAAATGTTGCCAAAATTATAAGGAGAAGGAGTGCTTGAATTCTTTGGTGTGGATTTGGAAACTCGTCCCGAAGAAGGCTTCTAACATCAAGGCATTGGTTGTATTCCTCCCTCTTTGATTAATCAATAATTCAAAAGTATGTTTTACTTTCCATAAGATTGTCAATGATTACTTACTTAGTATGATGCTCCATGATCTATCATGTGGTTTACATTAGAATGCAATATACTATGCTTTCTTTGTTTGTCGTTGTTTGATATCTATTGTAGGTATTCATGCGCAAAGGAATAGCGAGGAACGAGCTTGGAAGTGAGGAGATCGGGACTAACATTGAAAAGTGACCTCATAGGAGTGAGGTAGGCCATCTTCCTTTCTCATGTCATTATGATTTAAGCTAGGAGAGTTTTCTTTCTTTTGTCTCATTTGTTACTAAACTCATTCACTGGGCTAGAGGGATCACTTTTATCTGTAGAAGGGATTGACAAGATAACAAAATGGTGACTCCATTGGGGAGCTTGTAGCCTTTTTAGTCCTCCTTTTGTATTTTTCCCTCTTGTTTAGTTTGGCCAATTGTTGAACGACCCTTTATTTTAATTGATTTTTAGTCTGTAATATGTCTTGAAGGTGTCCTAGGGTATCAAATCTAGAGTTTCTTCTTGATTTTTTCTTGTTTTTCTCCTATTTACCTCCATCAGCACATTTTTTTATCAACAACACTCACATTGCCACCACTTATTTTATCTAGAACAATCGCACTACAGACCTCTAGTGCTAACTGGAAGTCTGCGTTGGTCTTCGAATGTGGAGATTTTTAGGGTCTCTGTTGAAAAATATAGTGTGTTTTGATCCTTAAGGCATTTTCTATGTTTTTTCTGCATCAAGTTTTGATTGATTTCTTTTAGTTTCTTGGTGGAATCTAAAAAATTGTCCAATGCTTGAAGTGGTAAATTAGTATTTTTGATTGAGTCTTCCATGTTTTGAGTCGATTAAAATTTCTTTTTATTTCTTGTATGATTGGGGAAATACCGATTTTCTATCAATAGAACAATGGTAGTTATTTTGCATTCATAAGAAATTGACATTTGCATTAAGTTAGTTTTAATTTCAAAAATTTACGTTTCATTAAGTGCATTAGATTACTTGCATGGAAAAGTTCTTTTTTGGAATTCATTATTGAAAATAGATCACATTTTTCAGTAATTGAAAACTAAATAAGTGCATTTAGGTGAATTACATCATTCAAAACGAAAAGAAAATGAAAGTTCATATAAGTGCATCTTAGTAACAATGAAAATATTTTTACTTTTGAAAAGCTGCATTTGGGAAACTGAAAGTAAAAAACATCTTTTTACTTTTTAGAATTTCATTTGGAAAAGTGAAAAGTGAAAAACTAGTTAAGGGCATTTTTCTTATTGCATTATTTGTTTGATGCATCATTGTTTGAAATATATTCCCTTATTAGTTTAGCTTTCATCAAATGAAAAGTGTCCTTTTCTCATTTAGATGCATCTTATGCATTCAGGTGACATCGCTTTGAGCCCCAAATTAAAACTTAATCCAAGATCAACATTAAAATTAACCTCAATTAACCTAAGGAGCATTTGGAACTTACCGCAAACATTTATAGGTCTAGGCTAGAGACGTGTTTCGGCGTTGTTAAGCATAGGACTTGTTGATAACTTCCAGCGTTTCATCCCAAGGGTGATATCCCGTTCCACTTATGGAAGTAGATAAGACCGTTCTCCAGTACTCTCGGGTATATCGAAGGCGCTCCACATATGAAATTATATGGGAATTCTCTCAACAAACAGTTACGCATCATACAACACTACTACGGACTTGCACTCCCACTTATCGTTGCGTATATTTTGGGAGTCCTCACTATGTTTCTATCCTGCTATAGGTAACCTAGTCAGCCGCATTATAATTATGATACACTGAACGCATCATTCAAGGAGATTTCCTACCCGTACTTCTTGGTTCAGCAGGATTTATTCTGCAATTCATGGATACTTGGTAAACCATTTTTCCTAGAATACCCTTTTTTATTTATTTTTTGTTTTTAAATTCTAAAATTTATTGCCCACGGTATAACATCCTACCCAAAGAAATGCTCCTTGAATTCATTATGATGGGTAAATTGAAAATTTATTTTTAGTCCAAAGTATTTTCCTGTATCTTATCTGATTTTTTGAAAATGTCGTCGTGGCAGTACCTCCAAGTCCTCGGCCACGCCACACACAACTTTCACCTTCCACTTCCCCTTCACTTTCTGAAGTAGACAGATCTCCTCAAAGATTCCAAAGTGAGATCCTGCATATTGTGTCAGAACCTCTTGAGAACCAAGGTGTTGAAATTGGTATTTTTCTGAGTATCTAACCCCTTTTTCCCCGACCACCTCTTTAGAGTCAGTTACTTTGTCCTAGGCCTCTCCTCCAGATAGTCCTGAGCCTACTTCTAGTTTCTTAATTTTTCTGAGAATCCACTCTTTAATCCAGAATAGGAGCATGTCTACTTGTCACACCTGCACCAGTACAGTAGTTTTGATACTCCTAATATTCTGTTAGCCCCTTCTGCTGGTGCATCTCGGATTCCGGTTTAAGAATAGTTTACATCCACCATGGAAATCAATGGTGATGATGCTCCATTTTAGGATACTCCTTAGAGTACTCCTTTGGAGTCATCTGCAACTCATACCCCAAAAGTCGATCCTGAAATGATATTCCCTCCTGAAGGTTTTCCTTATGTCTCCTGCGATATGGGAAGTAGGTCAACTGCACCCATTGGTCATAGTGAAACTTTGGTTCCATTAGGTTACACTTCTCTTGGCGATCTTGTCTTCGGGGTGAATTTTGTTTCACAACCCTTTCTGGTTGCCTAGCGTCACTCCAACTATCATCCTATTTACTCTAAACATGTTGATACCTACTGCCCAACCTACATTGATTGTAGGGAAAATGCATATTTCTCTTGGGACTTATGTTACATTGACCCTATCTATGGTAACTGTAGTTCCTCCTTTCAGTGGTCAACCTATGGGTTTTTTGAGAGTTTTAATTAGTGAATTTAAGCTCTTAATATTTAATTTTCAATTCGGGAGTCATAGACACGAGTTGTACTGTGTTTTTGGTTCAGTGTTGAAATGCAGAGTATGTAATTTTCGTTTAATCATTAAGTACAAAATGATGAAAAGAAACAATACTAATTAATCAAACTAGCACTCATCTCATTCTTAGAAAACATAAGCAATCTGAAAGAAATCTACTTAACTCAATCCTTATGTGCTACTTGACTCAACCAACTCAACATTCAAACGCAGAATTGATAATCTTCTAATTCAAAATTAATTTAAGTCAATACAGACAATTTCAAATTATTTTAATAATCAATGGAAATTGTTCCAATTGGAATCTTCTACGAAATGAATGAAATAACCAACTATATATTCAAATGACAATTACACTACGATTTAAATAAATCCTACACAGGAAATTGAAATAATTATGTTACAAATGTCTCATAATTCCACACGGCCTATGATAACCACTAATACTCTATTTCCAATCAATGTTGGGTATTCCAAACAAATCCTATCCTAAATCTATCATGCATTTATGAAAACTATAATACTACGATTCAAGTGCTTAACTAAGTCTTTCCAAACACTATCCTTCTAACAACAAGATCACTCATTAATTGATTACGAAATTCTGATCACACACAACAAAAATTACTTGTCTATTTAATCTAACGTTGTTCACACCAGAAACATAAATCTAAGTCAAAATTGATTTGAAAAACTATAATCAACCTACTATTCTGCAAAACATAGATCAAAATAATATGCAAACTGATATTGACTCTGGAGTCTCCCAATTCAATCCAATAAAGAGAAAGACATTCAATCAAATTTTTGAAACTTATTAATTTCTAGAAAATAATTCTTAAACAAACTAAATGATGGATACCCAAAAAATCTGATATCTGTTGTTGAATTAACCCTCCTATTCAACGTTGAAATAAATTCTAAATAATAAAACCAAAGTTCCTATTCAAATGAGAGAAATAAAATTCCTATTTATGGTGACATTTTACAGAAAACTCAATTAAAAGCACACATACTCTGAGTTCACAAACCTCGATCATAACTAATAAAATCTAATTGTTGGGCCTACATAAAGTCAAAACTTTCCATCTCATAAAAGAAATACACAACCTCTAATCACTTTCACACTAGTTGTTCAAGAGTTCAATCTCCATTATGGAATTAATGGTATCATGACAAACTCAGAAAACCTACGTTTGATGCAAATTGTGTTTTAGTTTTAATTCAATACTCCTCTGACCGTGTTAGATTTAGAATCAACAAGTTAGAAATTAACACCTCTGCATATTTTTCATATGATCATAATGTTGCCGGACTTGGGAAAAGACAGAGCATAAAGCCAATTATTTTTTAGATCTTGGATGTCATAATCAATTCCTTACACAGTTTTGAATTAAGAATGCTTCACGAATGCCTCTGCATTATGCAACCACATAAAGGAAACGAGTGATATACTAAGGGTCATTACCCACTGAAACCTTTGCTGGTATATACTAACCGATGAGCAAGATCTATTCAGTCAACTATGATCTATAGAACAAAGTGCATGTTTAAATATAGAATAGAGATGAAAATTCAGAAATTTCAGTAATCACATTACTAAATAACAATCAAGCACAGTCCTAAGATCTACACTCTTTGCAAAACTTGTTTCCAGGTGTGGTGGGCCCTTGTCACTCCTGGAGAAAGTTAAATTAATTCAATGAATATTAAAAACTTAGAACAAAACCATAATACTCCCAGAGGATTTAAATGTTGAATAAACCTTATGTATTAATGGTTCAGAACAAATACAACAAATCTTCCAGCAGAAATGGAATTACATCACAGTTATCCTACTATTTCTGCTCCTATTTCTTCCCTCCTGCTCTTCTCCTCCGATGTGCATGTAGAGCATTAGATTTTATAAGGTGTTGCTAATGGAAACCAAGAACAATCAAAACTTAAAAGAACAAGTACAACAACAAATAAATCATATGCAATCTTATGGAGAGCCTTCGAATGGGTGATGGTTGGGCTCATCCTGATCATAGCATGGATGGAGGAACTGTTTCCTTTTTTTGAGAACTAGAGGTTTATCAAAACCATGGATGTGGCAAAAACAATCAAATCCAAATTTTGACATGAATCTGTACTTAAAATTGCATTGGAAAATTCCCCCGACCATAACTCCTTCACAAAGAAGAATTTTTCCAAAAAATTTCTGAGTTACATGAATGAGGCTGATTTGAACAAAACTCGCGTGTCGAAATTTTGAGATTCCTTATCATTTTATCACAAAATTCATATTTGCACCTACATCAATTTTGTACTTAATTTTGCAGTAGCTAGTTAAAATCGACTTGAGGAGACTTCCGACAATAGAACGCTTCGGTAAATGAACTTAGTGAAACCATCATTAGTAAATAATGACTAAATCATTTCTAATCATAGAAAATATAATAAACTAATGATAATCAACCACAAGGCGTAGGATTTGATTTAGCGACAAATGATGGAATTATGATGTGAAATGAGTGTAGGGGTGTTGAAATTTAGGTTATGAATAATGGTACTATCTGATGGGAAAATGGGCTTATACGAGGCTCAACATCCCCTCATGCCTGAGGGTTTTCATGTCCTCATGCAAAAAAAATTCTTGGTCATTGACAGATTCTTAACATTGTTTTGTAGATGTTGGTTCTTGTGGGACAACATCGCTTGGATATTTGAAGGTGTTGGTTCTTATAGAGTAGCACTCACTTGAATGTTTGGAGGTGTTGGTTCTTTTGGAGCAACTCTCTTCACATTAAAATATCATACTAATTTACTGAGCAATATAAATTGAGGACAAGAGAGGGATGGATGAGGAAGATATGATGGATGAAAATCAGGTGGTGATGGAGATGGTGAATGGATGCTTGCATACTGTGTCATCGTAAGGCCAATAATTATAGGCGGTTTCCTTTATTATTTCATGGTAGTAATGACTTAATCCTCTGAATATAATTCTTGTTATCATGGGAGGAGAAGACACCATAGAGACTGATTTTATTAATGCACCATAAGGCTTTTCTTTTACATGGTCTTGTTATCAGAGTTTGTGCATAATGAATGGAAGGAAATAGAAGGATGATAGTTTATGAAGGATGAAATGCATGGAATGAGAAGTGGCAAATCATTAAGCTTCTTTAACCTTCTAATGAATTAGATAATCATAAGCCAAATTTACCTCAAGTTTTACCTTTGTCGTTGATGTGCCCAGTGCTGCAAAATGAAATGGAGGATGGAATGGTTGGAGCTGATGTGACTATTGATTTGATCTGCTGAAGAAGGCCAAAGGATGATATGAAGAGATGAACTGAAGGTCCCCTTCTCCCCCATGCCTGAGGAGTTGTATGTCCCCAAAAAACTAAGGAAAGGTGACTGCTGCTGCAAATGATAATGGAAATGTTGATACAAAGAACCAAACTACTGCAAACTTGTGTTGAGATCTCAAAATCATATAGTCTTCAACTGCTACACACCCATGTGAAATATTAATTTTGTGAATAAATGGGGTCTATATCAAACATAAGAAATAATAATTGGATTATTGACCATTGAAGATTTCGTTAACCAATGCGATATATCCAACTCTTGATGTCAATGGGAATCAGGGCACCGGGTACATTTTAATAGCCATTAATGGATTTTTCCAAGTCGAATAGATTGCAAAATTCATCCACCAAGAAACATTGATGTATTTCCTTAGTAGATGACGAGGATATCTTCCATTAAGGCATGCAGGCTCCTAGGTACCTTCTCTATCCCTAACCTTGGTCCCAGATAATGTGTTGATGTTGATGGGACAAGGATCATTGGCAAGTGGGCCTTAAGGAATCCCACATCAACCAACTTTAGTACAAACATAATAACTTAAAATATACATGATTTGAATAAATCATACAAATTTACAAACTTTATTGGGAACCTTTCCTGCCAATTACCTGGTTTTCAAGCAAACTCCCTGTCGAGTTGCACCAGACAATCTGGTTTTCACAAAAGGACTTATTTTTATCTTTATTATTTTCATTTATTTATTTATTACAATACTAACTTTCCTACTACATTGGAGAAAATATGTCCTCCTTCAAGTGAAATAAAACTTCCAATGAAGCCATGTGCGGATCAAGTACACAGATATAATCATTCCCAGATTTAACATATAAAATTTAGAAGGTATATGCGCATGAACAATCAACAACTCTGAAAGATGTGATACAAAGAGTATTTGAAAATGAGAGTGGTACTTTGACAGAATTGTAATCTGGAATCAATGCTCAATGTAATCGTGGTGGTATTGGCTCATTTCTTCTTTTGGACCACTCTAAATGTCCTCCTCGGTCATGTCAGGAAAACTTGGATAATTGGTCTCTGGAATGCATACAAGGCTTACTACTGGACATGGTGAAAATTCTTCAATATTAGGTTCAACTGGATTCTCCCCATCGGATTTGGTACATGATTCATCAATCTCCTTGGTAGATAGGCAGGAGGAATAAAGGGATACTTCCAAATCATTTTCTAGTTGTGGAGAGATAGATAATTTCTAAATGTGGTCAGGATGAACTCTTCCTGAGAGGAAGATATCCTAGCTACTGCTAGGATTTGGGAAATAACTTCGAGGGACATTCTTCAAGCTCTGAATCATTCTTGAATTTCTCTTGCTGGTTGATGATCCTTGTATCACAACATGGATTAGTACCCAGGGGTTCTTACAACACCCAAAAAATGATATAGCGTTAAATATTAGAATATGAAGATAAATGAAATTAAAAGCTATTGGCTGAAATAAAGCTCACCACACTCATAAAAAGCCGATTCAGATTACTATTTAATCTATTGAAAGCGAAAAAAATTGGAAAGTAAATGTCTCATAGAATGTTCTGGACTATTCTAAGGCCTATGCTGCTTGTGAGGCTTAACTATGGTTCTTGTAGATGTTCCTTACTAAGTCTGTGATATTTACACACTTTTCAAATCACATGAAATGAGAAAATGAAATTAATTGCATAATATAAGGCCTGCTTCTACTTCTACACATAAATGAAAGGAAATAAAAGATTAAAGATAAGTGAAATCGATCAGACTTTGGAGCAACCCCACCATAGTGGATGTGTGGCTTTTCACTCACGTCTTACCGTACTATCTCTGCCATCTGACTTCCCTGCAATACCCTTTAAACTATGTAATAAAAATCTTACCTGAACCAAAATACAACTCCCCAGAAATGGCACCAAAATGTTGAGAGTTTTAATTAATGAATTAAACTGCTTAGTATTTAATTGTTAATCCGGAGTCGTAAACACGAGTTGTACTGCGTTTTTGGTTAAGTGTTGAAATGCAGATTATTTAATTTTCCTTTAATCGTTAAGTACAACATGATGAAAAATAAACAATACTAATTAATCAAACTAGGACTCATCTCATTCTTAGAAAACATAAGGAATCTAAAAGAAATCTACTTAACTCAATCCTTATGTGCTACTTGACTCAACCAACTCAACATTCAAAGGCATAATTGATACTCTTCTAATTCAGAATTAATTTAAGTCACTATAGACAATTTCAACCTATTTTAATAATGGATGGAAATCATTCCAATTGGAATATTCAATGAAATGAATCAAATAACCAACTATATATTCAAATGAAGATTACATTATGATTTAAATAAATCCTACACAGGAAATAAAAATAATTATGTTGCAAATGTCACACAATTCCACACGGCCTATGGTAACCACTAATACTCTATTTCCAATCAATGTTGGGTATTCCAAAAAAATATTATCCTAAATCTATCACGCATTTATGCAAACTGGAATTCTACGATTCAAGTGCTTAACTGAGTCTTTCCAAACACTATCCTACTAACAACAAGAACACTCATGAATTGATTATGAAATTTTGATCACACACAACAAAAATTACTCGTTTATTTAATCTAACGTTGTTCACACCTGAAACATAAATCTAAGTCAAACTTAATTTGCAAAACTATAATCGACCTACTATTATGCAAAACAGAGATCAAAATAATATGAAAACTGATATCAGACTCTAGAGTCTCCCAATTCATTCCAATCAAGAGAAAGACATTTAATTTAGAGAAATACATTCAATCAAATTTCTGAAACTTGTAAATTTCTAGAAAATAATTCTTAAACAAACTAAATGATGGATACCCAAAAAATCTGAGGTCTACTATTGAATTAACTCTCCTATTCAACACTGAAATAAATTCTAAATATGAAAACCAAAGTTCCTATTCAAAGGAGAGTAATTGAATTCCTATTTATGGTGACATTCTATAGACAACTCAATTAAAAGCACGCATAATCCTAGTTCACAAACCTCTATCATAACTAATAAAATATAATTTCTGGGCCTACATAAAATCAAAACTTCCCATATCATAAATGAAATACACAACCTCTATTTACTTTCACACTAGATGTGCAAGAGTTCAATCTCCATTATGGAATTAATGGTATCATGAAAAACTCATAAAACCTATGTTTGATGCAAACTGTGTTTTAGTTCTAATTCAATACTCCTTTGACCGTGTTAAATTTAGAATCAACAAGTTTGAAATTAACACCTATGCATATTTTTCATATGATCATAATGTTACCGGACTTGGGAAAAGACAGAGCATAAATCCAATTCATTTTGAGATCTTGGATGTCATAATAAATTCCTTACACAGTTTTGAATTAAGAATGCTTCACGAATGCTTCTGCATTATGCAATCACATAAAGGAAACAAGTGATATAATAAGGGTCATTACCCCTCGAAACCTTTTGATCAGATTTGGATCATGGACCTAAGTGATAGCTCAAAATTCAAAGTGTTCAGAAGTGTGTCTAACTTGAGCAATCGGATAGATCTCGTCTTCTTGATTTCGGCGCCGTGAACGGTTCGAAAAACCAACACCGTATGAAGAAGTTATCACGATTTGAAAAGTCCAGTAAACTGCAATTTCTGGCTTTTGACCAAGTTTGACTGGGTTTTCGAAAATTAAAAGAAAAGAATATTCCAGGGAAAATTCCTGGAATATTCCTTGGAATATTCCCCAAAATATTCCTTCTGGGCCAACCAGATGTCGACAAGTGTCAACATGTAATTGAAGTTGGACTGTACATGGTTTTGTCTCGTCCAATTAGAGGCCACCACATGGCAGGCTTGGAGGCCGCCACGTGGCCTAAGATTGGTTACGCACAATTTTTTGGAGAGACTAGGGTTCGATCGTAGAACCTCCTGCCTGCCAAGCCGCGTATTAACCGTCTCCACCACATTGTTTCTTATTATCTATGGGCTAACAGTTCAATTTAATGTTTAATCGTTTTCCATTTGGGGCAGTGGAGGGGCCAAACCCTCCCCATGTAACCTTACGCCTAAGACCCAAGGGCTTAATGCCTCGGAAAATCCACAACCGCCAACTATTGTTTTCATGTGGTCACATGCAACATTATGCCGCGGTGACATTTCAATGCAACGGTTTACAGAATTGGCCGCCAACAGTTACGATTAGAAAACCGTGGGATTCTGGAACATGTGTCCATCCCTTAACCTGTCCATTAATGCTACGGTTATCTCTGGCAGAAACCTTGGAGGCACTCCAAAATTTCGGAAGTTTTCCAACTATAACTGCAGTTAAGTGCAATTCCTCCACATTTAGTGGAGCATTTTAGGGGTCACTGGACAAATGTTGTTTAGGTTCTATATTGAGCTAGATTTGTCCACTTTGAGAGTGCCAATAGTAAGTTTCGACTATATCAGACATTATAGACTCATTGGTGAGGTTTCCAGAGTTATCAGAGGAATTTTGAGCAGGTTTTTTCTTCAGAGAAGTTCTAGGGGCCATTAGGGCCACCATGGGCCAGCAACAATTTGAGGCCTAGCTAGGGTAGCTAGAGGAATTTTTCAACAATCCAATAGTCATTTTTGGATGTTTCAAACATTATAGAACTAATGGTGTGGTTTGAAGAGCCTGTAGAGGACTTTTGAAGGCCGATATTCTTCAGAGAAGTTCCAGGGGCCACCAGGGCCAGCAAGTGCCAGCAGGAGAACAAGGCCTATCCAAAGCGGCCAGTATCCATTCTCAGCAAACCAATAGTCATTTCTTACTATTTTCATACTTATGAATCCATTGATGGAGTTTTCAAAAGATTTTGAGGACTTCTAAAAGCCTATATGCTTCAGGGAAGTTTTCAGTGACCCTAGAGCTAGGGGTGCCACCAGGTGTTGGAGGCGAAACCGGAGCAGCTGATAGCCAAATTCAGAAAACCAATAGTCTATTCTGACTATTTTTGACATTATGAATCCAATTAAGGGATTTTTAGAGTCATTTGAATACTTTTGAAGGTCGAGAACCTACAGGGAAGTTTTGGGCAGCCTAGGGCCATCAGTGGATGGAGGCCTAGATTGGGAAGCCATTGCTCATTTTGAGAAAATGATCAGTAAATTTTGGAGGTATGATATATTCTAGAGATGGTAGGTGAGGTTTTAGGGACAAAAAAATAATTCTAAAAAATTTAGTGCCACTTCGAAGCTCAGGGAAGCTTAAGGGCACCGATGGAAGGAGTCAAGTCTAAGGGAACCTAGTTCTGTTTTCAGAGTGATGACATCCATGAAATGGGTATGGTGCTATTATAAACTCAATGGTACAACCCAAATAACCATTGGAGTTATGTATTTACTTGTAAAAGGATATTTTCATCATAATCCCAAAGAGCCAAGTCAAGTTGACAAGAGCTCAAGGAGACGTAGCCCACGATATTCGGGTGAACTCCTATATTAAATTTGATGTTTATTTGCTGCATTATATGGCTGTTGTAAATATTTAATATCAGCAAAAACAAATGGTATTAAAGCACTTAAAGAGTAAAAAAAATTACACCTGTTTCAAGTATAAAATTCTGCAAAAGTCAAGTATAAGCTAGAGCTTTTATTTGTTTAACTGAGTGGGAGGTTCTTGAAAATCATAAAAAGTTATCCAATCCATTTTCAGATCAGATTGGTATCAGAGCACTGGTTTCTTGCTTGACAGAGCACAAGGTTGCTAGCTTTCTTGTTGTTTGACTTGAAAGGTGTTTGCACTATTAAAGACTTGACTGTTTGCAAACTGACTGTTGCTTACAAGTTTGAGTTTGCTAGAGGTGAAGGGAAAGCTACTATTAGCTAAGTCCAGAAGAAGACAAGAAGGAAGAAGGGATGAAAGCATTCTCCTTACCCAAAGGACCTCAAGGCAACCCTTATAGCACAAAAGGGTTTTGTTTGCAAAGGCTGCTTGAAGAAGAGCTTGACTCTACAACCATTTTGTTCAGAATATTTGTCAATTGTTTTTGAAAGATTTGTGAATTGTTGATTGAATTTCTTTAGTTAATTTTCATAATATTACAACTTCATCAAGTGAGGTTTCAAAATACTCGTCCTTCACAAGATTCTTCGATGAATACATGAAGCGAGACTTCTACATGTTGAAGGATATGATGAAAATTATGTATGAAGATAGAAGGGAAAGAACTAGACTTCATGAGAAATTGGTTGATGTGAAGAAAGAGAAGGAATTAATTCTTTAAAGAATGCATGAGATGGAGATGCAGCTCCATCAAGCCCAAGAGGCCTTAACCTAGAACATGCGTGAAGCAGAGGTAATTCACTCGAATTTGTCTTCAATTTCCTCTTCAAAAATATGTTTAGGTTCATTTGAAAAGCACACTAGAGGTATAGGGTCCAAGTTGATGTTTAAAATAGGCTATGAAGGCAAGGGTTTAGGAAAACATGCACAAGGCATGATTGATCCTATTTGGTTGAGGAAAGACCTAATAAGTTTGGTCTTGGTTATGTTCAATCTAATGGCGAAAACTCCAAATCCATGAAGGCATGTGAGACAGATTCAAGAAGAAATTTTGGTCCAAGTTCTAATACACAAACATGTCAAGTTTGATTTCAAGTTGATTGCCATTTTTTGAAGCCTATGTTGCAGCAAGATTTTTGTATACATGCAACTTATGGCAAGCATGAAAGTTTTGATAGCTATCAAGACATGACCACTGATGTTAGTCTTCAAAAGAAAGCTGGAACCTCTACCAGTTCATCTCCTTATGAAGGTAAAAAAGATGGACATGCAAAGCAACATTTGAGGTATAATTCCCATAGTCAAGTTGACTATGTTTCTGATAAGCATGGAAAATATGCATGCTTGAATGGAAGAAATAGTTGATGCTCTTTTTGTGGTCTGTGTAACCATGATGTTCGAAAATGCTGGAAGAGGATGAAGGCATACAGGAAACAATTGAAGCAAAGGCAACTTGAAAAGAAGGTGTATAAGATTTGGACACATTGCCAGAAGAGGGGACATGTTGTTGCCCAATGTTGGACATTGCATCCAAATAATCATCCCAAGAACATGAGGCAAGAGGATCGAAATACTGGCAAAATTGGAACCAAAGATTCAATCATTGATGTGAGAACGGGTGTTTCACGTGAAGAAGATTTTCAGCAGCAAAATTCGTCATGGAAGTGGATTGGTAAGAAGTGGTTTAAATTCTTAACTCAGTAAGACATAAATTCATTTGTACATATGCAAATTTCAGTTATGTATGATTTTTTGTTGTAATCTCACGTTTTTTTGAGCCAACTTGGATCGATGATCAAGGAAGCGATGTTCAACTACCTTCTGTAAATTTCTCGCCAGAAATTTCTAGGTGAGTACAATGAAGACAATTCTTGACAGGAGTACAAGAGAATTCAAGAAGGGAAGTGTTGACTAACTTCAAGTTGGGTTCAAAGGCACTAGGCTGAAAAGTGACGGTGTTGTACTCTCATCTACTACACAGATCAGGAAATCAGTCTTTTGGGGTCCAAAATATTTCCAATGGGGAGATGTGATCAGATTTGCATCATGGACCTAAGTGATAGCTCAAAATTCAAAGTGTTCAGAAATGTGTCGAACCTAAGCGGACGGATGGTTCGAAAAACAGACACCATATGAAGAAGTTATTGTGATTTGAAAAGTCCTGTAAACTGTAATTTTTGGCTTTTGACCAAGCTTGACTGGGTTTTGGAAAATTAAAAAAAAAAAATATTCCTGTAATATTCCTCAGAATATTCCTTTTGTGCCAACTAGATGTCGACAAGTGTCATCATGTAATTGAAGTTGGACTGTACGTGGTTTTGTCTTAGCCAATTAGAGTCTGCCATGTGGCAGGACCGAAGGCCTCCACGTGGCCCAAGAATGGTTATGCAAAATTTTGTGGAGCGACCGGGGTTTGATCACAGAACCTCCAACCCACCAAGCAGTGTGTTAACTATCTCTGCCACATTGTTTCTTACTATTTATGGACTAACGGTTCAATTTAACGTTTAGTCATTTTCCGTTTGGGGGAGTGGAGGGGCCAGCCCCTCCACATGTAACCTTATGCCCAAGACCCAACGGCTTAATGCCTCAGCAACTCCACAATCACCAACCACCGTTTTTACGTGGTCACATGCAGTATAATGCCATGGTAACATTTGAATGTAACGGTTTGCAGAATTGTCCGTCGGCGGTTACAGTTAGAAAACTGCGGGATTCTGGAACATGTGTCCATCCCTCAACCCGTCCATTAATGCTATGGTTATCTATGGCGGAAACCTTGGAGGCACTCCAAAATTTTGGAATTTTTCCAACTATAACTGTAGTTAAGTGCAGTTCCTCCACATTTAGTGGAGATTTTTAGGGGTCACTGGACAAATGTTGTTTAGGCTCTATCTTGAGCTAGATTCGTCCATTCTGAGAGTGAAAATAGTCAATTTCGACTATGTCAGAAATTTAGAATCATTGGTGATG
The DNA here is from genome assembly GCA_034641835.2 of Pinus albicaulis. NCBI lineage: Eukaryota > Viridiplantae > Streptophyta > Pinopsida > Pinales > Pinaceae > Pinus > Pinus albicaulis. The sequence goes on from CM076582.1 coordinate 874,790,403, forward strand.
GTTGCAGAGCCATCAGAGGGATTTTTAGTAGGTTTTTTCTTCAAAGAAGTTCTAGGGGCCACTAGGGCCACCATGGGCTAGTAGCAGTTTGAGGCCTATCCAGGGAAGCTAGAGGCCTTTTTCAACAATCAAATAGTCATTTTTTGATGTTTCAGACATTTTGGAACTAATGGTGTAGTTTACAGATCCTATAGATGAATTTTTAAGGCTGATATGCTTCAGATAAGTTTCAGGGGCCACTAGGGCCAGTAAGTGCCAGTAGGAGAATGAGGCCTATCTAGAGCAGCCAATATCCATTCTCAGCAAACCAATAGTCATTTTTTACTATTTTGATACTTATGAATCCATTGATAGAGTCTAAATAAGCTTTTTAGGACTTTTGAAAGCCGATATGCTTCAAGGAAATTTTCAGTGACCCTAGAGCCAGGGGGTGCCATCAGGTGTTGGAGGTGAAACCAGAGTAGCCGGAGGCCAATTTCAGCAAACCAATAGTATATTATGACTATTTTTTACATTATGAATCCAATGAATGGATTTTCAGAGTCATTTTAAGGCTTCTAAAGGTCAAGAAACTACAGGGAGTTTTGGGCAGCCCAAGGCCATGAGTGGATGAAGGCCTAGATTGGGAAGATAGTGCTCATTTTGAGAAAATGATCAGTCAATTTTGGAGGTATGATATGTGTTGGAAATAGTAGGTGAGGTTTTAGGGACATAAAAATAATTCTAAAGGAGTTAGTGCCACTTCGAACTCAAATAAGCTTAAGGGCACCAATGGAAGGAGTCAAGTTTAAGGGAACCTAGTTCTGTTTTCAGAGTGATGATAGCCACGAAAAGGGTATGATGGTATCCTAACCCCAATGGTACAACCCAAATAACCATTGGAGTTAAGTATTTACTTGTAAAAGAATATTTTCATCATAATCCCAAAGAGCCAAGTCAAGTTGACAAGAGCTCAAGGAGACGTAGCCCACGATATTCGAGTGAACTCATATATTAAATTTGTTGTTATGTGTTGATGTTTATTTGCTGCATTATATGGATGTTGCACATGTTTAATATCAGCAAAAAAAATGGTCTTAAATCACTTAAACAGTAAAAAAAATTACACCTATTTCAAGTATAAAATTCTGCAAAAGTCAAGTATAAGCTAGTGTTGAGATTTATTTTAATTAAATTTGGAGAAAATATCATGAATATGAAAACAATAGGATTTGTTGCTAAATTGACTCCATGTAATCCTGATGTGGAGTTATTGCATTCTATTTTTTTGTGATTGAATTAATGATTCAGTTTCTACTCCCAGCTATAAAATGTAAGCCCGTAGAGGCAAATGTGCATGAGGGATGTGAGGTGAGTGGAAGAGAAGTGCAGATGAGAAACTCTGATATTGTAATTCTCCTTTTGCTGAGTGAGATTGCTGATGCCTCTGTTTGGTGGACGTAGCCCAGATTGGTTGGGTGAACCACGTTAAATCTGTTGTCTCTATTTTCTGCTGTGTGTCTGTGTGTTTATTTATTTGTTTTCGCTGTGTTTTGCTCGAAAAGTTGGTATCAGAGCCTGCCTGTCAGTTTTTTTTTATGATGTTGTGCCTAATCCAAGAGCTATTTTATGGTAGCGTAAGAAATCTGGAGTCGAGCTACTGAAGGTTGTGTTAACTGTTGTCTTCTTCCACTGCGTATCATTGAAAGATAAGATCAGCACATGAGCTGGAGGGATTAGGTAGCGTTGAACGCCGGTAGCTGGAGCTATGTTGTGATTTGTGTTGCAAGCTGCCGAGCTGTTTGCTGGAGGATCCATTTTTTGGCCGTTGGACAACTGCCGAGAGCTGTGATACAACCGAGGGATGTGAGCGCAGTTTGAAGGATGAAGACCGTGGGCTGCTGTGAGTTGAGAACGCAACATAAATTCCAGTCAACGCATTCTGAAGTGAACATTTGAAGAGTGTGGTTGAATGTTTCGTGGAGGCTGGAGCTATGATTTCAGAGCTGTAAGCTATGATTACAGAGCCCTAAGCTGTGATTGAGTGATTTCAGGTTGGCCGGTTGTGAGCTGCGTGGACTGTGGAATATCCTGTGAGCTAGAATAGCCGTGAGCTTCAGATCTACATGGACTATTATGTGCGTTGAACCGGAGCTGTTGGACCATTGCTGGTATGTGCGTTGGTCTGTGAGCTGGTATATGCATTGAACGCTAGTTTGTTGAACGGCGAATCCAATTTTTAAATCGATTTTTTGTTTTATATGCCATTTATTTTAAAATCGTTTTATATATTCAGTCATTCTAAAAGGTGGTACTTGATTGATTTAAGAATAGGTGGCCCATAATAAATCATTTTTTATGAAGTTGTTCTAAAAAAAGGTGGCACTTCATTGATTTAAGAATAGGTGGCCCATAATAAATTGATTTTTATGAAGACATTCTAAAAAAGGTGGCACTTCATTGATTTAAAAGTTTTTTTTTAAATCGATTTTTATGGTAAATCAATATTTTATCAATCGATTTAAATGGGGTTTATAAGGATGTTAATATCGATTTATTATGGGCCTAGGGCCTAGTTTTTTCCTAAAAAGGGAATTTTAACAAATTCTTAATTTGATTTAAAAAGCAATTAAGGATCCATAGAAGAAGATAAATATGGCAAAAACACAAAGTGCTCGATTTGAGATCGAGAAGTTCAATGGGAAAAACAACTTCGAGGTCTGGAAAGTGAAGATGCATGATCTATTCGTGCAACAAGGCGTGGTGAAGGTGCTGTTGGGAAAAGCCAAACAGCCTTACACCATGACAGATAACGAATGGAGTGACATGGATGAAAGAGCACTGAGTGGCATTCGATTGTGTTTGGCGGATGATGTTTTGTTTAACATCGTGTCAGAGAAAACTGCTGCTGGTTTGTGGATAAAGATTGAAAAGATGTACATGACAAAATCCTTAACCAATAGGATTCTTCTGAAGAGACAGTTGTACAACTTGCGCATGAAGGAAGGTACATCAATTACTGATCATTTGAATACCTTTAATACTCTCCTGGTGCAGTTAGAAAGTATAGAAGTAAAATTTGAATAAGAAGATAAATCTGTAACCTTATTATGCTCGTTGCCCGAGTCATGGGATCATTTTGTTACTTCTATAAGTCTTAGTTCATCAGAAACCCTTGAATTTGATGATGTTGTTGGAGCTTTGTTATCTGAAGAAACAAGGAAGAGGTCAAATTTAGAAACCTCTACATCAGAAGAAATGACTGTTGGAAGAGACAACAAACATCCAAAGGAGACTCTTCGATAGAAAAGAAATAAGAAAACATGACAGATACAGGTTCGACATCCATTTCAGGTATGAGTGATGAAGTGTTATCAGTTAGTTTGTCTAATCATGATCAACATTGGTTGTTAGATTCTGGTGCGTCAAATCACATGTGCATTCATAGAGAGTGGTTTAAATCTTATAAATCATTCAAAGATGGAGTTTTTTACATGGGAAATGATGTTTCATGTAATATTGTGGGAATTGGTAGCATCCAGATTAAAATGTTTGATGGGACAAATAAAATATTAACTGATGTAAGACACGTACCCGAACTCAGAAAAAACCTCATTTCTCTAGGAGTGCTAGACACAAATGGATATAAAACCTTTATTCAAAGTGGAGCAATGAAAGTTTATAAAGGAATTTTACTAGTAATGAAAGCAAAGAAGGTTGGAAATATTTTTCAGTTGAAGGAAGAACAGAGTCAAATCATGCTTCTACAGTATCTGAAAACGACAGTAATTTTGTTCGTATATGGCATCGACGGTTAGGCCATATGAGCGAAAGAGGATTAAAATTTTTATCTGATCATAAGTTACTTCCTAGTTTAAAATCTTCTAAGTTAGATTTCTGCAAACATTGTCTATATGGGAAACAAAGAAAGCAGAAGTTTAAAACTGGAAAACATACTAGTAAGGGAATCCTTGATTATATCCATTCTGATGTTTGGGGTCCATCTCCTACAACCTCATATGGAGATTCGTCATATTTTGTATATTTTATTGATAATTTCTCTAGAAAAGTGTGGGTCTATATGTTAAAGAAAAAGTCTGATGTATTCACAGTTTTCAAACATTTTAGAGCATTAGTTGAAAACATCACTAGAAGAACCATTGAATGTTTAAGAACTGACAATGGTGGTGAGTTTACTTCAAATGAATTTGATAATTATTGCAAGGATGTTGGGATCGAAAGACATAAAACTACTGTATATACTCCTCAGCAAAATGGAGTTGCTGAATGCATGAACAAGACTCTCTTAGAGAGAGCAAGAAGTATGCTTAGTAACACCAATTTGCAGAAGGAATTCTGGACAGAAGCGGTTTCTATAGCTTGTTACTTGATAAATCAATCACCATAAACTGCAATAGGATGCAAAATTTCTCAAGAGGTATGGAAAGGTGATCCATGTGATTATTCTAAACTAAATTTTTTTGGTTGTGATGCATATGCTCTAGTTCCGAAACATCAGCGTTCTAAATTAGATCCTAAATCAAAAATATATATATTTGTTGGATATGGTGATGGGACTAAGGGATACAGGTTGTGGGATCCTACTACTCACAAGATCATCATTAACAGAGATGTTAAATTCAATGAATATTCACTCGATAATCTAGATGTAGATGATAAATTGAAACAGGATAATGTACCTAAGTTTCAACATATTCAGTTTGAAACCAGTTCAAATACTGATGATAGTTCAGATCATGAACAAGTTTTAGATGCAGATCATGAACAAGTTTCAGATGCAGATCATGAACATGTTTCAGATGCAGATCATGATTCCTACAGATAATGATCAGCAAATTGTGGAAGTACCAGAAACATCTTTAAGGAGGTCCATGAGAATCAGACGTCCTCCTAAGAGGTATGATGATTATGTTACTTCAGTTGCTTTAACTGCTAATGATGATGAACCTTTGTGCTATCAGGAAGCGGTAGAAGGTTCTAACAGTAATAAGTGGAAAGAAGCTATGAAGGACGAGATGAAGGCATTAGACAAGAATGCCACATGGGATCTGGTAGAACTTCCTAAAGACAGAAAAACTGTGGGATGTAAATGGGTTTACAAATTCAAAATGGGTGTTGATGATATAGAGGACAGGTACAAAGCAATGCTGGTCGCAAAAGGTTTTTCTCAGAAAGCAGGAATTGACTTTCATGAGATATTTTCACCAGTTGTAAAAATTGTTTTAATTCAGATTGTGTTAGCATTAGTTGCTTTACTTGATTTAGAATTACAACAACTAGATGTTAAAACTGCATTTTTACATGGAGATTTAGATGAGGAGATTTATATGGAACAACCGAAAGGGTTTGTTCAAAATCACAACAAGAAATTTGTCTACAGGCTCAAGAAATAATTGTATGGTCTGAAGCAGTCGCCTCGACAATGGTACAAGAAATTTGATTCTTTCATGATGAGTCAAAATTATATAAGTGAATATGATCATTGTGTTTACTTTAAGAAATTGAGTAATGGCATGTTTATTATCTTAGTGTTATATGTTAACGATATGATTTTAGCAAGCAAAATCATAACAAAGATTAACAGGTTAAAGACTCAGATGGCTAGGGCATTTGATATGAAAGATATAGGAGCAGCAAGATAGATTTTGGGCATGGAGATTTTCAGAGACAGGAGTAATGGTAAGTCGTGGCTATCACAAAAGAATTATATTGAGAAAATACTCTTGAGGTTTGATATGAACAATGTGAAGCCTGTTTCAGTCCCTTTAGCTTCCCATTTTAAGCTTTCTTCAGGTTTATGTCCTAACACAAATGAAGAAAAGGAATATATGTCTCAAATTCCATATGCCAATGTAGTAGGTTGTTTGATGTATGCAATGGTTTGTACACGACTAGATATTTCACATGCAGTTGGGGTTGTCAGCAGGTATATGGAAAATCCAGGAAAAGAACACTGGTCAGCAGTGAAATGGGTGCCTCGGTATCTGAGAGGCACAAGTGATTACTGTATCACTTATAATAGGAGTAGTGAATTTGTTTGCAGATATGTTGATTCCGATTTTGCACGTGATTTGGATAAGATAAGGTCAAATTCAGGATATGTCTATACTCTTGCAGGTGGAGCTATAAGCTGGATGTCAAAGCTACAAAATACTGTTGCTTTATCCACTACAGAAGTAGAATACATAGCTGCTTCACATGCTTGCAAAGAAGCGGTTTGGTTGAAAGGTTTGTTTGGTGAGTTTGGTAGGTTGCAGGACAACATCAAGTTACTTTGTGATAGTCAAAGTGCAATTCACTTGGCTAAAAATCCGGCCTATCATAGTAAATCAAAGCATATACCTATAAAGTACCATTTTGTAAGACAGGTTATCACTGAATGGGGAGTCTCTCTTGAAAAAGTGCGTACAAAGGAAAACTGTGTAGACATGTTCATGAAACCAGTTTTTTTAGAGAAACTACGATGGTGTCTGGCTTCTCTTGGCTTGCAGAAAAGATAAAAATAATAATGGAATAGGGTATCAGGCTAATTGTTGTCAAGGTGGAGATTGTTGAGATTTATTTTAATTAAATTTGGAGAAAATCTCATGAATATGACAACAATAGGATTTGTTGCTAAATTTACTCCATGTAATCCTGATGTGGAGTTATTGCATCCTATTTTTGTTGTGATTGAATTAATGATTCAGTTTCTACTTCCAGCTATAAAATGTAAGCCCGTAGAGGAAAATGTGCATGAGGGATGTGAGGTGAGTAGAAGAGAAGTGCAGATGAGAAACTCTGCTGTTGTAATTCTCCTTTTTTTGAATGAGATTGTCGATGCCTCTGTTTGGTGGACGTAGCCCAGATTGGTTGGGTGAACCACGTTAAATCTGTTGTCTCTATTTTCTGTTGTGCGTATGTGTGCTTATTTATTTGTTTCCGCTGTGTTTTGCTTGAACAACTAGATATTTTATTTTTTTAACTGAGTGGGAGGTTATTGAAAAGAATAATAAGTTATCCAACCCCTTTTCATATCACCTTGCTGATCTATGCTAACTGATGAGCGAGATCTATTCCTTCAACTATGATATATAGAACAAAGTGTAGGTTTAAATATATAATAGAGATGACAATTCAGAAATTTCAGTAATCAAACTGCTAAATAACAATCAAACACAATCCTAAGATCTACATTGTTTGCAAAACATGTTTCCAGGAGTGGTGGGCCCTTGCCACCCTTGGAGCAAGTTAAATTAATTCAATGAAGCTTAAAAACTTAGAACAAAACCATAATACTCAGAGAGGATTTAAATGATGAATCAACCTTATGTATTAATGGTTCATAAAAAATACAACAAAGCTTCCAGCAGAAATGGAATTACATCACGGTTCTCCTATTGTTGTTGCTCCTATTGTTGCCCTCTTGCTCTCCTCCTCTAGCGTGCATGTAGAGCATTAGCTTTTATAAGGTGCATCTGATGGAAACAAAGAACAATCAAAACATTAAAAAAAAAACAAATACAACAACAAATAAATCATATGCAATCTTCTGGAAAGCCTTCGAATGGGTGATGGTTGGGTTCATCCTGATCATAGCATGGATTGAGGAACTGTTTCCTTTTGTTGAGAATTAGAGTTTTATCAAAACTGTGGATGTGGCTGGAACGGTCAAATCCGAATTTTGACCCAAATCTCTAATTAAAACTACATTGGAAAATTCCTCCGACCATAACGCCTTCACGAAGACGAATTTTGCCCAAATATTTATGGGTTACATGAAAAATGGTGCTATGAACAAAACCCGTGTGTCAAAATTTTGAGATTCCTTACCATTTTATCACAAATTTTATATTTTCACCTACATAAATATCGTACTCAACTTTGGAGTAACTAGTTAAAATCGACTTGTGGAGACTTCCGACAATAGAACGCTTCGAAAAATGAACTTAGTGAAACCATCATTAGTAAATCATGACTAAATAATTTCTAATCATTGAAAAGCTAATAAAACTAATGATAATCAACCACGAGGCGTAGGATGTGATTTCACGACAAATGATGGAATTATGATGTGAAATGAGTGTAAGGGTGTCGAAATTTAGGTTATTAATAATGGTACTATGCGATGGAAAAATGGGCATATATGAGGCTCAACAAGATTCATCTATTCCACATTCTGGGGGGAAATCCTACATACTTATTGTTTCCAATGCGAACTATGTGAGCAATGGACCCGCATCGAGGGCATGCCAATCCGCTGGTGCTATCCCTAATCCCGGTGGAACACTGGTCTGTGTAGAAAACCCAGAAAAAAAATGGAACTCAAGGGGAGCTCACAAGAAAAATGGTAGAAAAATACGACAATGATGGAGGATCAAAGTCAGACCAAAAGTATAGATCTAGAGTGATATTTAGGCAACAAAAGATAGTCACTGAATGGAAAACCCATTCTATTTATAACAAAATATTGAATTAGTCTAGATATTGGTGCATAGTTAAAATATTATTAACCAAATCTAGATCTAAATTTTATGGAATATTTTATTATATTTGTTGGAGGGAAAAAGAATTTGAATCTGGTCAAATCCCTTTATTTGTGAATAATAAATAAATAAATGATTTATTTATTATTTTAAGAGTGTCGTTGAGTAATAATTAAATAAATAGTGATTTATTCAATACTTGGGGTAAAATTGGTCTTACATGGTGTACTTTGGTCCATCTAATAGTAACAGGTTAGATCACCAAAAATTGGTGTAACAGATTTCCCCCCAGCATATGAGCTTTAGGAGCTAATCATATGACCGAAGTATGTTGTAAGAACTCAATCACTAGACATCGAAGGGGAAGTCAGAGAGAGAGAAATATAAGGTAGACTAAAACACTAGAGGATAGGACCCTGAGGGTGCGAGACTTACAGGTGTGACAATTCTCTTTTATGAGTGAGTACCTGTTCTACAAGAGGCAGATGAGGCATACCTATGTCCGTCGAGACAAAGTACGAAGAATAATGTGTCCAGTAAACAAGGTATTGAACTATTTAGTACATGCTGGCATCAACATGGGCCAGATAAAAACATGATAATGGATCCCACATACATATTGTGCCTGGGATAATAGCCAGGACTTATACAATAATATCTGAGTACATGAGATATAAGTACAACCAAAGAGGCCTTGTAAATAGGAGAGGGCTCTAAAAATCTGAATGTTACATGAAAGCTAAAAGGCACTGCAAGTGGTTGAGGCTGAAACCATCAAATCTATGGAGCTACATCGAAAGCTGTAATGAAGAGGTCATCCGGGCATGTGGGGGGCTACTTGAAGGGCCACCCCCTCATGATGTCTGAAACATCTCACACACACCCGAAAATCACCGGTAGAATCTACTGCATCACTGAACCATCAAGTATACGGATCTTGATCATGCTGTAAGGAGCTGGAGCTGAGAAACAATCAAGTCAAAGGGTGATAAGGAGTCCCTTTTCCTAATTCAAGGCACCAAACAAGAGTGGAAGCTGGAATCAAGGTACACCGCCCTCTAGACCTGTCTTCTGGAATGAATGAGATGATTTCGATAGAAGGAGGTCTGCCATAGGTGAGGCAATAAGGGATCCTCAACTAAGGCACGAGATATAATAGTATAGCGATGGAAAAAATAACACCAGGGATGATGATGGAATGGGGGGGTACTGAGTAGCAAGCTGAAGACTTCCCTTGTTAGAGCATGAAGGGCATGGGTGACTTGGCAGTAACTGACACAATATCAAAGGGGATAGGGGATAATATGACTGAAGGCCAAAGTGTGCGACAAGAGAGAGGGACAAAGAAATGAAGGATGGAGGACTATGACGGGATACAAATGGACTCGAGATAGACTCCATGAATTTTATGATGACTCAAATCGGATTCTCTAAACAAGGGCGACTCGATGATGCTGCCACACAGAGAAGGCCCAATGGGGGCCATAAAAACATGAGTACAAGATGCTTACTCACGACGAAAATTGACATGAGCATGGACAAGTATGGAGGAAAAGTGGTGCCCCAAGTACAAGTGTTGCAAGTGAAGAAATTATATTTTGAGGAGTGGTGAAGTGACCTTCTTGGACAAAATGTGTCCAAGTGAAGTATCAAATCACAAAAAACTAAAGGATACCCATTTGAGAGCTCGGTGATAGCTTTCTAACGGTATGGACAGTTTGTCAAACTGAGCTATTGTTTGGCCGTAGTGGGTGAAAGAAAATCTGGGGTTTCTCTTTTAATAAGGAATTTTCCCTCCAAATTCACTCATTTTAAAGTGTAGTTGTGGTGAATGTAGAGAGGAGAGAAGGCCCTAAATCTTGTGGCGATCGTAGCGGACAAACCAACCATTGGAATCGAGATCCGTCAGTTGTAGGTAAGAGGCCTAACCCTACTCTTTCATTTCAATGGATTGAAAGTTTAGTTTAGGTGCTCAGAGCTCAGGAATAGACCCCTGCTCTTCTTCACGGCTGGGTCACACTTTTTGGGGCAATATCTGTGACCTGGGTAGCAGGTTTTGAGCAAAAAAATGCGACTTGTCCAAGGATTTTGCCTGAAAAGTGTGACACGATAGAGAGGGGTATTTCAGTGTTGTTTCTTGGCTGAGAGCTTGGTTTTTATGGTTGAATGCACTCTTTCCTTTCTGTACACTGACAAATATGATGGTTTTGTGCAGATATGGTAGAATTTCAGATCAAATGGAGAGAGAGACTTAGACACATTATGGTCAGAGATCCAAGAGGATCATGGTGTCCGCAGTGCATTGGCCAGGTTTGGGGTCCTGAAGTTTGTGGAGAACCCTTTTATGAGAGCCGGGGAGCCCTTTTTGGCTCGCATTGTGAGTTATTGGGATCCGGACCATGAGGTCTTTATAGTGCAGGGGCACTGGATCTAGTTGACGGTCCAGGATATATATTTCCTGACTAGTCTCCCACCACTTGGGATGGTGGGGAATACACAACCAGTGTTACCGCGAGGGTGGAACATCATGGATTTTGTAGAGTGCCATTGCCGATCAGGTCTCCATTCGATGGGGACACAGATACCAATCGGGGATCTAGAGGCGCTAGAGACCCGTACTGTGGCTGTAGCGATGCTGTGGATCCTGGGAAACCAGGCACACCACCACATCACTGGGGGTCAGATGATGCTTGTTGAGTGTGTGTTGAGTGGGGCCTAATATGGGTGCACCCAAATGATGTTATCTTCGTTGAAACGACAGTTGTCACTATGCAAGCGACAAGTAAATCATGATTATGCATATGGCACAGTGTTGTGCTCGCTCTTCTTTGAGAAGACCCCGACACTCTAACCTCACATACAGATCTAGGATGAGGGCCCAAGAGAGCCTAGGATGTGCTGCTGGGGGCAGCTACTGTGCAGAGGGGGAGGTGGGGCAGTCAGACGAGTGTTCCGACCCAATTTTTTCGCTCATTTGGATCAAATGCCACTCTACATAGACAACTATCCCTATAGTGGGATGAGTTATCATGGGGACCCAGACTTGCCACTGCCACCTGGTCAAGTACGGGTGCCTGATGGTAAGTGACAAAATTCTAATATTTTATGTGCATTTTAAAGTTTCAGAAGATTGTATATGGTACTGATTCATTCACTTTTGGTATGCAGATACAACATCGGTGAAACCAGTCGGGTACATGGGAAGACCTACAGTAGCAGGAGCTGCAGGACCTAGTGGGTCGAGAGCACCGCAAAGTGAGGATGCATTGGCCCTCCTGAAGGACATCTATTGTAGATGTGCAAGGCTTCTGACCAGCATTTCAGAGCACGGCTGGAAAAAATTGGATGACCAGTACATAGATCAATGTATTGGTCTACCCTTGGAGTGGGGAGGGGTCATGTGGTGCATGGCGATGGTTGGATAGGGGATGCATGATCTACGAGTTGCAGGAGCAGAGCTAATGGCTCGAGATCCACCCAATAGTGATTAGGTGTAGGGGCATGTGGTGCCCCTAGTTTTGAGTTTTTGTAACATGCTATGGACATGTAAAATGTTGTTAGGTCCTTATTTTACTAGTACAGTCCCTTATTGTTGTTAGTGTAACCCCCTTATTGTTATTTTTGTACCCCTGTAACCCTCATATTGTTATTATTATGCCCTTAAATTATTATTTTTAGGTCGGATAGGATTACATTGTAGCCCCACTAGGATTACATTATGGCCCCATGGACTCCTATATATAGAAAGGAGGTTTTGTCATTTGTATCATCCAATAATTGTTCATTTATGTAATGTATTGGATTTTGCCTCCTCGAAGTGGCTGATTTCTAAGGCATTGATCTCTCTTTTCTTCTATTTTTGGAGCTGGTTTCACAACATTTGGTATCGGAGCTTTGGATTCTAGGGTTTCACTGCCCCAAACAGGTCATCATGGAATTTTCGCTATAACTTTTTTCTAAGAAGGTTTTGAAGCTGACATTTTTAGAGTGTGAAGCCAAAATCCTGAGGATCATTGTCGCACAATTTCAGAGCTTGGTTCGCAATATTTTCGGAGATAGGATCTGTGGAAGTTAGGTATTTTTGCAGGCTCTTGAATTTAACCTAAATAGGTCATTGCAAAATTTGTGCTATAACTTTGTTTCTATGAGGTTTCAAAAGCTGAAATTTTCACAAAGAGAATCTGAAATCCTGAGGAACCTCCTCAAACTTTCAGATCTTGGTTCGTAATATTTACGGAGATATGATCTGTGGAAGTTAGGATTTTTTCAGGCTCTTGAATTTCATCTCAAAGAGGCGACCGTGGAAAAAACATCATAACTCTCTCTCTGAGCGTCGGATTGGGATTCTGTAAAAAGTGGTCGCAAGTACATGGACTGTAGTTTTTGGTATATCAATTTTAGACCCGAAAGAGGAAAATGCGACATATGGAAAGTCGTAAAAGTTTTCTCTATTGAACCAGCCCATAATTAGGTCATCGTGGAATATTGGGCATAACTTTGCCTTGAAGAATCCAAATTAGGTCAGACCTATGGAATTCAAAAGAAGATTCAGAGTACTACTTTAGGGCCCAATTTTAGATATTGAAGATCTGAAATCACAGAGATAATTCAGTTTCAATATCTAGCTCCTCAAAATAAAGAAAAAGGTATGTGTTTTTTTCGAATTACATAAGTCTTGTTTGAAAAAAAATAGTTTGAATTTATTCCAAGGGCATATTGAAGAATAGATATCAGTATTGGGTTCTAAAATTCCCCCTAAAAATAATTCAACACCCATTAAGCCTTCATAAGGCTCTACTATGACTCATGAAGAAGAATAAACACAGCATGAGATATCAAAATTACAAGAGAAAGTGCACCAAATTTCGCTATCGCAAAGAGCAACAAAAAATGAAATGGAATTTTTGAAGAAATACATGAAAACTAAGATGGATGGTTTGAAGAAAGGCGTGGAAGCTAAGATGAATGGTTTGGAAGCTAAGATGGATGGCATGGAAGTGGGCATGGAAGCTAAGATGGATGACATGGAAGCTAAGATCGATGAAAAAATGAAAGACAACATGGAAAACATGAAGAATGATCTAAAAGTAGACATCAAAGGTTTGGCAAAGTTGATACAAGAAATGTTTCCTAATGGCAAAAAGATAGTAGAGGAAACTCATGATGAGAAAAAAATAAATGTTAATCGTGATTTCATAAACTCTAATGTTGGATGGAAGAACCACCATATTCCAAAGATGGATATGAGGAAGTTTGATGGAAAGGACCCTGTAACATGGATACTACAGATGGAGTAATATTTTGATCTCAATAATGTGCAAAACACACAAAAAGTACGCATTGCAGCTTTATATTTAGAACAAAATACATTTGTATGGTATCGATGGATTTGCTCCCGTAAAAAAATTGTCACTTGGTCAATTTTTAAGGAGGATATGATAGCACATTATGAGGATACAAAGAGAAACACCTTCTTTAGCCAATTGATAAATCTCAAACAAAGGGTTCAGTGGCAGAGCACATTGAGGACTTCCAAAAATTGAATATAAGGGTAATTGATATTCCATAGGAACACAGGATTGATGTCTTCATATGGAATTTAAAGGATAAAATCCATCATGAAGTTCGCATTTGGGAACCTGATTCATTGGAAGAGGCATTCAGGTTGGCAAGAAATTTTGAATGTAAAATTATGGCGACAAGGAAGCCTACCACTCACATCTATAAAGATGGAAGTGTTTCTACTCCTAGAATTCCACAACCTACAAGGTTGACACCACAAAATTTGGAAGAAAAAAGAGAAAAAGGGCTTTGCTACAGTTGTGATAGCAAATACACTAAAGGTCATAAGTGCACTGAGAAGAAATTATTTTACATAGATTGTGAAGAGGAGGAAGAAAATGAAGAAGAAACTTCAAAATTAGAGGATATACACCAGGAAGAAATCCTAGAAGAAGAAGAAATGAGTCCGACCATATCATGTAATGCATTGGTAGGAACTACCACTTCTCAAACTCTCAAGATAGAAGGACATATCAAGAAGAAAAAGGTAATTGTGTTGATTGATTCGGGTAGTACCCATAATTTTATTCATTGTAAGGTAGCCAAGGAATTGAATTGTTTCCTATACCCAACACCAGAATGTCAAGTGATGGTTGAAAATGGAGGAACTATAAATTGCTCTGGAAAATTCTATAATATAAAGCTAGCCATGGGGGAATATGTATTGAATAGTCCAATGCTTTCCATCCCAATGGGACACTAGAAAATTTGGCCCAATTTCCGACAGCCAATTCGTCGCTATTCCAACACATAGTCATCGCAAGAGTGACAGTTCGAGGACAAGAAAAATGTGGTTTGCCATTACGTCGCAATTCCGACGCACTTACAAAGTGTCACACTACCGACACTTTTTCCGTCGCTTCCAAACAAGCATCACTCTTCCAACGTTTCCCAAACCGTCGCGCTTCCGACGTTTGTAAACTGTCGCAATTCCGACGAAATGTGGTCCGAAGTTTTGAACGTCGCTCTTCCGACGTTTGTAAACTGTCGCAATTCCGACGAAATGTGGTCTGACGTTTTGAACATCGCTCTTTCGACGTTTGTAAACTTTCGCAATTCCGACGAAATGTGGTCCGACGTTTTGGACGTCGCTCTTTCGACGTTTGTACACTGTCGCAATTCCGACGAAATGTGGTCCGACGTTTTGAACTTCGCTCTTCCTACGTTTGTAAACTGTCGCAATTCCGACGAAATGTGGTCCGACGTTTTGAACGTCGCTCGTCTGACGTTTTTATACTGTCGCTCTTCCGACATTTTTAAGTTGTCGCAATTCCGACACTTACAAGGCGTCGGTATATTGATGGCGGGTTCAATTTAAAAAAAAAAATGAAACTTTAAAACAGGACAGTAAATCTCCAATATTTGTTATGAATTGTGGGCGTTCCAATGACTGTGAAATATTAATATAATAAACCACCCCGCAGCGCTTCGACTATAAACAATCATATAAACATGGCTCTGTATTTCAAAAAATAGGTTTAAAATAGAAACAGGGAAACATTTTTTTTTTCCCAATTGTTATGAACATAATTCGACCGTGAAATATTAATATAATAAACCACCCCGCAACGCTTCGACTATAAACAATCATATAAACATGACTCTGTATTTCAAAAAACAAGTTTAAAATAGAAACAGGGCAACATTTTTTTTTTCTAAGTAAAGTTAATCTATTAACAGTGGGAATAAAATTACAGCATGACTTTAGTCAAAAACATTGCCCAGACTTATGGCAAATTTGTCATCAAAAAATCAAAAAAGAAGACTGCCCTCATACGGGGAAACCAGTCTTGAACGTTTACAGAATTCAAAAATATTACAGAGGTCCAGCACAGTAATATAATCTAAAACATGCCCAATTAAGTGGGCCTGCAAAGCAAGAAAACCAAATTAACCAAACTACTCCTCTAGTGGTTCCTCGACGATTCGGCACCATCCTTCAGAAGGTCCAGGATCGACAGGTGCTATCTCCACATTTGCGCCACCGCTCCCCTCCTGAAGGCCCGAATGTTGGCCAGCTTTTTCTGAGCTCAGACCCGCCGGACGGGTGCATTGTTCCTCCATTTGGGCCTCCTCACGGAAAACCACGGTGATTGAAGCTGTGATTCATGGGCGGTTCAGAGAGAAATTAAAGGAAAAAAGCACAGTGCGTGTCATGGGAGAAGGTGAAGCGGTGGGGAAATGAGGAGCAGGGGAGCCCATACGGTGGCCAGATCCTAGAACCCGACCCCACCCACTCCTAGTGTTTGGATAGCGACCTGAGTAATAATCACTAGACTGGGAAGATGACTCGGTTGAGGGGCTAGAGGGAGCGCGCAGGGGTTGACCTCTAGTGCTCCCCCTGCGGCAACACATCCTTTGACGTAGGCAAGGCATGGGTGCAGTCTCAGCAATGGGCACAAGACGAGACAGAGAAGTAGAATTCCAAGAAATAGAGGAAGACAGACACAGACCAGACCGAGAGAAATGCAGATATGCACCAAGGTCTAAGCAGCAGTTCAACTGGCCACTTCTTCTTCTCGTCACAGTGAGTAGGCAGTGTAACCCAACAACCAGAGAGCATCTGCAATTCAAAGGTTGTGGCTCGTCTGAAAAACCATAGCGAAACACCATTTTATCGACCCGACTACAGTGCAATCGAAGAACGCCCGTCATAATTAATCTCTCATTAATGAGAGCCGAAGGCCGGATCATATTGGAGCATGCAGAATCGCTAACAGGAGTGGAGGTCCGATCTTGAACAGTGTTAAAACTTAATGTGATTTGATGTGAAAACCTTGGAACTTAATTGAACAGCGTTAAAACTTAATGCGATTGATATGAAATTGCCACATCCATGTCCCATCGCCTTAAATGCAATCGAATGCACCCGTATCCGGGAACAGGGCAACTTTTGATTGAGGACACGTGGAAAAAATTGATTGGAGCGGATCTTTGTTTGGGTCGCTCGCGCAGTGGAAATCTGGACCCGAAAAATATTAGGGCGAATTTGATAAGAAATTCGCGTCACAACTCTCCCTCCGTATGCCAGCCCAACTTCGGACCCGAAAAAGATTAGGGCGGAATTCATTTGGTTTTCACGTCCCAAAATTGGTCGATGTTAGTAGGCTATTTTGGAACACGAATTTGGTTTGAATTATGGTTTATCGCCATTTGAAGTCCAGCGGGCTCGACTTAAGTACAATTTTGTTTGATCCCATCTTATAAAATTTGTGTTGGTTTTCTTTGATAATACACATATTTATAATAAATCATGGGAATACCACACTAAACATGTGGAAAAGTTATATAAATTTTTGAGAACAATCATTTTTATGTAAAAATATCCAAATGTGCTTTTGGGAAATAATAATTCGAGTATTTGGTTCATATTGTTTTAAAGGAAGGAGTGAAGTTGGAGCCTCAAAATATGCAAGCTATTACAAAATGACCTATTCCTAAGAAAATCAAGGTTCTTAGAAGATTTTTTAGACTTACATGATATTATTGATAATTTGTTAAGAATTACGCATGAATTTCAAGTCCACTCACATATCTCTTGAAGAAAATATCATTTATATGGAATGATGAGGCTACTTTGGCATTCTCTCTTTTAATGGATGCCATGTCTTCTACACCAACATCGGTTGCACCTAATTTTTGTAAAACATTCATAGTAGAGTGTGAGGCACTAGGACAAGGAATTTACGTAACATTAACACAATAAGGGATATCATTGGCTTTTAAAAGCAATGAATTCAAAGAAAATATTTGGTGAAATCTACGTATGAAAAATAAATGGAAGAAATATTACATGCAATAAAAAATGGGGATAGTATATCACTGGGAGGTACTTTAAAGTCAAGATATACCATGATAGCATAAAGTATTTTTTGAAGCTATGGATTTCATTGGAAGATTAACAAAAATGAGGAGAAAAAATGCAAAGTTTTAATTTTGAGATAATCTGCAAAAAGGGTAAGGAAAATTTAGTAAATGATGCTCTTTCTAAAATAGAAGAGGCCTCAAATTTATATCCAATTACATTTTCTATTCCTAGGTGGCTAGAAGAAGCTTGCCATAATGGAAAAATGACAATAGTACTAAACAAAAACTAAAATTTATAAAGGATGGGATGAACTCCATGGAGCATTGGGAGTGAAAGAGAGATATACTTTGGTGCAAATGTAGAATATTTTTATGCACGCAAGCATATTTGAATAAACAAATATTAAGGGAGTCCCATGTCTCTCTGATGGTAGGACGCAGGGTTCCTTAAAACATGTCAAAGGATCAAAAAATATATTTTTGGAAGGAATGAAGAAAGATATTCAAAATTTTGTAAGAGAAGGTCAGGTTTGCATAATAAATAAAAGAGAGATAGTAAAATCTCTAGGGTTACTTCAACCATTCCACATACATATTCAAAGACTAGAAGATATATCAATAGACTTTATTACAGGGTTACTGAAATATAAAGGTAAGTATTACATTTTGTGGTCATTTATATAGACAAATTTTGTAGATTTTTTTTGTAGAGCTCAAAGTACATAAACAACAAGCCAAGTGGTCGAAGTGTCCGTGAAAGAAATTCATAGTCTTCATGGTTTTCCTAAAGTAATAGTAACAAGAAACTTTTGGAAATAATTATTTAATATGAGTGGAGAAACACTAGCTACCATGAGTTCTACATATCAAACATAATCAAATGGTCAAACAAAAATAGTTAATAAATGTTTTTAATGTTATCTACAATGTTACTCTTTAGAAAAGAAATCTTAATGGATGAAGTGGGTTTGTCAAGGAAGAATGGTAATATGATACTACCTATCACACATCTACTAAAATTTCTCCATTTAAGGCCCTTTATGGATATCCAACTCCTAGTATCTCATACTTTTTGCAAGATAAGTCCAAAGTATAGGAAACAGAGTCACATATGGAAAATACTAAAGAAACTTTGAAAATTATTATGGAAAACCTTCAAATGACATGAAACATGATAAAACAACAAGGGGAACAACATTTAAGTGAAAGATAATTTGAGGAGGGTAATTGGGTATTTTTTAGATTATAGCATTATAAGCAATATTCATTCAAGAAAAAGAAGAATAAAGAATTAGCTCAAAAATATTATGGCCCTAAATAATTATTCATAGGATTGCACAAGTGGTATAGAAGTTATATTTTCCTTCTTCTTGCATTCATAAGGTTTTTCATGTATCTTGCCTAAAAAAGCTTTTGGGAAAAAATATGCCAATGTAAATAGAACTTCCAAAATTAGATGAAGAATGAAAGTTGATTCTTGAACCACAAAAAGTTATAGATAAAAATTTTGTATCTCTTTGACATATAACCATTATGAAGTACCTAATCAAGTGGAAGAATATTCCTCTAGAAGAAGGTACATGGTAAAATGATCAATTCGTGATGAAATACCCACAGCTAAAGGGTTCGTTTGAAGTTTTGACAAAGGTTTTGTTATATGTTTTATATAACGTGTGGCGGAATAGTTTTATTGTTTGTTAAGGTCCCACACAGTGATCAAATTTGAAGGGCAGGTCTGAATTTCAATTAGAAGGGCATATATCTATGTCGCCCTTCCATAATGAAAAGCTTAAAAAAAAAAACTTTTCAGTGGACCACAATAAATTATTTTTACATTTCATTTTCAGAAAGACAAAACCATCAATCTTTATATTAATAAAAGACTGTTACATATACAACAATGAAGAAGGCTCCATATTTCATTTCTTAAATATCTCATTGGAAATGTCAACATAAGTCTTGAAGAAACTATTATAAGATTTTGGATACAGACCACCGGGATATAGGAGATTCTTATGTGTCGGATTGTGTAATGCAATTTTGACTTTGTCTCACAAGGAGCAGCAACATGGAGGTCTGGATTTTTCTTATAGAACTTTTTTATTATTATTTGAAATGTTTTTTATAGATATGAATACAACAATGAAATTATGAGCATGGTGGACAATTAGTCAAGCTCATGATGCCAAACCATGATGATGTAAGTTTGGAATTTAACATTTTTACTTGTTAAAGACAAATAGTCAAAATCACTAACAACTTAGTATGCCATAATTAATAATCATTCCCTGTTCACTTTTGTTAATAGGTTTATGTCACATGATGATCTCTCTTCTCTGGCATTTACTTGTATTGAAGATCACTATTCTAGGAATAAGGATTTATTTTCTCCAAAAATAACCCTAGCCAAACATTGACAATGCATCAAGGATATCTTTCTATGCTTCATAAGCACATTTTTTCTACTTCTAAATCATGTCTTGGAAGTGGTTGTTTTGCTGGAAATTATTCACCAATTGGTTTCATACCAAAGTCTTTTTCACATTTTCAGCATCCAATACATGAAAAAGATAATGGTTTAAAACAACATAAATATTTGAAATTTTGCAAGAAGTGTCTGGCACACTTTGAATATGAATTTTGAAGTCAAGTGCATGATGCTGTATAGGATCAAGTGTCATTTTGAATACCAAATGTTTCACAAGAAACTTCTCAACATGCTACCCTGCAGTAAGGATTAAATGACAATATTGCATCAACTATTTCCATAATAAAAGTGCACCTCGGCCATAAGACTAAACAACTACAAATGTTGTAGATCTAACGAGACCACACAATCAAATGTATTCCACAAGGCCAATACTGTATGAAAAATGAAAAGGAGTTTGCAACCAAAAATACCTTAGGCAACTAATTCAATTAGATACACCAAACCATCAACAAAAAGGAAAACCGGCCTACTCAAAAGGCAAGCGTTTACCTCCTTTGACAAAATTTTGAGTTCCGAAACAAGGGCCTTTATTGTCTTGTCAATGCCCCTAGTAATTTGAATGGGGTTTGCACCTGCTGCAACAACCTAAACAAAAGGTTTCATTTCAAATTATTTTCCACAAATTTAAGATACAACCATTGTCAGTTTTGTATTTCCTAACAAGCTCATAAATTTTGACAAAAGAACCAAATTTTTTTAATACATGATAGCAATTTTTTCACTCAAAAACTATCTTAGACTCAATAAGCCCAACCCAAAACTAAAAACCCAAACACCAGAAGACCCTACAAAAATGAATAGATGATCTTAATCCATTACTATCGACAAAAAGTTACCTTTACACCCTCACTTATTAAACCCTGTGCTGTTGAATTTTAACTTCAACTGCTGCAGCAGAAGGATGGATGCAGCAGCAACATTTTTTTTGGAGGTTGCTTGCATGCCATCCAGAAATTTAATTCAGCATTTAAAATTCCTACAAGTTTTTTTTGTAGACGGCCACAGCCATATTTCTGTACAGGATTGTATTTAAACACAACAGCCAGCATTAACGCAATTCACCAACCAGAAATTAAACAAACAGAAATTTACCTGACAGTTTTGTAAATTCAAAAGGAGGACACATGGAGCATTAATATTGGATCGCATGAAATTGAAGGGAATCTGAAAACCTGAAAACCGGACCCGAATTTTTTATAGGGCACATTGGATTGAGAATTCACATTACAAATTAGGCAGACGTCAGCATCCCATTTTGGAACGCGAATTTGGTTTGAAATTCAATCTATTCAGACTTTTGAAGTCCGACGGAAAGGGTTCTTTAATGTTTTGATAGTTTAATTTTATGTATACTTTAATATATACATATGTTTTAAACATATGTTATATATATATATCATATGCGAAATGAAAGGTGGGCCATAGAATTTAGTTTTAATTTTATTTTTTTAAAAAGAGGGTTTATTATAATATGTTTTATATGTTACGGCATATAAAAATAAAAAGGACAAAAAAGCTTGGTAGTTTTTTTATAGACAGTACGTAAATTTTTTATTACACAGCAGTGTGTAAAAAGTGAAACACTGAGTGTAACTTTTTAAGTGTGTATGCACAGCAGTGTGAAAGTGAAAAACACAGCAGAGTGTTTTAGAGACAGAGTATGTTTGTTTTGAACAGACAGTGAGTTGGTTTTATGCACTGCGTTTTGTAGCAGTCATAATTTTGTAATCCCTCTCGGTGAGGAAGTAGTGTAATAGTTTTTTTTTGAGTTATTGAAGGGAATAGAAGTTTGTTTTCAAAGTATTGAAACTCTTTCTCCTATCAAAGAAAATTTTATTTTCTCTGTGTTAGAGGAAGGGAGATTTATTCTCCATTCATTGTTCTAGAATTTTTCAATATTCCAACATGTGCAAGAACAATAGATGTTGTGGTTCCATCCCCAGCTAAATCATTTGTCTTTTCCGCAGCTTGCCTTACCAACTTGGCCCCAATATTTTCAACTGGGTCCTCTAATTCAACCAATAAAAAGGCCAAAACCATAGCATTGAGATACATTTCATTACACTGTCAATAACAATAAAATTTGACTCGGCCATAACCCTTTCCTTTTATTGTTGTGAAAAGCTTTATGCATTACTCTAATGTGGCTAGTCCATAGGCCAAGTAGACCACTGGGTAACAAATATGTTCCTTTCACCTTTGAGTTTTCAAATTATGCCTACCAAATCTAAGACATTTAAGAGGGGGAACTAATACAACGTTAAAAAGAAAACCAGAGCACACATCTACAAATTACCTCCTTAGCTACTGTCACACCATCATTAACTATTTTAGGAGAACCATGCTTGCTCTCCAAGACAACATTTTTCCCTTCGCCCCAAGGGTGACTCCAACAAGATCAACAAGTTTGTTCACACCGCCTGCAAGACAAATTGACAATGCTTTCAGTAAGTGTGCAATTGAATGCCAGACCATATGCCAAAACAACCCTCCATGAAAAATTAAAATAACACATTAAAATCGAATATAAGTGGACAAGGAAAGATCCACCACAGTGAAGTTTCACATGCAGGTGACCTTCCTTTAAACATAATTTTTTCTCTCACCTGCAATTTTTTTGTCACTGAGCCATCCTTGTTGAAGTACAACTCCTTTTCCATAGCTCTTGTATTAACTACCTTCTCTCTGTCGTGTAATCTCAGAGTCCCTCTTCTGCTTGAGAGATTAAAGGAAATGGGTGAAAAAACTGAAAGAGAAGACAATTGTCTGCCATAATTATCAAACATTGCACCCAACTTCTTCCCCTTTCCATTGTTACCCAATGAGGTAGATGTAGCAATTGTTGTCATACTGCCCAAAGCAGAGGCCATCTTCTCTTATGCTGAATATAGAATTACAAGATCTTCATATTAGTATGAACCTTAAAAAACATGAATCCCATTGCTAAAAACCACTTTTAAGTTGTAACAGGCAAACTAAACAACTATCACAACTTTTGGCAACTTCTGGAGCATTAAGAGAGAAACAACCAAAGAGAAATACAACCACAATCCTCATTTTAATGAGATTGGACTATATATTTGCATTAAGATAATAGAAAGAAATCACGACTATATTAAGGCCAGCACAAAACAATCTTTAACCAGTGTCTCTCGCGGCCTTCAGGTTGCCATGCTAGAGGTTGCATATTTTTAACTTAAATTCTTGACCTCTCATGCCCATCTATGAATGCATCCAATGGGATATCTACATCAAATGCTCCTTTATATCCCCAAAAACAAATTCCCTACTACAAGAGCACCAATATTGATGGATCACCCCACACCATCCCACCCACTAGAAATGGTGAAAAAGGAAACCCGAGAAAACTTATGAAATATCTCAAGATGACTATATGGGTGGTTCTTATGAATCAAACAACCATTCAGAACATGCTCATCAATCCAAACCATGAGTATTATGTGACAATATTCAAGCAGGCACTGAATCGGATTTCTGAAGCTATGTTAGAGAAACCCTAAACTCTCACGGAAAATAGGTGAAATGTGGCACCACTCAGAGATTGACATGTGCCAATTGGTACAAGTGGTAGACAATTGGCATGCTCAAACAACGAGGTGATGCGGGAATGACATGAGGGAGAAAATATCAGAAAAGCCCCAAATCTGGAGAACTAAAGCTCATCACCAACCTGAGATTGACAACTTTACATGATGTAACCTATGAAATCGTAAATGGAGAAATCATAGTAACAATAAAGTAACCTATGTAACAATATAGTCAGATTCATCCTGGGAGTGGTAATGGGAGAAATCATAGTGAACAACAGGAAACATGCAGAGTTGCTTACAATCAAATAGATGAAAAAACACATACAAAAAAACTAGATAATAATCATGAACAAGCTTAATATTGAATTATGAACTGTAAAGGAACTTACAAAATGTGACATTACGAACCTGGTCAAGCGCACAAGCAAAAATATCCTGGACATGACCATGGTTGACAAGTTGTATTGCTCATGATGCAAGAGGATTTGTACCTGCACTGCCAAGTCAATCAAAATCCATCATTATCTATACAATAAATACAAGTAATTGATGTAGTATTTTTTACTCTAAGATGCATTCTTATGATGTTAGAACATATGTTGAAAATTTCAAAACATACCTGAATAAGCTCCTCTTCGTTTCAAGAACAATTTATTGGAGTCGCATGAACTTGGAACAAGCCTCCCACGATCCGAAAGAGTAGCAACTAAGTCAACAGTGACTTTTTTGTTGCTACACTGGATCGAGGGAGGTTTGCTCCAAGATTAAATCGCTCCAATAAATTATTCTCTACTAAACAGGGCC
Organism: Pinus albicaulis; assembly: GCA_034641835.2. NCBI lineage: Eukaryota > Viridiplantae > Streptophyta > Pinopsida > Pinales > Pinaceae > Pinus > Pinus albicaulis. Next base: position 874,815,083 of record CM076582.1, read on the forward strand.
AACCACGTGAAGGTGGAAGCTCTTATGGCCCCTCCCCCCCCCCTCACATCACTCTCAATTTCCCAATACCCAATCTATATTTCATTTTTTACTTTCATGAGCATAAAAAAAAATATTCAATAACTAATAAAAAAACAATTCAACAAAAAGTACGCAAGGAAACATTGCAATTAATGCTTGACATAAAAATAGTATGATAAATGAGTTTTTTATATAACGCAAAAAACGTTCCAAGTATGGTAACGTTTGTCTTATAATAATGCAATATTTTACATTATCAAATTTTCTTTTTCTTCTTCCTATTTCTAAAGCTCCTAATTACATCATCAATATCATCGTGCTCTGCTCCTGTTTCGTGCCTTTCGACCCGCACTGCTGACCTAGTTTCGTAGTCACGATGTTTGGTCTCATCCAGTGACGGGGCATCGCCTACAAAAACAGATAATATTAAATTTTAATTGTCAGTTTTTAAATATCATTGAACTAGTTCGGTAATATTAATTAAAAAAATTGCAATGAGATTATTTACCTGGTGCACCAGTTGTCGCCGTTGGGACTGTTGCCCTGTCTTCCTCTCTGGTGGTAAGATCCTCAAGGGAAAAATTCTCTGTCATTTAAACAAAAAGCGTTATAAGGACAACCATCAAGGTATAATTAGAAAAAATTATAAGTGGAAATTAATTACCGTCACGGCCCTCACTGATAGTAGCATTGTCGGCCTGGTCCCTACTACAATGATCAGGTTGCATGTGAGGATCATCTACATTTGGCTCTAAAACTGGGTTATTTGCGTCGTCGGTAGTGTTGCTCCCCTGATTTAAACAAAGTTGTTAGACATTAAATTTATGTATGAAAACAAACATATTGAAAGGTTAATGTTTTACCTTATCAGGCATTCTGGATCTTGGGACCTGCCCCAAGCTTATGCGACGTTCAACTACGGCTTGATAGCCGAAATGGAAAGCGATAATTTTATCTTCCTCTGTAGTTTCTGTTCCGAAGTCATCACCCTACATTACATATGATTGTGTATTTTTAATCATATTTGATAGGATTACAAAAACGTTGGAAGGTGATACAATTAATTATAAGATGTTTAGCTACTTAATTACAATTCTTGCGGCTAATTTCAAGTAGTCGCCCTGGCCTAGCTTGTGATGGCCCTTTTTTTCAATCCTAGCTTTGGTTGCCTTTGAGGTGTCAGGCAACCTAGCATCAAAATATTGAAGTCAGATATGAAGTAGCACACTTTTATTTTAGACATAGAGAAAATTAAAGCTATTGAATTAAAGTTGTAATTTACCTTGTGGGTCCAGTTGGCATTTTTCCTTATTTCTTTGCCCTTTTCTCTTTTCCGTCATGGATGAGTGCTCTCCACTCACTCTCTGGAACTGTGAGAGGACGCTCGTATCTAGGGTTAAATTTCAATTGCGTCCTATAGGTGTCCCTGGTATATTTCAAATATTTACCGGCTACCCGAGCCACCGCTGTTCTGTCAAATGTGCCGACCCCAAAAAGGGCTTCTAGATAATCTAGAAGTTCTTTTTTCAGGTTGGAATTCTGGGAATTCCACCCTGTACATATGGTTGGGCCAAAAATTACCAACGCATGGCTCTCCAGAATCCTGTAGAACTCATTGTTTCCTACACAGAATAAAACCAAAAGAAAAAGAAGATATTATTATTAATTTAAAAATAAAAATCATGATAAATATGTTTTAGATAAAGTACATGAAATAGTTAAAATATTAAAATTTACCTGGGAGTTGTACATGCTTTATAGGGACACCCTCATCGTTCACCAAAAACGTGCCATTAATGGTCCCTGTGGAGCTGACACATGTAGCTCCAGGAAACACAATAATGTAGTTGGCCATATCAGCCTCATCATTGCCAACACGTTCAGCGGTTGGCTGGGTGTCTACTTGGGTAGGGTGTGTTTCTTGGCTAGCACCTAAAGGAGTAGAAGGTGTACGAGAGGGTTGTTGGGCAATCTCTTGCTCTTGTGTCCCACTACCACCAACACCGGGTTCAGCAAATGCCAGAAAACGCTACATACAAAAGAACTTTTTGTTAGTTTAGTCAATGTAAAAATTAAAAATCAAACTATCACAATTCATCTCATACAGAACAAAAAAAATATCCTTTTGACTTTTTATTATTACCTGATATGTTTCTAGCTGGCTCATAAGTTGTTTTATCCTCTCTTCTGTTTCAGGTGTTTGAGGCGCATCTATCAAAGTATTAAATTCTGACCTTGCATCTCGTGCCTTTTTTCGCAACAAGAGCGTTGGAGATAGGGATGAAGAAAGCTCTTCCTCAAAGAGGGAATCATCAGGCGTACCATGGCTAGGTGTCTGCATATTTGAACAAAATTAATATTATTTCAATTATGTAAATAACTAAAATTCCTGAAGATAGAGCAATGCTAGCACTTTACATGTTCTTCCGCTGGCCTCTTTTCCCGATCATCCCGTCTCGGGGTTGTTCATGCACTGCTCTGATCAGTCTGCCACATTGCAATAAAATTATAAATGGAAAAACTTGAAAACACAAAATGAAAACTGAAATAATTTCTAATAAGACACCGGAAGACAGAGTTAGAGTTTCAAATATGCCTTGCATTGAATTCAGTCTTGGAAACATGTCATTGCACATTAAGGCACCCAAACAAGAGACGAGTTGACAATGAAGACCTTATTGAATATATTGTTGGAGAAACTTCTAGTAAACTTGTTATGAAGACCTTGAGGACATTTTTGGAGCAACATTGTTGAAGCTGATGGTATAGCATTGTTGGAGACGATCTTGAAGGGCCTTGAAGTGAAGCTTTTGGAGCAACTATTGAAAAATCCTTAGAGCATTTAAGTAAGGCACTTTCTATCTTCCATCACCTTTTTTCCTTTCAATATCCTTTAAATGATTTTGTTGATATTTAATGTTTGAAATCACGTTATAATTCCTTGATTATATGTGTTTGGGGACTTTCCCTTTGAAATTACCCAAAAATACCCTGGAAATTTTATCTTCAGGATGCATGTCTGACCCTATTGTTCAATATTTTTATTGATAGTAGTAAACATAGAGAGTTAGGGGGCTCTTGAATTGGTTTGGTTGGGCCATTAGATCCCTAACATCTACTAGGGAGAAACCCCCTTGAGTTGGAGGAGAGCTAGCCCAAAGTGAAAAGAGGTTGGTGAGGTGACAATGGGGCTATTGAATTACACATGGTATCACACTTTAGCTTTAGGACTTTATCTTGAGAAGTGCGAGATTTTGCTATATCAATTCTCAAATTATTTACAACACTATTGTTAAGAACTAATAAGAAGTGATGTTGAGGGGTTTTTGGGTATAAGAAACAATACCATTTAAAAACTATGGTTCTCAGTCCTTGGCATTCCTTCACCTGGGCCTAGGGGCACACTAGAATAATTTCACACTAAACCATGCAAACTTAAAAGTAACTTAACAGATCCATAAAGTAATAATAATCATAATTCGTAATTTCCTATTGTACGATATGATGCAAATTATTCAAACATGAAGCAATGAAGACATGCAATGTCTGAATTTCAAGATTGATGAACCAATACAAGAAGTTAGAAACTACAACTTTGATTCAATATTCTGTGTCCTAACTCCAGGAAAGAATCTAGTTTGTAGTACAAAACATGCATCGTGTATTATCAATTCTTAATTGACAACAACTAAAGGTCATCTACCTCATCAATTCCTTCCCATTTTGTGTTTTTATGTTATATTCCTTATAAAATTGTCAAATTTCTCTCAAAGTAAGCAACCACTGAATAAAATAAAAAATAGTTGAGATATGATTGAGAAATGGTCATTTATTTCTTGAAAGGATCTTCACGATTTCTTTGGTTGTTTTTCATCTCAAGAAACAAGAAATGACCTAAGAAACTATCGTGATATAATATAAGAAACAACACGGTGCAATGGCCATTTTCAAAGCCAAATGATGTCCATTGAGGACATGGCCTTTATTTGGTTCCTGTTTCATAGGAGTTTCGGTAGAAATGGAACTTTGTTGTACCATTTCCAGTAGTAAAAAGGGAAAACTTTCTTTTTCCATGGGAAATAATTTACCTTTCCTTTTTCAAGATAATCTAAATCACAAAAAATATGAACTATACTGCACACATTCTTGGATAATGTGAAAGTGAAAAAGGAATACCCTACACAAGTGATGCACACATGTACACTTGAACACTAACATATTTTTGTAGTTGAAATGCAATGCTTGTTTTCATTTAAATGTAGGGTTTTTAAAGCAGGGAGAAATAATGGTTGCCAATTTAATAAGCGTTTCTTTGGAAAAAATTTAAATCTTGTATTGGGTGATGAAGATAATAGAGGGTATTGAATCTTGATTCTTGACATTGTGTTTAACTTGAATAACTCAAATGATTATAAATATCGGTGGATGAGTTCTTTTTTTCAAGTATGTCACTCAAAACTCTTATGTCAAAGCATTGTATGATGGCTAGCATTTGCTTGTTTCCCTTTCTTCAGTTCAATGTAAAAATTATATTAATATATTGGAGCACGAATGATAACTAAAATTGTTTGCTCTGCAGTATATCCAGCCCCAAGATTATGAAATTTTTTCTCAAGTGGAGCTATTGGTTATTGATGAAGTAGCTGCAATTCCATTGCCTATTGTAAAGGCTCTACTTGGGCCATATTTAGTGTTTCTGTGCTCTACTGTAAATGGGTAATAATTATAAATGAGCCAACCACAATCACAGATTTTGTAACCATTCGGTTTCCATGGATAGTGATGATGATATTAACCCTATATATGAGTGACCTATATCTATATGAGAATGATCTCAACATTGACCTTGATATGGTTGTATGGATGTGACCTTTGGTATGTCATCAGAAAATCCCCAAATCTGGAGAACTAAAGCTCATCACTTTCGATCTAGAGTACTACCCTTGTGATAAAGTTGATGACTTTCGATCTCCCATTCTCTACCACTTTGCACTTCACCTTCAATATAGATCAGACCAAGGGAAATTCGTTACTGGGTGTTGAGATGGATGAGTTTGTCAAACTAAAATCCATAGCTTAAACTTCATGAAACTGGTGGAGTCAAATTCATGCAAGCACAAACACATCTTACACATCCTCTTTGAAACTCATCCGAAAGAACATTGGAAGAAATCTAGAGAGAACCCTATAGCCTAACACAATCCAATGGAATTGACCAAAAAAACCCAAATAGAGTCAACCCTACTATAGGAGGAAGGGCCTGCAGTAAGAACTTACCATTTTTCAAGAGCTGGGGGCGAATGCTGTTCTGCAAGAGCTGAGGGCGAATGTTGAGGGCGAATGCAGGGCGAATGCTATTCTACAAGAGCTCAGTGTGAATGCTGTTCTGCAAGAGCTCAAGGCGAATGTTGAGGGCGAATGCTGTTTTGCAAGAGCTCAGGGCGAATGCTAAGGGCGAATGTTGTTTTGCAAGAGCTGAGGGCGAATGCTGAGGGCGACGTCGTTCGTTACGGAGGGTGAATGCGCGCGTGATATCAGACGTTAATGTAGTTTTTAATAAAATAATTTTTATGTAGCGCACATATAAGTTTCGTATTTTTATGTAGCGCAAATATAAGTGTCATTATACCGACGGCGGACAAAGTGTCGCTATTGCGACGGATGCCTCCAAACGTCGCAATTGCGACACTTAGACATTGTGTCGCACTTGCGACGTTTGGAGGCAGCTGTCGCAATAGCGACGCTTTGGGGCATAGTGTCGCAATTGCGACGTCTTCCTCCAAACGTCGCAATTGTAAAACTTTTTCTAAGTGTCGGTATTGTGACATGTTTCTCTAAATGTCGGTATAGCGACAGTTTCGAGCGGCATTGAAAAAATTTGGGGAAATTTTCGACATTTGGTCAAAAGCGTCGGAACCAAGTGTCGGAATTTCCCCCAAATGTACTAGTGTTTGGAAACCATAAACCAACATTTTTGGAACCCATGCCTTCTTTTCCAAGCTGCTTTGTCGCCTTCTCTTTGACCTTTGCACTCCCTTGCTCCGACATCTTATTTCCAACACTACTCAACACTGATTCTGACTGCTGCACATGTTTTACATCTTGTTCACCTTATTTCAAAGGAAACTTGTTAAAATCCTGAAACAACTCATTCCAAGCATAAATATATTTTTGAAAATTTTGATTCAATGACATCTATTTATTAGATCATCAATAATGTCAAGTTCTGACTTGCATTCACTATCCTCTTCATTCACTTGCATGTATAAGAGACAAACCTGTCTTCTTCTTATGCACTCTAATTATGTACTCAATACCATATTCAAACAAGTGATACTTATTCTCATGGAGATGAAATACTTCTTTCCTATCATACAGATAAGGAATTCCCAATACAATACCTGATATTTCAAGCAACACCACATCAATCTTAACTTCATCAAGAAAGTTTGAGTTGATGTCAAATCTTAGTAAGAACTTCCTTATAAGCCACAAGTTTGCATTCTTTCATATCCAACCCAAAGGATATGGTCTTGGATGTATAATAGTTTCAAGGCCTATTTGCTTAACCAAATCTTCAGAAATCAAGTTAGCTTGTGACCCACTATCAAAAAGTGTATCAAGCTTGGTATGTTTAGAGACAAATCTAATATGGAAAAGTTATATTCTTGTATCTTCATCATGAGCATCATTTGAAAAATTTGAAGAAATAGTTCTTGAAATATGTGTACCTTTTAAACCATGGCTGTAATCTTTGTCTCATCTCCTGAATTTGACCCTAATTCATGTTCAAATATAGTAACAATTTTACCCTTCTCTTTGGCATTTAGTCTGTTTGGTTTCAATTCTGGATGAAGTTTCCAAAAATGGTCTTCATCATGGCCAATCTTTGAACAATTTTTCCATGTGATTTTTTCCTTCTCTATTTTTATAGAGCTATTTCTCTTTCCTCTTCCAAAAAAATTTCCCTATCCTTTACCCTCACTTTCAATTTTCTTATCTATGTTTTGTTTCCATCTTGCCTCTAAGTGTGTGGCTTGTACACAAAATTCATCTAAGTTGCTTGGGTTAAACATAAGGATAGTATTTTTCAAATAGGAATGTAAACCCCCAATGTATTTGAAGAGTGTATCTTGGGAATTCAAGTTTATTCCCAAAAAAAATCCCTTTTCCTAAACTCCTGGGTATATTCTTGAACAGTTTGACCCTTGAGTTGCCTAATTTTTTTCTAGCTCATAATGGATTTTTTCATATAGGCTAAAGGATAAATTTGTCTTTTAATGGAAGAAATAAAATAAACCCAATTAATGGATATCTTACCATAGATTCACATTTCCTCTTGAGTCTTTGGTTCCCACCAGACTAGTGATGCTCCTTCTAGCCTTAATGAAGCCAACTGGATCTTTATGTTATCTTCATGAAGGTTCTAAATTCTACAATACATCTCCAATTGACGTATCCAATTGTCAAGCATCTCTGCATTTTCCTCACCATTGTAAATGGGAAGTTCAAACTTAATTTATAATTTGAGTAATGGAGTTTTTCCTTTTGTGGCTTTTGAGTGAGTGTGAGTGGTTTTTGTGGTGGAAGTGGAAGATAATGCTAATGGAGATGGTGAGGATGATGAATATGGTGGAGATGGAGGTGGCTTTCCTCTACTACCCTTTGAAATATTCTCTTCATCCTTCTTACCATCTGAAGTTCCTTCTCCATATGGAGGATTAGAACCTTCTCCTGCCATCCCAATAGTAAAGGCATAAAATATAACTTTAACCATCCACTTTATGTCTTGAAGTATATCTTGACATATTCCTCTTCTAAATGCCCTTGGGTCTCTCCAACACCTGACATGATGGCTATGGATTCAAGCTCAATTTATGATGCTTGTACCTCTTCAATCAACTCAGCTTCTTGTGTAATTTTTACCTCTTCAATCTCAACTTCTTGAGACAAAAATTAAGGTTCTTCAAGTGTAGCTATGAGTGGAAATTTGGGTGAATATGGTGCTCTTGTATCTCTCCTTCTTTTGGCCCTAATCTCAGGACTTGCAAACAACATGTTCCCTTCACCTTTCTGCAACTTTAACCTTGTCAGCATCACAAATTTGCAACCATTAAACTTGCACAAAACTCAACCAAATATCAAGAAAATAACCTTGCCTTTCAACCAAGATTTGATACATAATTGATCTAAATTTGAATGTTATTTTTTCTATGCTAATTTCGTTTTCAGATATAAAACTTATTTACTGATCTTATGCTTGATGTACAAGTTTCCTTGTTGCTTATGTGTGTCAAAATAGGAAATTAAACTGAGTTTTATGAGTGAATTTGAAAGCATAAAGTATGAACAATAGCAACACAAAGAACAACAAACTGACACAATTGATCCATTAAAACATAGTTTGATGAAGGAGTTCACCCCTCCTGGGCTACATCTCCTTGGTCCAGCTTCCATGGCTTGGGCCTCTGTATTAGCTCAATATTTCTCAAATTTCTGTTTACATGCATCAAAATATCTTGGAACATACTCCAATGAGTTCAAAATATTTAAATATATAAAAAATGACTATTTATTTACTCAATTTGGCCTTCATATTATCTAGGTATGGCCTTCCCTCCTGGTGGTCCTAGGCTTAAAAATTATTCAAGGTGACAAAAAAATTTGTAAAGTTGCTCCTGTGCCTCTGAAAACTATTCCAATGTGTTGATAGCATGCCAATTATCCAAGAATGGCTCTTCCTGAGCCCAAATTGGTCGAAAATTGACTTAGTTATGGCAAAAACAAATTTCCCTACAATTTCTCCTCCAAATCTGGAAGAACTCTAGATAACTCTGCTATTTTTGGTGAAATCTACCGAATATGGTGCTACCGTTAATTCTGAAGCTAGTTTAATATAGGATTAACTAGTAGTTAGTGACATCTTAATTATGGATAAGCGCGCCATTAATTGCATGTTTATCTGTTGGTTAGATTTTGGATTAGATTAGTGCAAATCCATTTTAATTATCACAACTCCCATGGATTAGAATGATAAACATGGCTTAACGTTTAATATTCCGCCAGTTTGCAATTTGGCTTCTCCCTTTGTTACAATGCTGTAGTCATATGGGAGGGGGCTGGCCCCCTTCGGACCCCCGTTGATGGAAACTTGAAACTTCAAATAATAGTCGTGGCCCTTATGGGTTAAGACCCAACAGATAATAGAGATGGTAAGGCAATAAAGTGGTGTGGGGTAGGTCGTGGGTTCCACCCCAACCCTCGCACCAAAGTTTTGTTCAACATTACAACATGCGCTCCAATAATTACATTGCTCCGTGACCATATACCTTTGACCTTGGTTAATGAATATGCTCCACTGTAATTAAAATATAACCCAAAGTAAAATATAATCAAACCTTTCCAATTGTTATATATAAAAGTCAGAATATGATATTGGGACCACCAAATATATCCAAAGTTCAAACTTTGGATTAAGTATTATGCCACCACATAAATATGTATCGATTTTAGACTTTGGGTTAATATGATATATGTGGAAATGTAATTCGAACCTTAGAATTCATAATATGTGCTACCAATAATTAAATTTCCCACCATATGATTCAGACCTTAGGTTAGTAAACCAACCTTGAAATTCATAAAATTCGAATCTAGACTTGGAGAGGGGTCCACCAGGGGACTCGTGGCGATCCCTGGTTGGGCACATAAAAAAATTGAATTCAACCTTAGGAGGTCATTGGAGGACATTGGGAAGTTTTCAACTTCACAAACCAAATTGGTGAATCCATCACTAACAATTTTCACAGTCCCATTGGAAAAAAACTAAGGAAGATTCCCTAAACACTGATTGGGCTGTCATGTCATCAGCCTGTACCTATTCTGCAAATTTTGTTTTATAAAATTTTTCCTCTTCTGAATGACGATCAACAGACCATAACTTCATCATCCGAACTCGGTTTTCGATGAAATGAGTTGCGTTGGATTCCTGGTGACAATCTAGTCGCGGTTGTTTAGTTTGAAATCAATTTTGAGCACTTTCATTTTTGAGCTAAAATATTGAGCCTCTAATCAAGTACACTACTACAAATGAGTTGGTGAATGGTTTCAAGACGTCATCCATCAGTCTCATGAAGGTTGCAGGAGTTTTCGTCAACCAAAAAGACATGACCAACCATTTGAACAAGCCCTCCTTGGCTTATAAGGTAGTCTTCCACTCATCGGAGGGTTCGATTGGTACCTGGTGATACTCGGACTTCAAGTTGATCTTGTTGAAATATTTTGCTACCTTGAGTTGGTCTAGAAGGTCATTAATCCATGGGATCAGGTACCTATTCCAGACATTTATCTTGTTCAACACCTGATAGTCAATACAAAATCTCCAAGTCCCATCCCTATTTTTCCCCAACATGATCAAGATACCACAGGGCAATGAAATCGACCGGATGTGACCTTTCTGAAACATCTTCTGAATCTTCCTCTTTATTTCATCGTTCTCTAGAACATAGCACCAATAGATTGCTTCATTGGGAAACGACACACCCGGGGTCAGATCGATAGAGTGCTTGACCTGACAGTGCAAAGGCACCCCCGCAGGTGAGGTGAATATGTCCCTGTACTCCTCCATGAAATTTTCCATTTGTTGTTGTTATGTAGAGGAGCCCTGTTTGGAGATTGTGGCCATAGTATTCTACTTTCCCTAAGGGTGGATCATCAGGAAAAAAATTCCTAGTTTTGGAAATGAGCTTACTGCATCGTTTTGGAGTAACCAAAGAGATGGCGACAGGCGGTGCTACCTCCGGTATCCTGTACAAATTATTACCCAAAGTAACAAAACAATGTGAGGCTGGGACTCATACACAACATGTCACTTCCACAAGTATGGTTGGCCTTATAATACATCAAAAAAATCAAGAGGGGAAATGTCACATAATACCTCATCTATGAAGGGCTTGATGCTGTAGAGAAGGCGACACTGCTGGCTGACGCAAAGATCCCGTCCTTGGTGATGCCACTCGATGGTGTATGACTATGGGTGTGCTATGGTCGGCAAGCCCAACTGCTTCACGACCTCTACTGAAATGAGGTTCTTTTTTCTCCCGTTGTCAACAATGAACTGTAGTGGGGAACATTTTACCCACATGTGGGGATGGAAGAGGCGCTCCTCCTCCTCTGGATATTTCGGTTCCTCCTTTTGGATCTTCGTGGTGGAAACGGTGGTGTTGGGCTCCAAATCGATAATTTTCTTCCCTTTGTCACTCCGCTTGTCAGGTTTCGATTCAGATTTGGAGCACGCATCCAATTTAGAAGCCTTCAGCTCGACCATGAGTGACTGCTTGGCCTGACACTCACTTGTGTTGACAGTGGAGCTCTTATGGAACTCACACCCTTTCCCATGTCCTTCTTTGGCTTCACAATGTTTTTCTTTGCTTGTGCCTTTAACGAGTTATCCTGGGCCACCCTACCTTGGCTTTGTCCTTTTTTATGTGGTTTGGGGGTACCTTTCCCTTACTTCTGATTCGTCGATCCAAAGTCTCATTTCTTCTATTTGAATTTATGCTCAATCTTGGCAGCATACCGGTATGATGCAGCAAGCAAGGAGATGTCAAGGAACTTAATTTCCCCCTGAATGTATCTATGCAGAAAAATGTGGTACTTCATCACCAAATGTTTCTCCAAATCTTTAATACCCAATTTTGTGCACATGGTATGGAACAGATTCATCAGCTCATGCACATCTTGATCCCTTTGCTGCCGCAATGTAGTACATTGTATGCACTTTCCTCATAGCTCCCCACGGGATTATATTGTTCCTTAATGACATCTTGGAGATAATATCAAGTGGGTGTAGCCGAAAACAGAGAGGTTTCCCTCTCGTCCTTTTGTGCAAAATAGGTTTCCCACTAGTCCTTGACATGGGGGGCGGCTTTGAGGAGTGCAAAAGTAATATTTTCCCTGTTGGAAAATTCATAAATCGAGAAACACCCTTCTAATAGATTCAACCATGTATCTACGAAGTCTGCATCTATTTAGCCCTCAAATATGGAAATTTCAAAGTTTACTTGTACCTTAAAAGGAGTTGCGCCTCGAGAGTGGCTGCTAGATGTAGATGCACCGTTAGTGGGAAGTCGTTGAAGAATCTGGGAAAATTTATCCATCATCACGTTCCTTTGTTTCTCGAGGCTTCCTCGAGAAATATTTGGATAGGATCATTTTTCCATGGCCTTTGACCAATATGGTGTCACATCTAGCATCAACAAAAAGTTCTCCAACTCTTAAAGGATAACCTAAATTTGGCACAAAATCGAATGAAACAACATACAGATCAACATCGTAGGGAGAAATTTTTTGATGTAGGAGACTGGGTTATTTTACGGCTACAACCATACAAACAAATGTCCCTCAAGTAAGCTAATAAGGATAATAAATTATTGCCAAAGTACTATGGTCGTTACAAGGTGTTGCAAAATATTGGTAATATGGCATACAAATTGGAGCTTCCTGCTTCTTCTTGAGTGCACCCAGTTTTCCATGTTTCATGCTTAAATAAGGTTATAGGTGACAAAATTCCCTTTCAAACAATATTTTTAGAACTTGATGAGGAAGGAAAAATCATATTGGAACCTGAAGCAGTCACGAAAAAAGAACCCGACAACTACGAAATCGATCAATTTCAGAGTATCTCATCAAGTGGAAGAACTTACCCACTGAGGATTCCACATGGGAGGATGAGAATTTTATACAGAAGCATCAAGAGCTACTCAAGCATTTATGACAACACTTTTTTAAAGGAGAGGGGTATGTTAGGTCCCTATATTACTAGTATAGTCCCTTATTGTTGTTAATGTAGTCCCCTTATTGTTATTGTTGTATTCCTGTAGTCCCCATATTGTTATTATTGTGCCCCATAAAACCCCACTATTATTATTGTTGTGCCCTTAAATTATTATTGTTAGGTCAACTTCACATACCCACAAGTCAATCTTGTTGGGAATACTTGAAACATATTGAAACCCTAAGTACACTCTCAACCCATTGGCCAAATGGGGAGCAATGTTCCCAACAAGCTTGACTTGTGGGTATGTTGCCAACTTGGGTATACTCTGCATAGAACAGATAGAGGAGAAACATATCCAACCCTATGTAGATAGGGGAGAAGCATCTCAAACCTGTGGGTAACAGATAGGGATGATACCCTGTTGTCCAGATATCCCTCAACCCCAAGATCCCTCTAACTCAATTACTTACCCTAGGAGCTCAATAGGGGGGGAAGAGATGGCTCAATGTCCTCGATCAATGCTGAACCTTATTAGGAGTGGTCACATACATTAGTCCAAGCTACGCTTTGAATACCAAGAACTTCCCTTTCGGTAAATATTTGGTGAGAATATTTGCAATATGTTCATCTGTCGATATGTGATGGAGTCTAACATCTCCTATCTGCCCCATGTCTTGAATGAAGTGATATCGAATCTCTATGTGCTTGGACTTGTCATGAAATACGATATTGTATACCAGAAAAATCCCACTCTTGTTGTCACAATATATCAATGTGGTGAATAGGACCTGCTCAAATAACTCTCCAAATAGCTTCCTCAACCAAACTGCTTTGCAGTTAGCCATGCTAGCAACAATATACTCTGCTTCATCAGTACTCAATGCTATGAACTTATGTTTCCTTCTCATATAGGATATAATGGTAGATATAAGAGTGGAACAACATCTAGATGTAATTTTCCTATCGATAACATCTCCTACCCAGTCAACATCGGTGTATCCATGAAGTCAAATATCTCCGACAGAATATCTCATACCAATTGTGATTGTCCCATGCAAATATCTCAATATATGTTTGGAAGAGATTCAATGGGTGTGAAGGGGATTGGTCATGAATTGACTCAATGTGTTCATTTCATAACATATTATGGACTAGTGTACACAAGGAACATCAAAGCCACAATAAATTTTCTATACTCGGATGGATTTTCCAAATCGTGTCCTACAACTTCTCCACATAAATTTTTGAAGTTCATTTCCATTGGTGTAGTCATGGATTTGAATTATGTCATTCCAAATATTTTCAGCAGCTTCACAACATATTTTCCTTGTGAAAGGAAAGTATCACCAGGCCTTTTCCACACCTCAATGCGTAGCAAGTAGTGCATGAGTCCAAGGTCGTTTATCTCAAATTTAGAGGCCATCTACCTCTTACTCTCGATCATAAGAGGCTCATTACCTGTTAAGAATAGATCATCAACATACAAAACCAAAATCAACAACATACCTTGGAATACCTTGAAGTAGAGATTAAGATCGACATTTCTACTTGTGAATCACAGTTTCATCAAATTACTATATATGCAGGCATACCAAGATCTGGGGGCTTGCTTCAAACCATACAATGCCTTATTCAACCTGCAAACATGTGTTCTTCGATCCTCTACTTCAAATACTTGTGGTTTTTCAACATTCAATTCTTCCTGTAATATTCCTTGGAGGAATGCGATATTTACGTCCATATGATGAAGAGTCCATCCCTGACTTGCGGAAAGGGATACTATTGAACATATGGTTGTGTATCGAGCCATAGGTGCAAATATACCATCATAGTCTTCTCCCTCTTTCTATGACAATCCTTAAGCCACAAACATTACCTTATATTTCTCAATGCTACCATCAACTCCATGCTTGATATTGAATGGCCACTTTGAAGTCACCACATATTTCCCCTTTGGTCTCGACACAACATCCCATACATTATTCTTCATAATCATTTCATATTCCTCAGTCACAGAATCTTTCCAAAATTTATCTTTTACGTCTTATTCGAATGTGGAATGTTCGACTTGAATCATAGTTCTCATGGCTGCAACATATCCTTTATACCTGCATGGATGCTTCCTTTCTCTACAATATCTGCGAATGAGAACATGTCTTTCAACATCCTGTAGAGCATCACAAAGCCAAATTGGTCTCTTCCTAGTAGGATGATCCCTTGGAGAAGGATCTAAGGGATCCATATGCTCCATGGGATCATAAAAAATATCAGTCTCAGACTGAGGCACAGAAGGACCATCTGAAATATCCTTGTCATCATTCCTCTTCTCAGGAGGAGGAGGCATAGGAAGATCTCTTGCTTTTCCAGGAGAAACATCTTCATCGAATGTTACATCCCTGATAATTTCAACCTTCCTTTGACCAAAAATATATATTCTATATGATCTAGAATTTTCACAATAACCAACAAATGTACCTTTTCTTCCTGTATCTTCCAACTTATTCCTTTTGTCCTTCGGCACATGGAAATATACGGGGCATCCAAATATATGAAGATGGCTAATGTCGGGCTTGACACCTGTGAAAATTTCTTTGTGGGTATTGTTTTCTAATTCTTGATGATGCACCCTATTGTGAACATAGACAACAATATGTGTAGCTTCTCCCTAATAGAAATTTGGCACCTTTTGATCGTGGAGCATGACATGGGAAACTTCCAATATAGACATGTTCTTCCTTTTTGTTAATCCATTTTGTTAAGGTGTATATGGCACAATTTTTCCTTCTTGATCATTTCTTTCTTTCAAAATTCTATGAACTCATTCAACATGTATTCCCATCCATTTTCGGACCTGAATACTTTGATTCTCTTCCTTGTTTGATTTTCGATCAAAGCTTTGAATTCCTTGAACATTTCAAAGGCTTCATCCTTGTGCTTCAAGTAGTATATCCATGTATTTATCGAGAAGTTATCAATGAAGGTGATGTACTAGAGATGGCCACCAATGGAGTGCACATGTATCAGACCACATATATCAGAATGAATGAGATGGAGGATGTCATTTTTCTTGTCCTCACCAAAGGGGAATGGTCCCATTTTTTTCTTTCCACTCACGCATCCTAGACTTAATCCATCATGATGGGCTTGAACATAAAGAATACCAGAGACAAATTTATTTAATTTCGAAAGAGCATCATAATGTAGATGAGCCAATCTACGACGCCACAACTCGCTCAGATGAATAGTATTATGAACCAATGATAGAAGTGGCCTTCCAATGTGTAATGACCCATAATAAAAATAAAAATAAAAATAATAAATAAATAAATAAATAATATAATATTAAAAAAAAATAGTAAATAAGAAAATAATTCAATAATAGTAAATACATAATAAATAAATAAATAAAATAGTAAATAATAAACTCGAGTTCTAAATAAAAATATATAAAAGTAAACTATAAAAATAGTAAAAATAAGTGAAGTAACAAAAGTAAAAAGGAATAAAATAAGAAAGAGTTAAACTGAGAAAACTATTAAAATAAGTAAAGTTAACAAAAAGTAAAAAGAAATAAAATAAGAAAGACTTAAATTAAGAGAAACATTAAATTAAGTAAAACTTAAAATAAAGAATTAAAATTTGCATGTTGACATAGGGAATGTGTGGATGCGGTTCCCTTTCCATTGTTTTGTCTATTTAATAAACATTGAGGAAGATGAGATTCATCATACCTTCATCCATTTTCTTGAGAGAAACGTTTTGTGAGACAAAAGATTCCCTGGCAGTAATACGTTGATTGAGGGATCTAGGGTGGCTAGCTATAGAAAGATTATGTGAAACTGAGCATATGGTTAGGTGGAGAGTCATCTCCAAATCTTTGTTGTGGTTAGCAGAATTCACAAAGTGTTCAAATCCAAAATCACAAGCAAACATATCATCGCTACAGGTAAATGTTTTGCTCATATTTTTCAAAATTCTATGCTAATTAATTGAATAATTGAATAATTTTGTGTTGATTCTTAATTACATAAATTGATGTAATTATTTGTATATTTTAAATTAGAGTTGTTACATATGGTGTCAAGCCAAGTTACAACTCATTAGACCTATAAACCCTTACCATGCTCTCGATATAATTAAAAGATTTTAGAGTGTTGTTAAATAAAAATATAGAATTCCCACCAAGTAGAAATGTTTAATTAATTATCATTGAAAAATGAAATCTTTGAAAAAAAAATATAAAAATAATAATAAAATACCATTCCAACCAAAAAAAAACTAACAACTGATTTTTCCTTTGTAGAAATAATTACAATGATATAAGCAAACAATGTCAAAACTTATTGAACTCTAATATATCAAAATAAATCATTAAAATATTTCATTTTTTATCAAATCCCTTTTTAATATTTATAAATTATTATATAAAATAATAAAAATACAATTTTATTTATTTCCTACACTTTTTGAAAGTTTTGTTTCCAAAACTAGAATCATTTCCCTATTTTAACAGTATCGAATCAACATGGATGATGAAACCCTTATTCACACTCAAAATTCCCATGAAAAGAATCGATATAGGAACCGTAACCAATTTGTTGTTAACTATGTATATATATATACATATACCAGAGGCTTAGGTAGCATTGATGTTAAAAGCTCCTCCAATTAAGTTGAAAATTGATTAGTGGTGTTGGGATGTGCGTAAACTGGGCATTGATCTTATATCTATTTAATTAATTTTAGAGAATATTTCCAACCATTGGAATTATTTATTTAAAAAACAAAATCTGAAACCCATTTTAAAAAATACTAGTGACTATTAATAGGATAATTATTATTAGCATAATCTTAGCTTCAAATGATCTCTTTAGTGCATGCAAAATTTCAAATTCCGTGCATGTTAAGTCAGAATGAGAACTGACCAACTCAACCACGCATTTAATTAAAAACAGGTAACATTTGACACTTTCAACTACTATAAAATCATGGGCCTTTAACTATTTAATCTCAAAAAGATTTCCAAACACTATTTTAATTTCAGTTAAAATAGCCAATGCAATAGCCAATGAGAAGATACAGAAAGAACTGGTTGACCATAGCGATTCTTTATAAAATTATTCTTGAGATTTTATGGCCTCTCCACTGTTATTAATTGAAATTAGTATTTTTGTACTCTAATCTAATGGAGTACTACACCAATTATAATTGGAGAAGCATCCCAACATCAACAGGAGGAGATTTAGATAAAGTGAAAGTTTTCACATATATATTATCGAGTAGCAAATCCTGCTTGGCATTCTTTAGCAGAGTATGCGTAAAGGTCTAGTTGTACCATGAGGCATTGAGGGCAACAATGCAGCAGCACAACGAAAGAAGCTCTATGAAAAAAAGCTCGCGTACCACTTTATAATTATAACTTTTTAAAGTTTGAGATATGTTATTATTTCAATAGTAATATCATTAGCAATTAAGATATGGGTTTTATTGGAGTTATTGTCTCTTTAATGAGTTGCAATAAAAGTAGTAAGGTGATTTATTTTTATTTATTTTTGGGTTAGAGAGTTTTCTTAAATAATTTTCTATTTGTATTGAGAAATAAGATATTTACATGAATCAAAAAGGTAAATGTAGTTTAAGAATCCTTGCAAAAATAGATTTAATTTAGAATATTATGTAAATTTAAGGAAAAGTATTGGGTGAAAATATGGTCAACATGTTGAAGGAATAATATTTGACCTTGTTCCAAAGTACGTCATCTCTTAAAGAGGGAAAGAATGATAAAGAACTTGATCAATTTGAGGGAATATCAATACAATTTTCCAATAGTACACATCAAATAAATTCAAATTGGAAGGAGATTAGGGAACTATAAGTACATCAACACATGTTGATCTCTAATTCCAATTATATATAAGTATTGGAATAAGGACTTACACTACACATTTCAATGTTCCATAGTGGCATTATGGTTTATGCAAGGTGGTGCATTGGATATAAAACATGATATTCTATTCTTTATTGGAAATTGTTAATCTAATGACAATGATGTTATTGGAATTTCATATTTTGATAGTATCTAGATCGATTCATGGTGATTGTGGGAAATATTACTAGCTTTGTGGTTGAATGGATGGTTTCAATGCTCGATAAGTAATTCCAAATGATTGATAAAATTAGAATTAATGATTTTGAAGCATGCGACCAGTGTGGGAAGGAATCAAGTCACACCATACAAGTGAGGCATATGGATTCATATTTTCAAATAACCATGAAAGATATTGATAGGAAAGAAGAAAAATAACTTATAATTAGTCTAAGGGGTAGGATGCCATCCTTTGATACATTCATTATAGCATGTTGGTGCTTATAAATCAAACCTTAAAGATAATGAAGTTATGTTAAGGACATGTATTTATGAGTGTGTGAGAGAACTCATGATGTATCTCGAGTGTTCTTTAGGCCCGATGATAAAGACCTAACTATGGACATTAGGAAGGGGCCACCCAAAATGAAGTAACATCAAAGAAGAATAATATGCTAAATTGGATAAGGTAACTTGTGCAAACAAGGTGGGGAAAATAATATTTGAGAGAATTAAGGAGGATTATGCACAAATTAACAAAATAATTGAGAATCAACTAATAAAGGGTGAACATGAGTAAATTGCATTGATTGTTCACAAGTGGATTGATGATATATTAAGACTTCATTTCTTATCAAGTGGTGTCAGTAGCATTGAAATAAGTTATTTCTATGAAACCCAATGATATAAAATAGTTATATGGATGGTAATGGTAAGAGTGGTTCCATGCACTTCAAATTATAAACCAACGAATAATTCCAAAGGTGAAGAGGAAGCATCACTGGTCCAACTTGAAAAAGAAAAAGAAAAGAAAGGTGTGCATATATGATAAAAGATATAAAGATATCTAGTGGTATTTAGTTGAGAACTTCATGAGATAAGCAAATATTTTTTAGGGTGAACAATGGTAAGAAAATATTTGCACAATTGAATTAAGCATGATATAAAATTAAACCATGATCACCTAATGTTTATATGTTATTGCATACAACAGTCTTGGAATGGCTAAGCCAAAGGTATAAATTAATGTAAAATCAAATTATTTTAATAGTTGAAAAATTAGGAAATGATTATTGAAAAACAATTGGTATCTTGACAAAAACATGTCACTAATAATATTGATGAGATAACCTAGATCCTAGATGGATGTTGAATAATCTTAATTCATAGTTAGTATGCATTGTTTATATACGTAAATGAAATTAATTGATGATAAGAATGATTATAGTGTATTGTTGTTATATATTTGATAAGTATTGAGATGATTCTCATATCAATGATGTTTCATGATGTGATGGTATGTGGTAAATGGATATAGTTTTGATGAGAGGTTGATGATGCATATATAGTGTTTATTTATTTATTTGTTATGATAATGATGTTGTATGCTAATGAGGGATAAGATATGCATAGGGATCATGATGTTATGATACGATGTATATTGGCATGTTATTCATTTATTATGTGATGTCATGATTCATATATGTTGATGTTATAACTTCTAATGGCCTTGGGCTATGGTACAGACTGATGAGGCTTATGCCTAGTTTCGAAAGTGGGAAAAATGATAGATATTCCTTCGGATTTCCCGGGTTTTGTGGAAACTTTCGATGTGTGCTAGTTATACTAGTTGAACAGAGGGTGTTGGAAAAACGTGAAGTAATAATACATAAATAAATAAAAATTTAAATGATTCAACTTAACT